>VZRW01001980.1:0-66395 GCA_013398125.1 Aegotheles bennettii | reverse complement strand
TGGCAGGGGGGTTGGAACTAGATGATCTTTAAGGTCCCTTCCAACCTAAAACATTCTACAAGTGGTAGAAGCTAACTGTTATTTGTAAGTATCCGCTGAATATATAACACTATTTCTCATGTTTTTTCAATGAATAGAAAATGTCTTCCTTTGTAAGGAGCTCATGTAGTTCATCCCTTGTTTAACGTTGCACTGAGTTATTTCATTTATCATAGAAATGTTGCAGGCTTGAAATATGCTTGGCATGCATTGTCCTCACAGTTGAGGAATCTTGAATTGAGCTTTATTTTTTTATCTAGTAGATTAATTACTTCAATTATTTTTCTTGAAGACTGCAGTTACATAACATGTACACTACTGACCTGGGTTGTTTGAGTTTATTATTGTGTAAGGTACAGTAAAGAAATCACAATTTTTACAAAAGGTTAGTGTGATTTTTACATGCCAAACACACATATTAACAAATAAAATTAGCAACCCGTGTAAAATATTAACTGCTTGTAAGTCATTCACAAGTCAGAGAATGTAGATGCAGAGCAGTTCTCAGTTTTTGCTTCAGAGGGCAACAGGAATAGGTTTAGACTGGTGTATTGTAGAGAGAGGGAAACTGAAAATATTAACCCCTAGAACTCAGCAGAAGCTATAGGCAGGTGAGGTATTTTGTTCCGTTGAGTGTTGCAACATATGTAACATAAAATGTGGCAGTGATTATCAGTCCCTCAGCATACTTTCCTCCATTCTGTGTTCTCTGAGCACTGACAAAGTGAAAAATGGCATTTCCTGACCATTTCTTGCTGACAAACTTTAGCCTGATGTCTTTTAAGACTTTGCAAATCAAAGTTGCTCCTAAATAAAAGAGAGAGATTTTTAAAGAGTTATCAGGAAGAATCACAGAATCATAGAATGGTTTGGGATGGAAGGGACCTTAAAGATCACCTAGCTACAACCCCCCTGCCATGGGCAGGGACACCTCCCACTAGACCAGGTTGCTCAAAGCCCCATCCAACCTGGCCTTCAACACTGCCAGGGAGTGTTCTTTCCCAAGAAAAAAACCCCAGGAATCTCAAAACCACCTGGCCTTCAACACTCTTTCAGAGAACTATGTCTTTCAGAGAACTAGACAGAGAACTGTCTTTCAGCCAGACTGCTGTAAAGGCAGGTTGCTTCTAGATTGTTAGCGTCTGACCTCAGCACACAGAACTTCAAGAACTGAGCCCTGACCAGAGATGAACTCTGCCAGGGTGTGGGTGGGGAGGTGCTGCCACTTTAAACCTGGCCTAGATTTAGGCCATTGGGCTCCAAATGGAGTTGGAGCCAAATGTGGTAATACAGAAGATAAGCTGGAAGAGAACAACCCTTCCCAGCAAAATATTTTATGGAGGCTGCCCCTGAGGAGTTAGCAGGAATTGCACAGCATATGGCAAAGACTTGCATCTGTACTTGAAAACAAGAACTTGAACTAAAGTCTTTGAACCCAGAGGTAATGAATACATTGGGCTATCCTGATTTATCTGCCTGTGTCCTCCAGGACATGTAAATCCTGTCTAAATGAGAGCTTGTGTCTCCTAATGATCATGTGGAAGCTGTGATTGTCTGAGGTGTGGCAGTGAGCAGGAGAACAGATGGCAGGCAGTTCTGAGTGGGGAATACAGGCTGGCTGTGGTGAAGCTACCTGCAGCAGCTGCAGCTGTTATCTTTCCTGGCTGGCTGTTTTGCCTCCTAGCTAGAGATGATTGCCCTTCTGACAGAGCTGGCAGGATGGAGCGTGTGAACACTTGGTGGCTCTGTCCCTCAATGCTACAGGGCCAGGCAAGTTCTTGTAGGGATCCTTCGTAGAATGAGGACTGGTCACAGGGTTGTAGTTGCAACTAGAGCTTTATTACATATAGTATTTAATTATCAGCATAGCTTATTGTTATCTACAATTTCTAGCATTTAGTGTAGCTTATTGTTGCAAGTTTTTACCAATTATCATACTTCCAGATAAGCAAAGTTTCTAGTAATCAGTGTAACTTTCTTATTATCTAGAGTCTTTAGTTACCTAGACCTTTAATCACCTGGGCCCTCTGCAGGTTGGGTCAAATTCTTAATAATCAAATCATGATACATTAATCATAATCTAACTCATACTTTACCCAAAAGAACACGTGTCACTCACTCAATCTTTGGAGGAAGAAGGCAACAGTGGATGTGTCCCAGAGCACTGGGGGGGTCATGGGTTTTGCTGCCCAACAGCAGGACTTGCAGCTGCTTGACTTTATGGGCAATATCTCATGTTCTGTAACACTTCCCTATTCCATAACGAGTGTCACCACATCCTGGCAGCAATGCTCAGTGGGCAAATAGTCTTGTCACAATGCTGACAGATGGTCTGGCTGTTCTATAATGAGAGTCGCCACATCTAGGTGACAACCACAGTGTTGAAAAGTGGAAGAGAGGAGGAGATGATATGTGATCAGCATGCTTACATATTATGGCCGTTTGTCTAAGGAAATGGCATTGGTTATGCTAACTGAATTACCAGGAGTCAGGAGCAGGGCATAGCAGACACATGGTGTGGTGGTGCAACATCCCCGCCAGGCCACTCCCGATCTCAGGATGAGCCGACGTTGTGTTCTTGTTTTGGTTACAAATGCAGCAAGTTGTGATGATTAGGCACTTCTGAATTGTACCTGAAACTCCTGCTGCCTGGATTGTAGCCCGATCTGGTATTGTAGCCTGGTAGGTACCAGAGCTGTACAATCTGGCAAGTACTGGAATTGTACGGTTGCTGAGATACCAGAGTCACCTAACACAAGCTGTGGGCCAAAACAGAAAGGGAAAAAAAGAAAGAGACTGACGAAAGTCAGTTATCTCAGACCCTATAAATAGTGACCCTAAGTGAGATCCTTTGAGCTCTCCTGGATCACAGCAGGCTGTGACCAGCATTTCCCCTGAGCTGGGATGCCTCTCAGGCATAGAGTCCTGAAGGTTTAAAGAACATCTGCTGACAAAGCTGATGAAGGGTCAGGGCGAGTCAGACTTTGTGAGCCTCAGCTACCACTGATTGAAAAATGCTGATGCATTGGGAGTATTTACTCTAAACTCGAGAAGAGGGAAATTCTACCTCTAGGCTAGCCTCTTCCATTCACTGCTCTACCTATCCATGTGTTTGAATATACACAGTGGCCCTCATGAGTGTGAGTGTCTATACATTTAACTGGATCCAAATATTTCTGTCTATGTGTGCATGCTTTACATTTAACATAGATATATATACACATATATATTAATTTAGGATACCTTGTAGCAAGTTAATGGGAATCTTATTCTCAAATCTGTAATTAAGTCGCTGTTTTGATTATAATATATTCTACTGAATCACTTGTTAATCTTTTAATTGGTTAATCGGTAAGTGCTGCTAAAATTCAACCTTTTGATCTACCTCACACCATTAATAAATTTTGAATAGCTGCTATATCCTAATGGTGTCAAAACATTTCATCTGCGACACATGGCTCCAATGGAAAGCCTCTCATCTTAGTGTAAATGCATCTTCCTAATCAAAAATCACACACTGCACTCAAGCTGCTGAGGCATGTACATATATCACTGCCACCTCTGAGACAGAGACATTAATCCACAGCAGAAGGTAGCAAACATTACCATACTCATCGATTCAGCTGTGAATGTGTGTCTGTGACCAGGGAGACGTAGGCATGTGGAAGGTTCGGGTCCCACTTAGTTCTCTAGAGCCCTAGGTCTGTGATATGTGTAAAGTAATTTCTCTTTCTTGGAGAAACTCCATGTACTTGGTAACTTTTATGTTATATTAAGCATAAATTCTCCAGAAAATTGGCATTGATCATTTCTAGAAAGGGTGCACTGGACTGAAGGGAAGTCAAAGACATGTTTGCAACAAAGCTGTCAGGGAGGAAGGGCAAGAAACACCAGTATGATCCCTTGCTGTAATACTTGCTGTAGCCTCAGACAACTGAGCACCAACATACTCTTTATGAGAAGATTCCAATGTTGTTCTCATGCCATGAAGAATGACTCAAGGCTTATATTGGTGGCAAATGCCCTTCCAAGCTTATTGCAAGCTGTGCATGGTAGTGCATGGTCCTCATGACAATGCATTAATCACAGCCAGTGGCAAAATGTCATCTGGACCAAGCATTATGTGATGTTTGATATCTTTGTAAACAGTGATAAAAACAAATCACTTCTGCAAGAACAAGTGCTGTGTTATGTTCTCTCTGTATCTCAAGGCATCTTATTTCTCATGCCTCACCTGACTCTGTCTTTTCACCCACACAGTGGATTATTCCATTCATAAACTAACTGCTATAATTTGCTTTTCTGACGTGAGGTCTTAATAGTACATTTTCTGTGAAGCTCACAGTGGTCAGTGTTTGAGAAAACTCTTTCTGTGAGCGATATATGGCTGGACGGTTGCCCCAGCAGTGCCTACGCCCCTAGGTAAACACATCTTCTCAGCTCACAGCAGAAGCTGTTCCTATCTCTGTACTGGAAGAGCCTGCCTACTGTGATTGCAACCTGCTCTCACTGTCTCTGTGACTCTTCACAGCCTGTCAGTTTTTCTATTGACACTTTTTCAGTTCATCACAACCTCTCTCCTTTCTGCAAGCTTGCTTCCATAAGAGTAAAGTGCTTAGGCTGCCTCGAGCCAGCAAGTGGTACATTAACTCCTCCAGAGCTGTGTGTTTGAGTCCGTGTCCATGTTCACTTGGTTAGCAGTTCCTTTTTATCCTTCTTTGGTTTACCTTCACATGTTCACACAGACAGCAATAAGGAACTGAACAGGGAAAACAAGTCACACATAAAATATTTGTGAAAGATAAGACGGAGACTTTCCCAGTTTGTCAGCGCTGTCTGAGATTCATCTCCTGGCTAATCTGTTGCAAAGTCTACTTATGTTCTGCAGGAGACTTAGTTTTTATCCTTGTACTATGCAAGTAATCCATCTATTTGTGTCTGAAGGCTTTATTTAATTCTTACTCTCAAAGGAAATTCACCCTCTGTATTATCCAGAAAACTGTTAGCTGCACATTTCTGCTAAAATATTCTCTTCCGTCTTGTTTCATCTTTATGGCTCATGCCAATTTGAACCTTGTTTATGGAACATTAAGGACTTTTCATTCCAGTGCATCTGAATGATTCTTAGAGGTTTGTTTCTTTCCTTTTCTTTTTTGTAGATAATTTTCTTTTCCATTACTGGTATTATTACATTCATGGAAGAATATATTGGCGAAAAAAGACAGATAAAGACAGGGTTCTACTACTGTTTCTTTCTGAAGGAGCAACAGTGAGCAAAGCAGGAAAAAAGGCCTGCAGCCTCCCAATAGCATCCTCAAACTAGGGATAAGGAGTAAACCAAATACTAAGTATCAAACCAGTGTTTTTTCTTATGTTTAGGCAACAGTGTCTGTTCCTTAGGCTCAGTGATCTACAAACACGAACACTTCTGGACCAAATTTAGTAACCAGAGCCACACTGGGAGGCCAGCACGAAATGAGTGTCATGCTATTCAGGTGAGGGAAAGATAAAGTTGGGAGAAAAGTCACCTAATCATAACTGGATTGAAGGCTTGGAAAAACTGCCTTTTGATTTATAATCTGCATTATATAACAATGGAAGAGCTGAAAACCATTGGAAAGTGGGTACAAACAGTTTAACTGCCTCTGCTTTGATTCATGTCTGTGCACCTGGGCCGGCAATGGGACTTGCAAAGTGACTTATAACACGTGGTCTGCATCATTCTCCAGTGCTGTGCTGGACTGTCCTGTTCAAACACATCACCTCTCCCACCTTGTTTGCAAACCAACGTGTTCAGCAATGGTAGTAAATTGGTACCATTACTGCATGGGCACAGCATCATCATATATCATCATCAAGGTGACATACCTCCATGTGCAAAATTGTGTTGAAGCCTGACTCGTGCTAGCTGTTGATTGCTTACCAAAAACTCTGGCCTTTAAACCTTTTAGGATCATTGGATACTTCTCACACACTGGTATCTTGAATTTTGAAACCGTTTGGCAGTAAAGGGGAGATCTCTATTCACTGTGTTTCAGCAGCAGCAGTAGTTCTCTGTGAAAGAGCCAGTTCATGGAAGGGTCTGGAACAGCCAGTCTCACCCAGCCAGTACCTGTTACAGAAAGCTTCATGTCTTCCTTTGGTCCACCACAGAAAGATTCTGTTAAGCAAAGGTTTGTGTATTGCCAACAGTTGGTGAGGAGCATTAAAAAGAGTAGTAGGAGCCAGAATTATTAGAATTACAGAGAGAGATGGGATATGCTTTTTAGAAGGGCATTTAAGTCCCTTTTCCCACCTTGCCTATTATACTCTCACACTTTATTTCTTTTTTCTTCCCAAGAAGTAAAAAAATCAGTATTTTAATAAAAAATGCAATTATTGCCTGTAACTTTAAGGTAAGTTACAGGTACAGCAGAAAATTAAAAATGCATCGGGTGACTTTGAGGTGGTATTTAAACGCTCTGATTGATTAAACCAGTATTTTAATACTCCAATACTCTTAATTTTAGTTTCCATTTTTAATTTCCTTTGAAAGTTAATTACTCTTTGCATTGAAGTTTCATTTGAGTTATCTCTATATTTACTAGAGACACCTTCAGTTTCTGCATCTCTTACACCCTTAAAACATATTTTGAATTTTCTCGAATTGAATTCAGAGAGAAAGAAAAAATAGGAAAAATCTCCAAATTGCTTTTTTTCATTATGGGGTCCCAATTTGTCCAGGCTGTAACCCTGGGCACTGAGGAGTTGATTTGCAGTAGAAAACAACTGAGAGCCAGCTGCAACTCCCTGGGATTTCTCTATGCTCTCAAGGTTATAGACTGAGCATTACAGCAGACCCAGCCCAAGAACTGACAACACAAGTCAGATCACAGAGCAGCATCTAGCACAACAAGCACAAAGAAACTCTCAAGCCCATCTGTGGATTTTAGGTCCCGTTTTAATTTTGAATAGGTTCTTTCAGAATAGTAGCAGAATTACAATTGACCTTACATCATTGTAACAGCAAACACAGCCACAACAGTTTTAAAATATCTGACAGCCAGAACTTTTTTGTCCTTCATGAGAAGGTTGGCTTTAATTCTGCAGTGCACTAGAGACCTGTCTGGGAGCAGTGGCTGTCCCAGATCTCCTGCCACGCTACCTGGCTATAAGCTGTTCACGACTATGAAATGCTGATGGGTTTTTTTTAAACAAACTTGAACTAAATAAAAATGACAGGTGGTTACCTGGGCTCATCTAGGAAAGAGAACTTCCCTTTTGGAATAGGGAAAGAAACCTTGAACTACTGTTTGTAAGTATGCATATGATGAAAGAGAGAAACTGGAGGAAGCTAGATACAGCATATCCGAGGATGTTAATCCCACATGTATACCTGCTCAGAGCTTACAGTCACTTGGGTGGCATTTCAGCCGTATCCATGCTTCTTTCCTGAAAATAATGTTTGTGGAAGTGGTTCAAAGCACTTGCTCGTGCAGCAACAGCCACAGCAACAATGTCCCGGAGTGTGTAACACAGAGCTGGGGCACACGGTCAGACACTCGCTGTCAGACGTGCAAACGGAGCTCGTGGAAGGAAACAGACACCACTTCACAGGCAATGGCTGTTTCTCTGTCAGATTCATCTGCCTTTCGAGTAGCTTTTTTGCTAAGTGTATTTTGGAGGAGGTGTGGGAGGAGGGGGAGATGCTGCTGCTGGTTGTTCAATGCAAAGCGCTTGGCTGTGATAGGCTGCAGGGACGTGGATACCCTGCCTATATATGCTGGCAACTGCATCCTCTGCGCTTTATAGCTGTCTCAGAGGATCAAAGAAAGACAGGGAGAAAGGCAGAGGAGAAGGAAAAACATCACCAACTCGCTGTAAGTAACAGTCTTTGTCCTTAAAGCTTTGTGGTTTTTGAATTCAAGCAGGTGCAGTTGAATTAGTGCAACAACTGGTTACTTAGAGTGGGAGCTCTGCTAATGAACAGCCAGCCTGTGTTATTTTAGGGATAATCCAGGATACTCAAAAAGCATTTCTTTTTAACTTAAGTTTGCACAATGTAGCGTGCACCTCTCATTTTGTGTTTGCTTGTTTTTACATATGATGTAAGTCAGCTATAACTGTTTGTGCACATTTATGCAGAATCCCATGCATCCAAAAGTTTATCTCTTGTTTTTCCAAGTGCAACAGTTCTGAACCACCAAGCAGACCTTGAGAAATTCTCTGACAAGTATTCTGAATAATAAAATTTTGAAGATAAATTCAATGCATGATTTTTAGGGGGTGGTTTTCCTCAGAAGTAACCCTTTCCCATCACTACAATCAGACCTCAGAAGGGAAAATTACAAAGTTGCAGAGGGTGCCAGTGACAGCAATGAAGAAAACCCAGCAACTTCTAACTGGAAAATGAAATTTTTAAGTGAAATGTAGGGCCTGTAACATATATACCTAACTTTTGACTTGTGCAAATATAGAAATGCAGAGTAAATCCAGTTCCTTTTAACTGGTGCTAAAGTAAAATTCATCCTACAGTCCTTACTCAGGCAATACTCCTATTGCCAATGGTAGAAGTTCAGCTTAACAGTAGCAACAGCTGCACAAGCCTTCAGTTGGGTTCTACAGCAGAAAGTCCTCATGGCTTCAGTGTACTTTAGCACCACAAGTCTTTAAATTACCTTATGTTCTGCAACAATCAGTTGGCAGAATAGACAATGCGCTCGTCTCATTTATTGGAAAAATACACAGTTATTACTTTTATTGAGCCAATGCAGCTATCAGTTTAAGGTGTTATTAATGCATCTACACATTGTTCCTTTCTGTATTTCATAATAGGTCCTGCTAAAAGATTTTATTAGGTTAGCTGTTTTTTATTTTATGCTGATGAGCTGGAGAATGGGCACTCAAAATTATGATGGGTCAAATATACCTGTCTCCTCATTTGTTCTCTTTTTCCTCTTCTTCACCTTTTCATCTTTTGTTTTTTTCTCTTTTTCTTTCTCATAAAAAATTTCCTGGTAGTATTTAGATGGCTTTTACATTTATATTTAGTTAATACAAATTACAGACAATACTTTTTAACAGAAATAATGAACAAGCTGAATGTTATTTACATATTATACTTATAAATGTATTTAACACTGAATTGTGCATAAATTACTAATTTGTATTGTTTAGTTTCAAATAAAGTAGAGAATGGCTTAGAAATGAACATTATACTGAATAAACTGTCTAAAGTCTAACAACAGTTTTTGGTAACTTCACTAAAATAAAATGTTACCATGTTCTAATTTCAGTACACTGAAATATATGGAGTAGTTTAAACAAAACAGCAAAGGATATGTTCACTTTAGATTATGTAGTGTACTTGTCTATGACAAATTCCAGCAAAATTAAAGAGCAAAGGGTTTATATGTGAATAAATAAGAAAAAGATACATTGGTATCGAGGTTTAACATGATTGTTCTTGTTTTTACCTGAAGTTAGGAGCAAAACTCAATCTTCGCCAGTCAAACAGGGCTTGATCTGAAGAAGTATGCAATGGTGACAATGTCCATTGATCATTGCTGGGAACAAAAGTACCCAGACATAATACATGTTTGGTAAAATTCTATTTTAACCATCAGAGTGAGGCTGTCAATGAATTTGAATACAGACTGTGCTTACAAAGTAGTAGAGGTTGATGATTAGGCAGGGTGCCTCCTGAGAAGCTGTGCTCTCCTCACTTGGCATTCAACTGGCAGGTGTTGAATATGCTGAAATTCATCCTGGGAGGTGTGGGATCACTGAGAACATGGAGCCTTTATCACTCTTTCTGGGCCTTCAAGAAAATAGACCACTATTAAATACTTCAGAGGAAGACTCAGTTTCTCTGAAATCTCTATTTAGTTTCAAAAACTCAGCCTGCATTAATTTACAGTTCAAGCCCCATCGACTTATGTGGATATTTCAAGTACACACAGACAGTAACATTCAGCCCTTCAGAAAATACTGATGCTCTTAAACAGTGTTTTCATTTTAGACCCTAAGGGCTGAGTTGTTGGAGGTATTTTCCTTCTCAGAAAATTACATTCTATGTTTTTAAAATGTAGTGGCATAGATGGAGGGTTGCTATACATTGTGTTGTTGCATGTGCATGTGATAGGTAGAAGAGAGAAATATTCTGTGCTGATAGAGAGGTGAAGTAATTTGCATTTTTATAGTACTAACTGGTAAGCATTACAATTGCCAAATATTCAGTCTACTAGGTGTGGCTTCCCTAGCAAGTAATACTTTCAAGCAGATGAAGTGAGATCTATCATGGACAGTTGAAGAAGAGAATAAAAATAGGGATGAGAGTGTGAGTGAGTACTGGCACTCACAAAAGAACAGAAATAAAATAGGAGGTGAAAAGAAAAATTTAAATGACCGCTGTGTTCCTGCAAGGAGTATGTCTTCACAGTTCCTGGTGAGATTCTAGTAGGTAAGGAATTTTCAGTCAAGGACTTTTAGGAAAGAAGATACATGGATACATAGAAATAGATAGATGCTTAGGTAGATTTAAATTTCTCAGCGTTGTGTTTGGGGGAGAGGAGAATGAAATATGTTGCTTCGGATTGAAGCAGGTGATTGATGTATTTCACTGGATCAAACTGAATTAAAAGTACATTAGAGGCTGACTAGATACTAGTTTGTATAAACTTATAACTTCACAGCAACTATGGCAGATTTGGGATGGATGGTTCATTCTCCCATTCCTTATGCTTAGGCTTCCTGGTTTAGTTACTTGTCCCATGCAAAACTGTGGGTTTCCCCTATAATTCAGTTCTTTATCCTGAATTTTGAGAATGCTATTACAACAGTGATTTATGACAGAAGTAGCACAGCCAAAACAATGTTATGATGGGCCTGTGGACCTTCAGTTCTTGGGAAGAAGTATAGTTAGTAAATAACAAATCAGATCTCGATGATTATCTAAAATGTGTATTTTGTCAAACTGAGTTGACAAATTTCAGTTCCACGATCATAGGCTAAAACCACAGAATGTGTATCTGGTGTTTAGATCTAAATTTTATT
Source organism: Aegotheles bennettii (assembly GCA_013398125.1). Lineage (NCBI taxonomy): Eukaryota > Metazoa > Chordata > Aves > Caprimulgiformes > Aegothelidae > Aegotheles > Aegotheles bennettii. The sequence goes on along the minus strand of VZRW01001980.1, from coordinate 55,322 downwards.
TGAGTATCCTGATATCCAAAAAGAACTTCGTCCAAGCTGATAATAATAAAAATAACACTAATTATATCAGCATACTATACAGGAACATGATGCTACAAGTATTACTTGGAGTAGAAAGAAATTTCAGATCAAAAAAAGTCTAGCTGGTAGAAAAATGGTCACAAGCTATATAGGATAGTATCTATGTGGTGGTAATATAATAAAGTAAATTTATTTTTGTCTGTGTGTTTGTGAGCTGCTTCGAGCTTACACATGATGCTATTCAATTTATGCCATTTGATTTATATTTTGTGTTAAATGATGCCCTATTTTTTATTGATACAGAGGAAAGTTAGAGAGTAGTATAGCGATACTCCTACCTGTTCTGACATTTTTTCTGACAGTTCATTGGACCCACAGATACTGAATGAGATGTTCAGCTGGACTGATCCATGTGTAAAACTCCATAGGAACAGTTGTAGCTCAGTGGTGAGCAACAGTTGTGCTAGAAACACACAGTTCTCAAGTTCTGAATCAGTTCCGTTTCAGGCAACATCCACTAATTTGGCAATCATGGGTTAAAGTTTTATTTTCACAGCTTTCATCTCTGGAAACAGAGGGGAAAAAAACCCAAACAGATTACCACATGCAAGTTCTTTAGAGCATGCTAGAGCAATGGCCTCATGAATGAAGTAGCGTAAAAGAAGTGACAGCAGAAGTTAAGGCTTAAGTTAGAGATACTTTGTAAAAGAAGTGAAACAGTACAATATGTAGATTTCTTCTGGCAAAAGTATCTAAAGCAAAGGACTGAGCCTTGGGGTGTAATTAGGTTGCTGCCACAGAGATGCATATTGATTGCTGCAGTTTATTTAGAAAGTTTATTAAAATTTCGAACTGCAATCAAAGATGTGTTAAATGAAAATGCATGTAAGATTTGTGGGGTATTGAAGAAATGGAATCATCCTGATTGTAAATGAGAAGAAACAAAACTGCTTACTTAAACACATCCTTTCAGAAGGGAGATGACACACAAAGCTGCCCACCAGAATCCCTGAGGACCATAATGACTACTGGTAATGTTTTTGCAGAAACTTAGTAGCAAGATCTGAGAAAGGTCCTAATTCCCCGTTCAGAAAGGCATAGAGAGAGCTAAATAAACACTTACATGATGGTTAAAGAGAGTAATATAACTCTAACAAAACAGCAACAAGAACAGCTATTCTCTGACGAGCTAGAGGTCCCTACTGTGCAGATCTTTGCTTTCCCAAGTGGTTCATGACCTACAGCAGCACCCTGCCTTTTTAAATAGCAGCAGCTGCTCCACACAAGTCCCAGATCCTCTGTTTGTAGCAGCAGAGATGTCTCTAGGATGGTGTTTATCAATTATGTCTTTCTTTTGTAATGTGACAGTACTAATTCAAAGCCTGGAAGGGTCTCTCGTTTTTTAAAGTGGTGTCCTTAGTTGTAATTTTTTAGTACAAATAACTGATATCTAAGACATTGTCTCTTAATTACATAATATTCACATTGTGTTTAATATAATTATTCCCTTGCAAAGTGAAGATCTGAAGGTATGTGAAGTAAGTGTAATTCTTTGCACTAGCAATGAATATCCTTGTTTCACTTGCCCATTTTCTTACTAGGCCCCAAGGAACAGTATCACTTGCTCAATCGGAGTGTATAAAGTCTCTTGGATGCTTTTTAGGCATTATGTTCTCAACCTTGTATTCACTGAGCACTCAAAATACACAGCCAAATACAGTAAAAGAGTTGGGCAGGCCAGGATGGCAGGAGCAGGCACCCCTAGCAATATGCATTTATGTTTGCACAGCACTTCACAGGCAAACTCCAGCTCATCTCAGCTGAGCCATATATTGCCTTGGGCGTGCTCATGCAGCCTCTGCCTAGCTCAAAACACACCTAGAGCTCCAGCCCAACGTCATGGAAACAGGGACAGCACCAGACAAAGCTTCCTCACATCCTCCTGTAAATACAGTACAGATCAGCTCTAAGTGAATTCTAATTGAAACCTTGGTAAGAAATAAGAAATGGCCCAGCATGTGCATTTACAGTGAAAGAGTAAAGAAGCTAAATCTTGAGGCAAGACAGGAGGCAAGAAGTAGATAAAATGACAGGGCAGTGCAGTGGATCGCTGTGATAACTGTGATTATTATAGGTTGTTATTATAGATTATAATAGAGACACACAGCATTCTTATATGTCTTCTTTATAAGGCAGGAGGGAGTTGATTATGTTCCACGTAACAGTGCCACAGCCTTGTGTCAACCAGCAGCTGTAGGCATTAAATCTGTGATTTCTGCATCTTCATCAACGTGCCTCTACTGCTCCTCTGTGCTAAAGATATAGCCTATCTCTATTAAACTAATAATTAATCATGACCTAGGCATCAGAGATTTAACAGTGTGATTTACTTCTGTATAATGTCCAGCTAATACTGGAGTGGAGCATAATGCAATACTGTATGGACATTGGCCTAATATGAAGAAATAAGAGTGTATGGTCTTTTCAAAAAGGCAGTATGAGTCATCATGAAAATCATCTTAATAATAGGTTTATAAGTAGTTATATTTTCTTTCAAAATTTCCTTTTTTTTTTTTTTTTAAGGTTTTCCTGAGAATAAGTCCTAAATTCTGATACCCATGGATGCTGCAGAGTTCCGCAAGAGAGGGAAGGAAATGGTGGACTATATTGCAGATTACCTGGAGAAGATAGATAAAAGGCAGGTCTTCCCAGATGTGGAACCAGGATATCTAAGGCCCCTCATTCCAGACTGTGCACCCCAGGATCCTGAGAGCTTTGAAGATGTCTTTAAAGACATTGAGAAGATCATTATGCCAGGGGTAAGAAAAATGGATCTGTAATGTAATGTTAAATACCGCATTTATATTTTCAAAGACTTTATGGAAAGTGTGGATTCCAGTCTGTGCAAACAGACCTTATGAACGTAAGTATCCATACTGACTAGCCTTTAGAAGGCAGGAGTTTGCGTTACATCCATAGTTAAATATGATCTAACACTTTACAAAACTAATGTTTTCTGTTCTTGCTAGAAATAATCACGTCATTCTTTTGCCTCATGCAAGGCTTGCTTTTGGGAATAATCACCTTTCCTCTCTCGGATTAGTTAAGGCAAAGCTTCATAACTTTCAGTTTCATGTGATGTTTTTGCTACTTGCAAAGCACAGTAAATATTTTATAAAATGGGATTTTTATTAGTCTGCTGTGCCTAAAATGTTCCTTCAAGCTGATCTTTAAATGTTAAAATTCTCTTAGGAGAATTCTTTTTATTACAGAGTTGACTAGAAAGGATTCTCCCCAATACTTGTTCTGTTGACTTACTCTCCTAAATGTCAACTTCTTCTAGTACCTTTCAAAGCAGTTGGCCACTACCTAAATATTAGTCCTTGGATATATCAGTGTTGGACAGACAATGCAAAAGAAAGCATCTGGCATTTATCTGTTTCTGGATCTTTCTTGTTTTTCCACTCATGGCATACCTTTTTTATATTTAAATACATGCTTGTCTCCTAGGGCTTGTAAGTAGCTTGAAGGGGACTGGATTATTAGTAAATGTTAATGAGGAATCTCTCATTTGGATCTCTGCAACGACCCCTTTGGGTTGCTTCTTTGCAAGTAGCTAGGTGATACGATTGCTATGTGACTGGACATGGAACCACTACTCTGCAAATGTGTTTAGTCAGTGTACTAGAATGCCAATTCCTTTTCATTGATCAAAGTAAATATTTGATATTCAATATGACCTTAGCTTGTTTCCCTTGGAGCCAACCCTACTATCCTTTCACAGGCAAAAGCTCCACTGAAGTCAATGGAAATCTGTCCACTTGTCTCAAAGATTTGTGGATGAAATCTTATATCCAATGGAATTAATACAGTGTAGATTAGATAAGAGAGTTGTGCCTTTCCCTTTCCATTGGAGGAAAATACTAACCTTTTTTTTGTGTCTGTGAAGTAGAATAGAAAACACTTTGCTTTGAACACTTGAGAATATTCAATAAAATAATAAAGTAAAAAAATAGGAGATTAATCATTTGAGAATAGAAAGTGAGATATTCAATTCCAATTAAGTCATGAACGTCATGTTCCCTCTTAACTAAATTGATTTTTTCTTGATATTTACGTGTCCTGCAGATAAATTTACTTTTGCAAATTGATACATTCTGAAGAAGTGTTCTATCCGAAAGTTTTCTCTGCTGTGAAATGTAGTGTTTGTTACACAAAGAGCACAAGTAAATAAACCCCAGTTCTTATAGTAACTGATTCTGCCTGTGTTGTTTATACTAAATACTGAAGACTCACATGAGCACAGAATCACAAAGTCATAGTATAGTCCCACAGTGTGTCTCTTTTCAAAAGTTCCTCCATCACCTGCACTAGGTAATTATCCTGAATACACTCCAGAAACCTGCTGTACAAGTTGTGCCTTGCTGTATTGTCTGTACAGCAGATACCTGCTTGGTTGGAGTCCCCCGTGAGGACTATGACCTGCAAACATGAGGTTTTTTCCAGTTGCCTGAATGCTGTACGCATATACTTCTTCCTGATCAGGTGGTGTGTAGCAGACATCCACCCAAATGTTACCCATCTTGAAATGTCCACCAGTCCTGACCCATAAGCTCTTGACTGGCTCATTGTTCATACCTAGGCAGAACCCCATGCCTTCCTGGTGCTCTCTTGCATAAAGGACCACTATCCTGCTTCGCCTTCCTGGTCCATCCTTCCTAAAGAGCCTGTCCTCATCTACTGCAGCACTCAGTCATGCAAGCTATTCCACCACACCTCTGTGATCCCAATGAGATTACAGCCCCATAATTGCACAGAGCCTTCTAATGCCTCCTGTTTGTCCCCCATGCATCATGCCATAGTGCACAGGTGCTCCAAAGAGGCACCCACTGGTGCTGAATTCCTGGAAAAGAATAGAGAACTTCCCTCTAGAGTGCTGTTCTCTACGCACTTTCTTATTTATGTGCATACACTTGGGGGGGACTCCACTTTAGCCTTATCTTGTTTTCAAGATCTCTCTTGTCCACATTACCCTTCACCCTTTGCTTGCCAACTCAATCTACCTTCCTCCCTTGACTGTGGGTTTTCATCTCCTCCCCCCATCATTCCTAATTTAAGGCTCTCCTTACCAGATCAACCTGCCTGTCTGCGAAGATATTTTTGCCCCGGTTGTTCAGGTGTATCCTGTCTCTTCCTAGGAGTTGATTCTCAAAGAGGATCCCACTGGTTTTAAAATGCAAATTGCTATTGTCAGCACCAGGGTCAACATTAACATTGCTTGGGTGTTTCACTAGACACAGCAGGGCTCCCAACCCACGTGCAACCAGGTCACTGAACCAATTCCATATTTGCAGATCTGGAGGTGAAGCAGAAGTCTTCCTCCTAGTGCCAGTAGTTGCAAGGTTCTGCCCTTCACCATTGTGGGACTCCATTTCACAACCCAATAAGCAGAGACTCTGGCTGCCCCTCCTTTGGTACATTTGGGTGTTCAGATTCTTGTATCTGAGATACCTTGTGTTACGTCTCAGGGAAGATCCATTCAATCTCCTTTTTGTCACATTTGATACTGCACAATCTGCTGACCTCCCTCATGCTGCTCCTTTACATGGTGACACAGACCGTCCACCAGTGCATACGTCCTGCAGGCTGAAAGACCATCTCCCACTGCCCCAGCCTTGTCAAGAGGCCCCATCATTCCTGCGATCCCAGGCCCACAGAGCTGCATGCTCCCTCAGGAGCTCAGTCTGGGTTGAGACCTGTGATATGCCAGGGATAGTTGTTCCAGTTGCTGCTGGGGACTGTGCCCTGTGGAGCATCACCACCACTGTGGAGACCAGGTACACTGACCTTAGCAGGGTTTCTGGACCTCTTCTGTGCATAGTGCTGAACCAACTGCTGCATCCGTTGGCTGCCTGTGTTAGTTATGCTCACAGAAACTGAAGCATGCAAAAGGTGGTGGTGTGCAAACACACGGAGGCAGGGAGAATAGGAAGGACTTAGCATAGGAAGCTTTGTTCACATTTGGTTTAGAAACCTTTAAAATTATTTATAATTGGCTTTAGGGACTTTTGAAATTGGCTACAGGGACAATCTACTCCCATTATATTTTCCCTTAATCTTCTTCCCATCTTTTTCCCAACAAGACTAACATTTATAAGAACATCTAGTGTTTTTCAGTGATAGGGCTTTTCCAGTGTTTCACCGGGGAATGTCTTATCTCCATTTTATTAATGAGGAACTGTGCTTCTTCAAAGAGAATAAGTAATACGACAGAGGTCATAAAAACTTATTTTGCCCATAAGCTATCAGTGACTCATAAGTGATTCTTGTTTCCTTCATATTGACATGTTTACTGTTTTAGTTGTGTTGGATGATTGAAAATGTTAAAATGGTGTTCCTTCAGATCAGCAAGGATCAATTAATTGTGTAAAGCAAAAATGCAGTATCCATGGCTGTCTTTACCTTTTACAAGGAGAGCAAGCATTCACGAGTGCTAAAACTTCTTTATGGAGAGTTCTTGTGAAATTGGATGTAGATCTGTAGATCTTCAAAAGGCAGTCCACTAAATGATAATGACCATAATGGTGCTAAGTTCCTAATATTAACACAAGGACTAGGGCACAACTGCTGAACTCTGATCGCCACAGCAGGAAGCCAAGGTGGAAGGAATCTGCATATAAAAATATAAGTGGGAGTCACATTTTTTCTCAGACTTGTTTTGTTCTCTTGAAATGTATCTCCTCCTTTTTTAGAGCCAAAAATGATCAAGTTTAGTTGCAATTGCGAATAGCAGTACTGAAGACACTAAATTTCCTCACATTGTATCCATTCATCTATGAACTTTCATCTGAAGTACCTATCTTTAGTGTGTGGCAAAGAAAGACTCTTGCTTAGACTAAAAAAGCCACAGAAAGACAGACAGCCTTAGAAGAAACCTGGGAAATAAAATGTCTCTGAGAAGCATCAAAGTGGTAATTACTGAACCCAAGACACTGCTGTATCACTGTTTATCAGCAGAGGGCTTCAAAAACAAGCATCAATTATGTCATGCTCTTTGCAATATTTGACTAAGTGTGTCTGTTCCAACGTGGCGAAAGAAACGAATTTTAGAGCTGCTTCAAGCAAAGGGGGAAGGGGAGGCAGGAGGAAGAACCGCAGCTGCACTTGCCCTAGGGCTTTTGGCTTTTTCGCTTTGTGTTAGTGGTGCAACTGGAATCTGCTGTGTTTCATCAAACAAATGGCTCCTAGCAAGTAGGCAGTTTAACTTGATTAACCCAAGATGAATGTCATAATTCTTATAGATCACAGAGAATTAGAGCTGGGGAGATGAACAGTGGCAGCCCTGGCTCATTATGGATGTCAGTGAAAGCCTGTGCACGTTGGTCCTATCAGGGACCACTGTTTATTATTTTTTTTATCTATTCATTATTTTCCTGTGAAGAATCAAGTCCCATCCCATTTTTTTCTGATTTGTAAAGGAAGGTGTTTGCCACAGGTGCTGTAAAACTTTGTTACAGCAAAGGAAGAGCTCCTGAACAAATATAAGAGATAACAGCTAAAAAAGTTCAGTGTCTTGTCTTTGGATGCCTGATTTGAGCAGGTTTGGACCTAGTGACCAGTAAAAATGAAATCTTGAACATGCCAGGGCTAGTTTAGACAGTGGAAAATTGTAGTGGATAAGAGCTGGTTTCATATGGAAGAGATAACGGCATCTGAAATACTATATATGGTATACTACAACAGAGAAAGTGATATCTGATTTATTGGGTATGCAAGAGTTAAGACAGTTTCCCCTTAGCATGGACCATGCCACTTAAAGAATTTAGAAGAGGAAACAGAAGGAATATTTGCAGCATACAGAACACTGTGGTACAGCAATCCCTGAATTAGATCCAGAATCAGAAACCTTATCAGAGACTGGGAGAGAGGGGAATGTGCAAGGTAAAATTCATTAAAGATGGGAATGTGGAACAAAACAGTAAGGAAACACTGTGCTCAGGCAAGTGATGTTCTCAGGATGCTCTTACCATGCTCCAGTTGTAATAGAAGAACTCCAGTATTAAAAAAAAGAAAACAAAATGGCGTAAGAAATGCCTGGGCTTCAATAACTCAGCAGCCTCTGGATTTCCAGCCGAGGAAAGATCTTGTACGCATTCTGCTGAATTCTTGTTCATAGTCCATCTAATCATCTAGAAGCACCTTTTTCTAAAACTTGACAGCACTTTTTTCTAAAACTTGCCTTTTATCTTGTATGTGAAAGCTGGCTTTGCCTAACATATCATATCACATGATTTCCACCGAACATCACAGCATGGCAGTACACTTCCTGTTTTCAAATTTTATTAGGTTGGAGTTGTGGAGCACTATCAAGTATCTTACAGATCCTTAAAAATTGCTTAGACATTGCATAAGATAATTCTAAATATTTCTGCTACAAGACAATTGACTACAATTTGTGCAGTTATGGTGTTGTACTCTCATATTAGTAAATACAAAGTGGATTTGTACATAAATAACAACTTGTTACAGGGAGATGATAATTTAATTTCCTACAGAAGTTTTTGGGTACTGTATTGATTAATTTTGTGGTGAGGAGATATTTGGCCAGACTCAGTGCCTGAATTACAGCAAATAACTCCAGAGTGTGGGTAAGAAAGTTCTGTGGACGTCTGCTGCGCTGAAGACACTCTCGCTAAGTCAGTCGCATGACAGAGATGAAAGAACAAATTATCAGAGTCCCTGAAAGCAGAGGCTCAAGAACAGTGCCCTGCACAGAAACTCATGCTGCCACTGCCCATGCAATTCTTGTCTTCTAGGCGGATGAATAGGGAACTCTAATTCTGGAACTGTTGGGAGGTGGGGACAAAAACTAATTTATTTTTAATTTGAGTAAAAGATAGATAAAAAATTGGGAAAAAGCAAGGTAAGCTTTTCTAAAAAATGGCATTCTGTGTTACACCCAGGTAGTAGAGAACTGTTGACTGGTCTCAATCTCTAATCCTTTCTGATTTTGTGACAATTTGTTTCTGCTTCTTGCATTAGTTAAAAATGACCATTTTCCCCTTAATACAGGTGACTCACTGGCACAGTCCATACTTTTTTGCCTACTTTCCTGCAGCCTCTTCCTTCCCTGCTCTTCTTGCAGATATGTTATGTGGTGGAATAGGATGTGTGGGCTTCTCTTGGGTAAGTTTGCTGGGGTATGTACTGCTATGTGGCAATGGTGCTTCACCTTGCCAAGTTTTTAAGCATTTCAGTAACATTCGTCAATGAAATTATTGATTAATAGCAATGAAGTCACAGGACTATTTTTATGGGTAAATTTTTTGCCTAATTAAGTGTTTTGGCATAGACACCCTGAATTACTCCAGTAATAAAATTCTATTTCCACTTAGAAGTTTTGCCCTTGAAAAATTACCAGCATTTAGAATTAGCAGTAGCAGTGCAAACACTGATAATTCATTAAGTAGTATGACTGTTGCCTATCACCCAGTGTCATTACTTCTCTTATCATCTGGATGAATGGAAAATTGTGTTAAAAACCCCCACACTCATATGGTACGGGCTTTTCTCAAAAGAGGTTGGTACTTAACATTGAAAAAAAATGTGCAAGGTGCAAATCCTGGCTTTGATATTTGATAGTCATGGTTCTACATGAGGCCCAGTTTGTAATTTTTTTAGCAAGTATTAGAAGCGACATACACAAAATGGTCTTCAGATCCCTAATTTAGCTGGTGAAGTTAGTCAGCTCATCTCTTCCTCCATAGTCAAAAGATGGAGAGAGAGAAAAATTTATTCTTGCTCTGGTGGATCCTATTTCTCCTCATGGTCTGGTGAGGTTATGCCCTCTGTTCTGTTTTTCAACACAGGCTGCAAGTCCAGCTTGCACGGAGCTGGAGACTGTAATGCTGGATTGGCTAGGAAAGATGATTAATTTACCTGAAGAGTTTTTAGCTGGAAAAGATGGCCAAGGTGGAGGAGTCATACAGGTAAGAGGGGACATAAAAAAAACCACAGGATGAGTTTCTGGACTTCATGATTAGTAAAACTTTCATAACAAACACTAATAAAAGACATTATTTTTTTTCTGCCACATGGGTTTCTTTCAGATTTTCAGAAAATTGGTGCTCTGTGAGAATGTCCATTGGTGGGTAGGATCATTCATGAAAGTAATAGCTGTGTTTTCAGAGCAGCTGAATTCTGAAACACTCTTCTTTGTGAAGGATTGTTAGTAGAATCATAGAATCATAGAATCATAGAATCATAGAATGGTTTGGGTTGGAAGGGACCTTAAAGATCATCTAGTTCCAACCTCTCTGCCATGGGCAGGGACACCTCCCACCAGACCAGGTTGCTCAAAGCCCCATCCAAGCCTTGAACACTGCCAGGGAGGGGGCAGCCACAACTCCCCTGGGCAACCTGTGCCAGTGTCTCACCACCCTCACAGGAAATAATTTTTTCCTGATATCCAATCTAAATCTACCCTCTTGCAGTTTGAGACCATTCCCCCTTGTCATGTCAGTACCTGCCCTTGTCAAAAGTCCCTCTCCAGCTTTTCTGTAGCCCCTTCAGGTATTGGAAGGTTGCCCTAAGGTCTCCCCAGAGCCTTCTCTTCTCCAGGCTGAACAACCCCAGCTCTCTCAGCCTGTCTTCATAAGAGAGGTGCTCCAGCCCTCTGATTGTCTTCATGGCCCTCCTCTGGACTTACTCCAAGAGCTCTATTTCCTCTATTCCAGGTAAAGGGAGTGAATTACATTCCTTAACCTGCTGGTCATGCTTCTTTTGATAACCTCTTTAGCACCTGAAATACTGGAAAGTAGTTCAACTTAACAGCACAGTTTTGACTTAAAACTCAAATCATAATTCTGAAAAATCATTTAGGATGGAAACTTAATTTGTTGATCAAGTGAAGTGAGCTCATACTTACCAACAATGTGTAGCAATGTTTCACAGCTGAAAACAGACAAAAGACTTCACAAATATAAATATATCTGAGGATTTTGAGTACAGCATTAGGAAAAGTAGTTACAAAGGTTTCCATGAAGTTCACCTTAGACATGTCCAATTGTTCACTTCAGTCAGTTTCCAAAACAGCCTTCCTTTTTTTCAGAAAAAAAGCATCAGAGATCAAATAGCAGATAAGGACATAGGAGAGAATCTTCTATAAGTAAAAATAACAGAATGTAGAAGAAAATCTATCAACCTTTGTCAAAGAAGTTGAAATGGTTTTAAAAAGTTTTCCTTGTATAACAAAATGAAATATTGGAATATTAAAATAAAATTAAGAACAGCTTAAAATTTAAATAAAGAGTTTATCAGTAGATAAACTGATAAATAAAGAGTTCTACCAGTAGATAATACAATTTTCAGACTACATTGCAGTATCCAAAATAGAACAAAACCCCTAAACTTTGACATTGACTGCTCAGTGAAAGCCTACAATGTCTGAACGGGGTATCTGTACAATTATGAATATATCATCAGTGGGCAAACTTGCATGCATAATAAAGCTATATTGTTTGTCAGCCATGGCTCTACTAGCGCCTGGTCTTTCTGTAATTGCAGATTCTGGTCACAGCTATTAATGTAATGAAAATAGATCTTTACTATGAATAAGACTGAATTTTAAATAATTATTCTGTGCTCCTTTGATAATCTGGGGAGTCTGGTCATTGGAGGCCAGGGCACAATCCACTTTATCCCAAGATAGGCTTTTAAGTATATCTGAATTACATGCTAGAAGGGAGGGCTTCTTTCTTTGATCTCAGCTGCAAATGCCTACAGCATTCACTCATTCCAATGAATTCCTCCCAACATCTTCCCAGGCAAGTATGAATTTAACCCAACTGCTATGATTCTCCTAGGAGGAGCTGCACATACACCAGTGTATTTCTAGAATAACTCTTTACTCATCTGCTTGTTCTGTTAGGACCTTTTTCATTACAATTACTAGGGAGGGGGTTATGCTCAAGAAATCAAGCTCTCGTCATGCATCTCAACAGTATTTATTTTGTACCAGTGAAAACAAGCAATTATGCCTGATGGTTATCAGCAGGAAATATTGCCCTTCCAGGCTGACAATGCTTGATTGCCCATAATTTTCATCAGAAACTAGTCAGTTTCAAGAATCGAAAGTGCTCTGTGTTCTTGCTTACGATGAAGTAATTTGTGCTGCAGATCTTCTTGTCTTGCTCCTGAAACAACAAGGATACAAATAAGAGAGCATGAGGCAAAGCGAACACGAGCATGTGAAAGTGCCAGTCATTCTCTTGGTAAATACCAAGTAATTATTGTGGTATTGGGTAAAACTGAGCCTGTGAAAATTTGCTCTTAATTACATTTGAAAGTCTATGTCAATATGAAGCACTTTGTTGTTGTGTGCAAGATGACACTTGAAAATGGCAAAAGATGAAAGAAAATTTCAGTTCAGTGCTCTGGTGGACATGAACATCAGCTCTTCTGATATCTCTTCCACCTCTTGAGCCTGCTTGCCATGGCAACCTTTGTTTGCTTTCGGTAAAAGGAAAGGTATCATCATCCTTCACTTAATGCAGAATACAGCATTCAAGGGGAGAAAAAAACAGCTTTAAATAATAAGTAAGAAAGCAGCTTTCTTTCTGAAGCTCGTATCCTGCTGTTCATCTAGATATACTGCTGAAAAGTGTACCTACTTTGAATTTTAAAGAGTTTTCTTGCTCTGCAAAGGAAAAGTATTTTATGAGTGAAACAAAATGGGACTCAGCCTGCCTTTGGCCTGGCAAGGAACACTGCTGATTTATCTTTATTGTCAGTTAGCCAAGTAGTTCAAGAACCAATGGATTTTTTCCTCAGAAATATTTAGTAACAGTTGTTCAAATTTGAAAGTACATAAAAGCTTGATCTTGTGTTTAGACACCCAAAGCCATTGAAATTTATGGACATGTGTATATAAACTTACTTATAGTTTAAATGAGCAGTTTAGAGCATGTTTCACCTGCCTGTTCTAGAGGAAAACCATAAAAAGAATTTTTGGGAGCTTGTATTTTGGTGTGAAATGTAAAGATCAATTGATACAAAGAATTCCCCTCTTCGTTGCCACAGAGTATCCAAGACACAATTTAAACTCATGTTTTGTGAGTCCAAGTGAAATTCAGGAATACTGTGTGACTGTTCCTTTGGTCTGTGCATTTTTGGTGAAGAAAACATACGTAACTAATACTTTGAAAAGCATTAGCTATATTGAATCATAGCTTTTTTTTTTTTCTTCTTTAGTGTTTTTTTTTTCTCTTTTAACCACAATAATTTACTTGCCTAGGGTAACTCTAAATATTAAATAAGCATTATAACTGTGCGTATTGCTTGACAGAAATGAGAGCTGACAGTCAGATTCTGATGGAAGTTAAATGTGCAGATATCCAGGGTAACGGGAATCAAAAATTACTCTGCCATTGTTGCTGTTTACAAATTATTGGTGCCTGGTTCAAGAGCCTTTTCCCATGTGTTCAAGTCTACGAGTCCAGTGTTCTAGCACTGGTTGCAAGGCAGGTGCCTAAACTGAACAAGAGATTAAAGAAAGCAGAGAGAGGCATCAGAAAGGAAGAAAGCAAGATCAAATAGATTCCTCCCTTGCTGTCACACATATTCTTAAAAAGCATGAGATTGCACAGCTTTTTATATGCAGTTTCTGTTAACAATTTCACAGATTGATACAGAAGAAAATGTTGCTTTTCTTCTTCTGGAATGTCTTCCATTTGAACCTTCCTTCAATTTGTCCCACAGGGAAGTGCAAGTGAGGCCACGCTGATGTCACTGCTTGCTGCAAGAACAAAAACTATCAGACGAGTGCAATCAGAAAAGCCTGAGCTAACAGAAGCAGACATCATGGGCAGGCTGGTGGCCTATGCTTCTGATCAGGTGAGTACCTCTCAAAAACATGGAAATATAGGGTCTAAACTTAATGATTTCAGCCATCTCAACAGCCAGGTGAATTCTAAACTCTTTAGATTGGTGACTATTTAGTTTTACTTGTTTAAATCTTACTGTACATTGTAAGTGGGCTGGACTCTCGTGTGTGCTACCATAATATAAAGCATAAATATCCGGAGGTCAGGGTTACATATATATTGCATCTTTGAAGTAATTAAGATACTTGAGTAAGGTCTTAATGTTATTTGTGTTGAGTAAATCTAGACCACCTTTTGTTACATCTAGGTTTGTGTGTCCGTGTGTGCACATATGATTTTCCTCCTACATACACCTGTGAACAAACACACTTACATCCTCCCTCTGTATGCATGCATGGGTGCAGGTACATGCACACAGACAAACCTGGTGCATGAATATAAAGCAAATTGGTCATAGTACTTGAAGAAGCCCAAAATATTTTTTTTTAAATACCCTGCTAACAACTCCATGTATCAATCCAGCTAAGAAATCTCCTAAGGAAACAGAAAACATAATCCTCGATTTCTCACTGTGAGTGGTATTTAGCAGACTGAGTTAGGCTAAATTCTCAGCAGGTCAGTACCATGAGAGGCTTTTACTGTTAATGAAAGCAGATTTTAGTCTTGTGAGTTCTGCTGCTCCTACCTTTCTGACACGCTAATCCTACTGAAGGGCCAAGCAATGTTGTTTCTCTCAATAACTGTGACATGTTCTTATCTAAATGTCAATGAGTTAGAATAAACTTCCTTAGTACTTGATGTTCAGTTTAAAATAATATCTGATTATGCAAAATAAAATGGCCAGGTTTCAGGCTTACCTTGTTTTAAAAATGTGTGTGTTAAAAAGCACTGGAGAGCAAGTTAAAAGTACACTAGTTCTTTGCTGATGTGAGGAAGGACTACACTTGTAGGGTGAGAAGAGTCAGGGCAAGAAAAGATGAGGAAAGGTAACTGTTTTCTAAAGGCACAAAGGATATTTGTACTTTTTTGGTCTGCGACCCTAAGGTTTGTGTTGTGCAGACCACCAGTCCCAGAGCTCAGACTCTGACTCAGTGATGCACAAAGCCTTTTACTTGTTTTCATTTTTTTATCCCACGTAAGTGGCTGACCTGAAATGAGGACTGACAGGCCTTCCCGCCTACTGAAGGTCAGAGAATCTTATGTTTACAGGAGGATTTGCCTTAAGATATTACTGACCTTTCAAAGCAGATTGTTGCAGAGCTCACCGGTCCTTCTGCATTAAGAACAGACCTGTGTGACTCAGAGGCAATAATCCGCAAAGGAAAGTAAGCCTAAGCCATCCTGTGGGAGAGAAAGCTGTGCACTGAGCACAACACTGCAAGAGTGCATTAGGAGGGAAGTAAGAATTTGGCTGGTGAGACCCAGAGCAGAAAGATGAACTCAGATCTCATATATCTGGGGAGATCATTTTAGCTTCTCAGCATTTTGGGAATATTTATCCCACTGAAATAATTTTTCCTTATGTTAATTAGTACAAGGCAGGACTGGCAACAAAGCTTTCCCCAATAACTACTTGGGGTTTGGAGACAACAGAAGAGGATCTCTGTCTGTTTTAGTGCCTGGGCTATCCTGGCTGATGCTCCTCTTTCGAGGGACACTGGATGTGAGACCTTGGAGCTGAGAGGAACATCCAGGTATCCCTGACAGTAGACACCTGACTGTTTGGGACCAGAACAGAAGTCAAAATAGTCTTCTGATATTCTCAAATTTCTCCGGCCATTCCTTTCATTATCCTTTTTTTTTTTCCCCATGTTTCTTTGGCTGCCTTAATCAGCTGCCCACTCATTTCGCTGATTTCTGTTTGATTCCTTGCTCTCTTCAAGGATGGTGGGAGATTCCCGAGTACTTTTCTGAGGACTAGGGATTCCATGGAACAGCAGGTCACTAAAGATTTGTTTTAATGCAAAAGCATCCTGGCAGTTCTAACCTTAAGATTGTGAGTGGCTGTGAGAACCTTATTACGATTTTGGAGACTTGAGGGATGAATTCTGAGGTTCTGACTGTCTAACAACCTCAGTGTAGTTTTATAGTTTGCTTATTTATAATTCTTATATAAATCAGTTATAAAATGCCTCATTCTGTTGTACCTTTGAATGAAGTATGGTATTGCTATGGTACACATATTGTTTTTAACTTCAGAAGTAGTTAGTTATATTTCAAGTCTAGACTTCTGTATTTTCTCAAGCTGGTGCCTAATTAGTTTGCCAAAGTACTTTGACAAGAGGCACTGCTGAGATACAAGTTGATAGTCAATCTGCCTTTAAAATGCGTCATTCCAGGCATATGTAAAGTTGAAAGGCAGAAATTTCATCATCATCTGGTCTTGTTCAACCTATGTTTTGCCTTATTTTTTTCTGTGATTATATGCTGAATTAGAATAGAATTAGTAAGTGCTCTTGTATGCACTAGCAAGCACCACCAAGGGTAGGATGGGGATTATGAATGAGAATAGTCAGGATATGAAAAGGTGAGGAATTTTCCTTTTTTGGCAACTAATAGAATTGTAGAGGTGGAAGCTAAAGTAGCTTTTTGGGGGTTTTAGTCATGTTCTAAAGGAGAGTATTTTGTGGCTAAGCATATATTTTATTGCCAATAGAATTGTTATAATATGGTACTTCACAATTTTATAAGAATTTCCTAGTGATATCTTTGTTTTTATTTACTGAGGTGTACTTTATGTTCTAAAAAAATATTATTTAAGGGGAATTCAAAGTAAATGGGTCATAAATAAACT
Source organism: Aegotheles bennettii (assembly GCA_013398125.1). Taxonomy (NCBI): domain Eukaryota; kingdom Metazoa; phylum Chordata; class Aves; order Caprimulgiformes; family Aegothelidae; genus Aegotheles; species Aegotheles bennettii. The sequence continues at coordinate 38,624 of VZRW01001980.1, read as the reverse complement.
AGCGTATTGGGAATGATCCTTAATGGCCTACCAAAATAAATGAGTGATTGGACCACAATTTATTCATTAGGTAATCTAAAAGAAAATGGTAATGTAAGAAAATATCTCTCTATATTCCAGCCCATGATGTACATTTTTTTAGAGTTCAGCAAAGCTGTACACCATGAAAATATGCTAGTGAGCCACTGAATCATTAGCAGACAAGCTGATTATCTGCATGTCTTTTGGTTTATTTGGAGCCAAATCCAGAAGCTCTTAATCAATCCTACCTAAATGTGAACATGTTAATTAAAGCTCTCTACTCTTGTGATTGAACTAACTCTTATCCGAACTCTTGTCCGAATGATGCCATGGCAATAGTTTCAAGAACACTTCAGGGTTTCCAGTATTGTATTTTGTGTGTGTGTGTGTGTGTGTATGTATGTATATGTGTCTGGCTGGCTGGCTATCTAATGAAAGAGGGAGAGGTACATATCTGTTATGTACCAGCAACAGTCCCAGAATCCCAAGTATCACTTTAATTGAAAGAAATTATTTTTGTTTTCAAATTCAAACAAACTTGTTACAGTTCAATAAAAGGTATCTGTCTTAAAACCTGCCCATTTCCTTGTAGGCTCATTCATCAGTGGAAAGGGCTGCATTAATTGGTGGCGTGAAGATGAAAAATGTTTCTTCAGATGATACGTTTAGTGTTTGTGGTTCAGCCCTAAAGAAAGTTTTGGATGAAGACAAGGCTTCTGGTCTTATCCCATTCTTTGTGAGTACTGGATTTTGATTAATCAGTGGATTAATTATACTGTGCAGTATAAGCAACTCATTTGAGCAGCTGGTTGCATTTCTCAGAAAAAAAAGATGTTTTAAAAGGACTTAAAGTTATATTAGACAGTTGAATAAGTTAATTTTGTAGTTGCATATAGTCTTTCAATGTTATAATGTAACATTTGAATTTTGAACTGCCTCTTTTATAAAAGTATACTTTTTTTCAAGTTCTGACTTACACATAAATCTCAGTTAAAGGAAATAAATTAAATTATGGTATCTCAAACTTAAGTATTTTCAAGAAAAAATAGTTTCTTCTCCTTCTTACTGACAAAGAAATCAACCTCCATAGTGCAACTCTAATATCATCAAAGTCAGACATTGTCAGACAGGTATTTGTGAGTATGTCACTTACCTCTAACAGATGAGCTATAGGGAATCCGGCTGTGGAAGTTTTAAGGTCTCATCATTTTTTGCTATCTATCTACTTTCCTTTCCAGAGATTTCTGCTTCCACAGCAGTCCAGCAAAAGCAAATGCTTATATCCCAGTAGCCAGAGCTCACAAGCCCCGCGTTTTTGACACAGAATAGTGTTAGAATGGATACAATTCTGAAGTTTGGTTCTACTATGATAAGTACCTGATTGAAAAGAATATTTACTTCTTCATCAAATCTATTCCACCTGTCAGTTTAGAACACCATATTATTATTTCAAGTTAAAGCAAGGTTTTGCCATTTGTTTTTTCACAGAATAAGTAGCCTCTGTTGTGTTTTTGTACATCTTTTGCTCATTCCCCAAGCATTATGCCTCTACAAAACTTGATATGGACCATGATCTGTATAGATGTATAAGGGGCTATAATATACTACCAATAACATGTTTTCAATGGCCTCCACTAAAAAAAAAACAAAAATGGAGGAAAAAACCCACATTTTAGAAACTGAGAGCTTTAGAAATGAGATTTTTTAAAAGAGTCAAAAATATATTACAATTTTTTTCAGAAAAGTCATGTCTGATGCCAATTTTTTCTTTTCTTTCACGTGGTAACATTCTGAAAAGGGCTAATGTGACTTAAATGTCTATTAACTGTTTTCAGAAGAATTAGCAAATTAAGCTTGCTTACAGTCATGAATAAGTGCCAAACAGGACAAACATGATTAGATTTCACCAAGCTCTTTAAAAATGTGATCTTTTTCTCTTCTTGTCGTTAGCCTTTAGTGCCTCTCTTTATGCAGCATGAGGATGACTAAGGTGAAAATTGTTTTTCATATGTGCAGAATGCTGCTAATTTCTGGCCTGCCTAGAACTAGTGAGTCCTTTAGATGCTCAAGCACATCCCATCAATTGCTTTGCAATCTAATAAGACTATGAAACAAAGCGTCCATAAGACTGCCCAAATGAACTTCCTTCTGTGGGCTGCACCTATTGAAGTGGAGATGTGCCATAAGGCAGATGTTATTTCTCTGTTATATGATACCAACTCATAATATCTTATATAAGGTTCTACTTGTTTGTCTTACTGTTAATTTTAAACAATTACAAGTACAGCACTATATCACATCTCCATGGACTAATTACAAATCTAATGTGTTTTTTCCTCATCTTTCATCTATTAACTAAAAAAAAAATGCAACTTGGCCCTCATAAATATTCATTCCTTATTAATTTTTCTGTGTAGCAAGAAGAAATAAAAAATTCTGCCTTATGCATTCAGTTACACCTTTACAAAGGGTGATTTAACTGTTGTTTTTCTTCCTCTGTTTGCTTAGCTGTGCAAAACAGGCTTTCAAAGGCTCAGTCTGGGTTAATATGGCCTGTGCCAGGTCTACCATTTATTTGTATACATGAAACATGTCAACTTAGATTAAACTAGATCTTATTATCCTTATGGTTGGCCTCTAAACTCAAAAGGTGTGTTAATTCTCTGTCTTGCTGAGCAGCAATCCATGCACTGTGTTAGTGCTCCCTTTTATGCCTTGTGGATTTCAAAAGCCTTTCCATTTCCTTTGTTCTTGAGTAATTTGGTGCTATTTTGTTTTGTTCTGGTGACAAGGATATGCACATTGCCAAGGAAACACCTTATGCCACTTTATTCCTTGTCTCCCTGTATTCACTGATCCTTCACTAAGGAGAGTGATTCAACATCAAAGCAAAAAGTTTAACAGAAGAAATTCTGCCTGAAGAGACAGCAGAGATGCCATTCCTAATGAAGAGGTCTTGGTTGCATCCAAGCTGATGCAGTCTCCCTTATTAGCAAAAAAAAAAAGTTTTCCAGGGGATTAAAAAGAAAGTACAAGCAAATTACAATGCGTTATAGCCATGATTCTCCTCTTATATTTAATGAATAAGTGAGGAATCATTATACTGAACTTGATAGAAGTGCTTTTCTTACAGAGGTAAGTGGAGAATCAGGGGTGCTTTTGCTTCATGTGAAACAGATTCTCTATTACAGCAATCTGGTAATTACAGGTGTGCTTTTCACATACACAGGATTTGGCAATTGGCCTTTTTTGGGGAGGAACATTGTCTTTAAAACTAGTGTTTGAATTCCTATCCACCATCGATATCTTTTAGCACTAGTAACGTGTGTATCATTTTGTTCACTGAAGGTTATTGCCAGTTAGTGTACCCAGACCTCTACTTATGTTTCCTTTCTTTATTTCTAAATTCAGACATATGTTAATTTGTCTCTTTCAAAATACCTTTGCAGAAATTAAAACAGAGTTATTTTCTTATAGGAAAGCAAGCAAACAAAACACTTAACCATGTCAGGTGTTGAGGCACTAAAGTTGGCATTATTTACAAAGGAGCAATTTGCAAGTGATGCTGATACACAGCCCTTCATCTGGACACCAGTTAATGGGGAGCCTTCAAGCATGTGCTGAAGTTACATCCGTTTCATTAATTATAAACATTAACTGGTGGTTGAGCACATGCATAAATGTCTTTCTTAGTTGTGCCTTCTGCTCCCAGCTTGAGACAGGCTTCTACATTGGATAAATGTTGATCGGGATGTTCAAATGTGGAGACCACTAAGTTCAATACCACTAAATTCAGACGTAGGGTCCACTGCATTCAAGCCTAGATCACCTGAATGTGTGTAAGTGGCCTGTGAGCTTTATGCTGTCTTTCATAAATCAATAGTGATATATTGCAGCTGGCATATATGTAGTACAATATACTTCAACAAACTCATCAGTATAAAGCTGCTACAACGTGATCAACTTGCTGTTGGACAAAGGTCCAGTCTGAAGTCTCTCTGATTCTACCTGAAATGACTCCTCTGAATGATGATCTACAGGATATTAAGAAGCAGGCTGTTTGTAATCGGACTCATCTGGGAAAAAATAAATCATAGTTAGACTGACAGAGGAGCCATCTTTTCAGGAGAAGTTAGCACTTAGATCCTGACCACAGTTTCCCATTTGGAAGAAGCATTCTCAAGACATGTACAGATGTCTGGGGCGATTTTTCTTAACCCACAGTTTGTGAATTATTGCTGTTTTATGAAATACTGAATGGTGGTTTAGTAAGCTGTTGCAGTTTTCTTCAAGCCACTGACATTCTTATGAGTGCGAGCTGGCAAAAATTGAGTCGGAGAAAATAAAAATAATAAGAGAACGTTGAAAGTTCTGCTTCATTTCAGTTAATTGCAAATGAAAAGCTTTGTGATGAAACTGCAAAATGTGTCCACATCTCTTTCAAAAGCTGTAGGAGGTCTTCCAGTTGAAAAGATTGAGAGTCATTGCTCTCAGGCATCATAAAGATTCATGCATGTTCCGTGACATAGCTCTTGATTTCAGGGAAGTAACACATGAGATGACTGATGCAAGCATTTTAGCTGCTTTGTACTCACAGCCAGGGCTGTGTTAAATTTGAAGTGCACAACCTGGAAAGGCTAGGGCCTGCAGGCTATACTGAGCCATCAGTCCTATTTCTGGGATGCAGCCTGTCCCCCGCCCTTTGCACAAATGTGATTTTGCTGGCGTTATACAGGTTACAAATTGAGTTAGATTCATTGGGTGTTACTGAGGCAGGGTAATGAGAGAAGATGCTGTCACTTGAAGTGGTTTCTGAGAATTAAAACAAGTAGCTTTGAGGCTTGGACACCTGCAGAGAGGACAATAAAATTATTTTAGAAACTGAGGTATACTTTACAGAATAAGCCATTATTCAAGAAACTAAGCATGTGATTGAATTCATATAATCTCTCATTGAAGCAACATACTCTTTAGCCTGATTAGAAGGAGAATACTTTAATCTCAGTACAAGACTAATAACAACGTTAACTTTCTGTTGTGAAATCTCCACAATTATTTTAATTGCTGGACTAGCCAAGATAATACTCTAATCTTGTCAGAAAGTCCACAACATATTATCATAAAATGTATGTACGAAAGCAGAGCTAAGTCTATAGTACACTCTTTACTTGGGTATTTTCCAATCCAAGAGGTTAATCTTTATGTATATAGAAATACCAGTATTTTCATCATGATATCCTCCATTTCTTGTGACTCACTTTGTAGGTCTGTAGCTCAGCCAAAGATGAAATGCAGGTTTCTCCTGATTGTGGGAACATCTTAGGTAGACAGTAATGTGATAAATGTGTTTTCACTTCATATATGCATGCCCTCTTAGCAAAAAAAGGGAGCAAATTTTTTCCTGTTTAAAAAAATATCCTGCGATCTTTTTAAAGCAATATCCCTCAAAAGATGATTAAACTTCCAGAGTAGTCATAACCATACCTCAAGGCACTGCAATTATTCTGTTCTTCTCATGTGTCTCTGGAATAGGGGAAGGCCCAGTATAGATAAAGATTAGATTATTTTGAGGGGAAAATGTGTTAGCAGCAAAATTTTATTAACTACACATTGAATGTGCTTCTGATTTTCAGAACTGTGTTTGTTTCAAAAACTCAGGCTCTTGGTAGCTTGGTATGGAAAAAATACTGAGTTGTCCCTTTCTTATTTTAATAATAACTTTTCCCATGGCCAGTATTTTTTATTGGTGCAATGAAACATGATTATATTTATTAATATTACTGTAATTGTGGCGTTAGGGGGAACATATGCACTGTCAGGGATAAAACGTTTTCAGGGTTTTATATGACTACATTTAACCAGGTCTGCCCTATACAAAAGCAGGTTATGGCTTCCTCTAAGAGTGTACATAGATTTATATGAATAGAGTACTAGCTGAGTACTTTCCACTAAATGGAAAAATTCAGCTCCCTACAACAATTTAAAATATCTCTGATGTATATGGTATAATATAAATGCAAAAATGTTAAAAGTGTACTTAAATTAGAGGTTTTAACTCTCTAGCAAAAAATTATTGAATTAGTTCAATATTCTTGGAATGCGTAATTTTAAATTTCTGGCGTAAACAAACATGTTAAAACTTCATGAGAATTTACTGGGAGAACTAGTTAGGGAACCCAGAGGGAAACCCAACTCTTAGTGCTGGGATGTGTAGAGGACCTGCTTCAAGATGTGACTGTAAATTATTTGTAACAGTTTCCAGTATCCAATAGCTGGTAGAAGTGAAAAAGTGGATAAAATCTCTAACTTGAAAGTGAGTGACACCTTATGAATGAGGATGAGTGTTCAAGTGAACAAATAAAAGGGTAAAGTATTGGTAGCTATCAAGCAGTCTGTTTAATTAGAACAGAAATACTTAGTGCAAGTGTGTATCATTTTTTAAAAAAGAAGGAAAAAAGACCCTCCTGAAAAAGCTAGCATCATTTAACTTTTGAGTAACGGAAACTCCTAAAATTAGTATTAGTGGAATGCTGGAGTGACAGCAGGCAGATGTCCGAGCTAGAAGAATAGAAAAGAGCATACACTTGGCAAGTGAAACGTGGTATTAGGCTAAAACAGATTATAGGATTGTGGCAAAAAATTTGCTACTGGCATAATTCCATGAAATTATTTTTCTCAGAAGTAGAAAGCTTGTTGTACTAGAGAGAAAGAGACTAAAAGCTGAAAGCAGATAAGGCCACATCAGGTAATGTAGATGTGAGCAAAATCCTTTGCTACTGAAGTGCTTACTCATGTCACGATGGCTGTAACAGAGCAGGCCAAAATTCCACCCCATCCTACACACTCAAACCACCAGCTTCACCTCACAGCTGGTCACTGGCAACACGTCCCCATCCTGCAGTAGCTCCACAACTAAGGAAGCAATGGCAACAAAGCACACTTCTCTTCAACGTGGGCATTCTCTGGTGTATTCTCAGGAGATGTACTGTACTTGACAGACTAAGCAGAAGCTTAAGAAATGGAAGGTATTACTTGGCCTATTGGATAAGCCAGAGAAGTCCGATGCAGGGAAGGAACCACTGGAAACCTTTTCTGATGGTACCACTCCTGCTACAAAGGAGAGTAGTGAACCCAAAGTGTTCGCGTACCAACTCATTACAGAGCTGTGAGACAAAAATGCAGTGTATGGAGATATAATGTAAAATTCTATCTATGTTTTGCTGTGATAGTATGTTTGTTTCTTGAAAGATCTAGTGGATGGACAAGCATTATCTAGGTGTTCTTTTATCTTCTTATAGGTCTTGTCAGGAATTCACTGAGAAACGTGCACAAAAACACACACTAGAAAAATGTGGCTAGTTGCAGATGTGTAGGGAAAAACAGTGAAAGCAAAAGACAGTACATTGACAGTGAGCTTGACAGAAAAAGTAACCAGAAGTACAAAAATAAGCCCCCCAAAATTCTGGATTTGACATATGTATAGTGATCTCCTGGCTATACTATACTTTGTGTGTGACCTTGGATAAATTATCTAATTCCTTTTACTTCAATACTCTAACCAAAAACCAGCATACTTTATTTGCCTATTAAAATGGTAAACTGTCTTTTATTATATAAAAATCCAGTACAAGGCAAAAACCAGACCCACCTTTATTAGTGCTTACAAAAATGAGACAATGTGTTTAAAACATAAGTGTAACAATGAAAAATAAAATAAAGTCAGTTTATATGCACTTGGCAGTTGTTTTTTGGGGTTTTACATGTTCCCAGTAAATTACCACAGCTCGTTTTCCCCTAGTTATATTATCTTTCCACTGTGATACCTCAGCATTTATGCGGTCATGCATCAGGATGCATTAAAAATGACAGTCACAGAACGAAGAAAGAATGGTTTCGTTATTTTAGGATGAATTTGGGAGAAAAATTTTCTCTGGGAAAAAAATATTGCAAACCTAATAGTGAATGTATGCTACTAGTGAACAGGTCACAGGCTGTAGATCCATTGAGCACAAATCAGTTACAAATCTCTGTTAAAGAGCTGTGGCACCTTAATTTAGGCAGTAGCATTTTATGATCCCTTCTGCCAACAGGAATTCCAGCACCTTCGAGTTGCTCAAGGTCAGAGCTTGCTTATATACCAGAAAATGCAAATCATTTTGATGATAATTGCGATCTGCAGTTAGTATTGGGCCACATGATAAGCATGTAGAACTCATAGAAAATATAGCATTAATATAATACTGTGACTACATTACTTTGCTTATCAGTTAATTTTATATTAACAGTCAATTTTATGCATCTGTCTCAATGGACTCTTGTGGGAGCTTAGAAAAAAAATATTCTGAAAAGTTCCACTGAAGTATATGTACTGAGTAAAAGAAATTTATTTTGCCCTGTATCATCTTTTCTCTCTGTTTATTGTTGCCTTTGCAGACAGGTTTTTAATTTGATAATTTTCTTTGCTGTAACACTTATTTTTTTTGCCTTTGTCTTTTTGGCTCTGCAGTTTTGTGCGACACTTGGAACCACACCTTGCTGCTCTTTTGACAAACTCTTAGAACTGGGTCCTATTTGTAAGTCTTTGCTGCTACTTTCTAAAATTGCAGATACCAGTGTAAGCCACGCTGAGTCATTTCCAAGTCATTATGCAGTGTCACTGTCCAAATTCAATAAGGCTACTTATAGATGAGACCTTCAGCTACGGTTTTCTTTCTAATATTAGGTCAAGCAGCAAGTTTGCATTCCCAAACCATTAAAGATTACAGAGGCCATTGCTCAAGGGTTTTTTTTTAGGGGGGTGTATTTTGTAATGCTATCAGTTAAAAAATATTGTAAGTGCTTCAGTTTGTCACATTTTTCTTCAAGTCCTTCTACCTCTAAGTGCATCTAGAGCAGTGGTGAGGATCAGGGAAAAGCTGAACTCTGATTCTCCTCTGCACCAGTTTTGCTCTGTCTACTTCTAACAACTATAAAAAGCAATGAAATATGCAACAAAAATCCACATGTAGTCTCCTTCATCCTTCATCTGCCTTCCCCTATTTCCTTCCTCTTGTAAGAAAACAGGACAAGTACCAGGGTGTTTAATACAGTGACCAAGTCATGGATTCTTCATAAGTATTCGTGTGTTTTGTTCTGTTGCGTCAAGCTTTGGTCTGCAGCAAGACTTGCTGGCTGATGAAAATGCAGGAGAAGTGTCCCACATCTATTCAAGTGTACGTTTAGAAGTGGAAATGTATAGCTATAAGTAATTGGAAGCAGCCTCATAGAAACACACCTAGATTTGATGTTCTGTTAATTTATTCAGGTGGGCCCTAGAACGTTTGGATTTGTGTGGTGGTGACTTGCTCTATGAGGTTTCCTGCCCTTCAGCACAAGCCTCAGAGACTAAGTTTTTCCCATTCCTCTTTTCTAGAAGAAAAGTTTCCAGTAGTCTGTTTAGCAGCTAGAGATTATTTTGCTGTTCAGGTTATTCCTATAGACCTGGCCTAATAAAATAGTGACAGCAATGCTTTGAAGTATAGCAAGTAATCATGTGTGTTTCACCAGCTGCTCTCAGTGATTTCCTGCTTGTGCAGCAGAGGCCAGCAGAAGGATTATTCACTACTCAAATCATAAGTCTCATGATTTATTTGCTGTGTGCAGGCAAATTTTCTTCTTCACATACATGAGCAGTAGTCCTGTGGAATAAAGGCAGCATCTCAAACCAAGTGTATTTAAAAATAAATAACCAGTTGAACTTTAAGCATGTTTTCAAATAAACCAGTCATGGGTGTTGTAATGTTTTATTAGATTTTTCCAGGCATTTATGCAAAAAGAAAATGTAGTTCACAAGAATGCAAATTCCAGCTCAAACTTGGTTCCCAGTTGCAGATCTGAGTGGACATAACTCTGTATGTGGAAATACCCATCAGAATTATTTGGTGACCAGCGTAAAGATGCTATGTGGGTTTCAGTAATAAACTCATAGACCAGAATTGTTACTGCGTGCATACATGCATGTGATCTATAGCAGAATGTGACTACTAAAATACAGAGAATACACGAGAGGCTTATTTGCTAAAGTATTTCTGCAGAAACCATTCCGTGACTAGTCAAAGCTAGCGCTTACTTAACTTTTCAATGCTTGCTCTCGCATAGATGTCTCAGTCCTTGAAATTAGTTTGTTGCACATAGTTCAAAAGCATATGCATGCACATATATCAATATGTAAAAAATACTGTTTAGAAACTTGTGTTTGTAATTAATGAGTTAGAAGAGGGGAGCACGGCTAAATTCTAGCTCCTCTTCCTAAGCAGATAGTTTTATGACCATAGAAATGATAACTACATCTCTAGATACTTCTTTTTAAAGTGCATTTTATAATGGTCCTTCACTGAAAATAATTTAGTAGTTTCTGTTGCTTAATATCAATAAGATAAACCTAGACATGTAAGGACTCTGTACCAGTAGAAGTGGGGAGGAAGAAGAAGAGGTTAGTATACATCTTTATGTATTAATGGAAACCCATATGGTAGAAACATTTAATCTCTTAATTTAATTTTAAATTGGGAAAATAATAACATCAAAGAGAAATCTCTCAGGCACTTGGTTTCATGCAAATTAATACGGCTTTTTAATCTGCTGTTTAATTTATTTCTGTTTCAATTACTTTTTTTTTTTTTTTTAGGTAATAAGGAAAATATCTGGATGCATATTGATGCAGCCTATGCTGGGAGTGCATTCATCTGCCCTGAATTCAGGCATTTTTTAAATGGAGTGGAGGTGAATGAAGTGTTTCTTCTCTAGCAGCCTGCTAAAACCTTGCTCTTCCATAGAATTTGTGTGTTTCTTATGCATCCAATGTTAATGGCTCTTCTAGAATCTCTGAGTATGCTGCACTTCAGTTTGCACTACAAATCCCTGTATATTCTATTATATTATTTATGTTTATATAATTTTTATTGGTTTATTCTGGAAGTATGGAAGCTACAACAGTTGTTTGTCATTCAGAATAGCTAGTAGTAGTGGATCAAGAAAATGTCTTGTGAAATAGAAAAGAGGAACTTCTTCCCAAACATCCAAAAAGGCGCATTTATAACACCTTAATTCTACATTACACAAAAAAGAAAAGAAGTTCAACAAATTATTGAGCTCAGTATGTCTGATTTTTTGCTTACATCCTGAAAGTCATATGGGATACAGCCAGTAGCTGTATCTCAAACAGACAGGGTGTAATAACCAAGAGAGAGAAATGAAATATTCCTCTCCCCCCCTCCCCCCCTCACTGAGCTACTTTGCATTCAGTTGCTTAGATAAGAATACTTCAATTTCCTGCTGTTCCCTTCAGACAGTCAGATAAGTCCTTGTCTTCCACGTCAGTGGAGAAAAAATTACTGTTTGGTAAAGCCAGAAGTTTAAACACAGCACAGATAGGTAGTGACTAATGAAGAAGAGGAGGGAAACCCCCCTAACAAATAAAGCATTTCTTTCTGTCTCCTTTTTATCAGCAAATGAAGCTTCTTGTAATTTCCTGTGGGGGAATATTTTTTAAATTATTGTTATTGGTTACTGAAGGAAATGAAACAGCATACCTTGTCTGGGCCAGCATTTCTCATAAGAGTAAATATTTAACAACCATGAATAGGTTTCTTAGCTTGCATAGTGCAGGGAGCTAGCTAGCTAGATGTATAGATAGATAGACAGAGAGACAGAGGGACAGATAAGAGCATTTGTTAATTGTTTACAAGTGACAGGGAAGGTTATGAGACACAAATGAGAACAGAAAAGTCCTACGTGGAGTAGTCAGACCCTGGTGGTGCCAGGCCCCCATCTCTCTTTTTGAGGCTGATGGCTTCTGTCTTTGTTAACACACAAAATGCGGACAAAGCCTTTCCCACACAATGTCCATCTTACCTACCTGGGTTTCCTCTGAGGCCACGTCTAAACATACGTCAAGTAAAACAGGCCTGTTACATGATTTCTATAAACATATCTTGTGAATGACTATTCTGTGTTGGTTTTTCTTTTGGCTTAGATGAAAAAAATTACTTCTCTTAAAAGAAAATACCCTGGCATTGAAAAAATAAAAAAAAGTGATTTCCTGATCAGTTGTGATTTTATGAATGAATGTGATATGCAGATTTGACTAAATATATCATTTGTCTCTATGTATGAATTTTGTGTGTATATGTTTAATATTCTTGGAAATAGAAAGCTTAGTAAATTGTTAGTGGAAATTTGGATATGAAACATAGCAGATGTTCCTGAGTGTGCAGGGGTTATTTTAGTTTACACCGAGATATATACTTTTCCATAACATATGTATCTAAAAAGTATAACTGCTAGCAAATGCTCAAAATGTTGATAACGCCAGTAGCCTAGCAGCACACCTAACCTGAATTCCATCCCCTCAAAAACTTAAGATTCATCTGCAATAGTTATTAAGTAAGGTGACATCGTCATGAACATTATCTATAAATCTCCAATTCATGTACTCAGACAATTTGACAAAGTTGTATCATTAGCACATGTATCCTTTCCTCTTTTGTAATTCTGTTTTCTATTTATCCATTGCCAGTTTGCAGATTCATTTAACTTTAATCCTCACAAATGGCTCCTGGTGAATTTTGACTGCTCTGCTATGTGGTAAGTGTTACAGTGAAAGAAAATGTTACAAGAGACAAAAATCACATGTTGCATCAGTCTGCTTTCTAGCAATAGACATTTATTTTAAATTCTCCACCAAAATGGGGAGTTTTATATAGCTATAACTCTTGTAAATTATTTACAGAATTCACTCTTTCATTTAATACAAATTTCAAAAAAATAAAATTTAGAAATAGGCCTGGGCTCTGCATTATGTTCCAGAGGGAAAAATCCAGCAAAGTCCACAGAGTCATACTTCTTCCATTTTGGGACTATTTAAAACATAAATGAAAAAAACTTCATTTAAGGATGTTAATGCAGTGAACAGCATGCTGAACAGAGCTTTTTCTTCTTTTTCATAAGATGTCTTTTTGTTTGAGCCTAGATTATTTCAAAAGCCTTTCTAAAAATGCGCAGGATTTGGCTGATGAAAAGGACTATTTATGTACTATATATGTATCACTATTTTGTACTGATTTTCAATTTCCTCATATGACAGCAGAGACAACATTTTGATATAAAAAGTAGAAAAAGTAGAAACCAGTAGATGTACTTTGAGACAAAGCAAAGAACCATAGTAATAATAGCAGTAATAATAAAATCCTATAACAGAGATCTTACTGTGTCCTAAACTGGAATTTCCAGAACCTAGTGTCTACCAGCACAACCACTAATGATACTAACAAAAGAGCTATTTAGACTATTTTTAGACATAAATGAAAAATTAATTTCAGTTATAAAAGAAGAAAATTTGCAAAAATGCATAAAAGAAGGAAAAACTGAATGTTAAAAAGAAGACTAAAACATCATTCAGAAAAGGGCCACCTTGTTTGAAAGAAGAATAAATGTGAGACATTGATCACTCAGTTGCCTTTGGTTAAACTTCAGCTCTTTTAATATTCTCAATAAAGTTGACTTTTCCACAAATATATATGTTATTCAGATAATACATTACGTTTTTTACTTTAATAGTTTTCCAGATGTAGGCACTTCAGATATTCCAAACCATTATAGCTGGTTTTTTTCCTTAGAGTAAATGGCTTACATTTTGCTCCTGGTTCATAAATAGTGGCAGTGATTAACCCAGCACTCCAGTTCGTAAGTACTTCATAACTAGCTGTCTCTCATATATAGAAATACAAAGATGATGGAACTTCATTGCTAGTTTCTCCCATCTTTTTCGCATCAGCTAAAGACATTGTTAACAAAGTGGCCACTCGGAAATGCGAAAATGCACCATCGTTCTCTTTAATGTTTGTAGGAAAATTGAGGGCCTGAGTCTAGTCCCTTTCAGTTTAATTTCTCATTAATTCTGCTTTCCCTGAAAACCCTGTGGAACTATGTTAAAAGTATTAAACCTGGCTTTCCAGGGAAACAAGGTATATACAGTCACACTGTCGGTTTATGTTCTCATCTCCAGTGATTTTAACTTCTTCCTAGCAAGCCTTAGACTTCAGATTTAGAAAAGTATTTTTCTCCATTTTGCTTCTTTTTAGATAAGCCATTGCATAAAATGTATGTTCTCATAGGTAGGAAGATTCCATTACAAGGAATTTCAAGAGACCTTACAACATGTCTCCTTACTCAAAGTGAAAGCTTCACAACTATAGCCACTCAGGCTTCACTTCAGTAAGGCTTCTATGTATAGGTGTTATTCACTTAATAAAGAATGAAGTAACATATCAAGTTAAACTCTTTGATTTGTAGCCAAATCCATCGTGTAACTACTAACATCCCTGGCCAAAATTCACCTCTTTTATCAACTGTAACACTGTCTGAAAAGGTAAAATGTAATAATAAAGGATGAAGGAACCTGGTGAGAGAAAGTGACTATGAAGGAGACATAGTCCTTTTAGGATTGATGGGGAGTATAAACCACAAGACTAATAATACGGAAAGAGTTCAATAAACCAGTGAACACCATTTCAGAATCAACTTAAGCTGAGTTCCATTGACAGACGGGCTTTTAATTCACCCAGGCTCCTCAGCACTTTAATAGAATCATAGAATGGTCTGGGTTGGAAGAGACCTTAAAGATCATCTAGTTCTAAACCCCCTGCCATGGGCAGGGACACCTCCCACTGTAGCAGGTTGCTCAAAGGCCCATCCAACCTGGCCTTGAACACTTCCAGGGACAAGGCATCCACAATTCCTCTGGACAACCTCTTCCAGCATCTCACCACCCTCACAGGAAAGCATTTCTTCTTAATATCCAGTCTAAATCTACTGCCTTTCATCTTAAAACCATTTTTCCTTGTCCTATCACTACATGCCCTCATAAAAAGTCCCTCTCCAGCTTTCCTGTAGGCTCCTTCTGTAAGGCTGCTTTCACCAGGGCCTTCTCTTCTCCAGGCTGAACAACCCCAGCTCTCTCAGCCTGTCTTCATAGAGAGGTGCTCCAGCCCACTCCCATTCTTTTCCCTACAAGCTGATTAAGATAATCTAACCATTAGATCTGTAACATAATTATTTAACTACTCAGTGTAATATGTAGCATTGATGTCATCTGGGATTTGGAGGCAATTTCATTATAAACCTTTTGTAAAATATTCTCAGACTTCTCAACGTAGAGAAAAGAGCAGTCAATTTCCTATAAAAAGGAATTTAATGTAGCCACTCTGAGAGGGTTATATTTTCCATGTTCAAATGTTAGGGTCCTTTAGAGACTTTGTTTTGAAACTCAGTACTTGTTTAATCAGTACTCTGGAATATTATGCAATAGGAACCAGTGTCTTCTTTCAGAGAGAGTGAAAATAGTCTTGCAAAGTCTTGGTATTTTTGCTTTTCTATTACTCCTTTCAGGATTTAAGTGTTAACTTTTGGTTGGGAAGGTTGTTTTAGGATTTGGAAGGAAGCTGCTTAGAGGCAGTGTTTATCTGTAGATGGAAGTGAAATTTTCCTTTTGATTTAAAATATGAATTCACCTTTTTGGTTATTGTATCTGTCATTCAAAATGGACAGAATAGAGTGAGGCTGTTAAAAGCTGCAGATGTGCAATCTAAGTAACTTTTCACAGATTTTCATTACTTTATTCACCAGGACTTTTGTTGTGCATTTTGTATTATGAGTACTTAGTGTGTGAATCTGTGCCACTCAAGCTAGATCTTAGTAGGTCTATTAGCATAACATCAAGCCTTAAAAAAAATTCTAGTTTATCAATGACATTTTTGAAATATATATTCACGATCCTTCAGTCAACCAGGGTATTTGCAAAGACAGTTAAGAACATCAGTTCTGTCCATCACCAGACCACACAAGCACTTACTGCAAAGGAGTTTAAATACATAGGGTGAAATCTAGACGGGGTGTGGAGAGATGCAACTGATTCATATACACTGATGTCCAGGCTTTGGATTTATTTTAGTAATCCTTTTAGATAGTTTTTCATGGTTGCCAGATTAAGACCTGAGAAGTCCTCAGATGGAACAGACACCATCTTTTAAAAAAGCAGCAACATTATGAAGGAAGTGCAAGATGACAGCATCTTTATAGCTTCCAGGTGACCAGCTGTTCCTGCAGAATAGTTATGTGCTCCATTGTTTAGCACAGCATATTCAGGAAAAGGAATGATCCTCTCGCAATACAACTAATGATATTGCTTGTAACTTGGGTTAGTTGCATATGGAATGAGACAATGAAACACAAATATAACATAGGAATCAAATATATAAAATAAACTACAGTAGAACATCTTTAGGTTTGTTCACGGTATCTACCTGAATTAAATCTGCTTTCAGATAATAACGTCTTCCTTCTGCCCATAGGATATTTTCAACACACCAATAGATTATTAATTGTTTTTATTGAGAGTTTCTGAATGTCTTTTACTATTTTTCATGCACATAAGCTTACTTATTTTCAGCTATATACTTTCCATACCTGAAGGCAAGTCCTTTGTTAACCTTGGTACTCTTCTGACTAGTAAAGTGAGAGGAGGGCTTTTTGTTTGTTTGAATAAGACTTTTTGAGAGCATAGTCTAGATGTGGATGAGACTGGGAGTATGTACTAGCCTGTGCATTTTTACATACACACTAAAATATTGGAAATTAGATTTTTACTTAGAATTTTACACTAAAAAGCAGTAAAAAATGGATGCACAGAATATTATAAAAAGTTTGGACTTTTGTTATTTAGAGTGTCCCCATGCTGACATAATTATTGCTTACTTTGTGAAATATTTATAGGCCTAATATAATTATGTAAATGTCTCTTCCTTTTTGATTTCTGATTTCTTCTTTTTCTGCCTCTATAAACCCCATCATTTGTAGAGGTGAGCCAATCTTACACATAGAGTGAAGCATAAACCAACAAAATCTTGTTATTACCCACTGGCAAAATGTAGTTTATTTTCTCTAAAAGGGACACACTGGCTTTTGAACCTCAGTCCAGTTACACCACCCACTAGTTGGCAATAATAAGGTATGCTTCTCAGTTTCATAATGTGCTGTAGTATGTCTGTCACTATTTGTATATTGGGTCCAGCTAAGGGCAGGGTGGTACAAGAGGGAAGCCTGAGTCTGGACCGGACGGCTCATCCCTACCAGTGGCTGTTGCTGCCACCACCACAGCATGGAGAAACAGTGGCCAGCATCCCCAAGCCTCAGCGTGGCTGTGCATGGTGTCTAGGAAGCCACAGCTCTTCCCGCACTGCTTTGTGCTGCAGTAATTTCAGTTCTGGTGACTGCAAACATTAACATTGCTTTAGCTAGTCTCACATTCTGGTGTGAGTGTCTATCACCATAAAAAGATCCTGTGTGTCTGTTTTCTTGTCTGTTTTTAAATATGCAGTCATGCAGTCATGCTGCCCGTTCCTGCTGAGCCTTACACTTAACTACTTGTAAGTACAGTACTGATATGGCTGTGAAAAAGCATTGAAAATGGCACAGGCTGTGCTCAGGAAACACGCCAGTTTAAACACATTCAATTTGCCTTCACTTCTTGTGAAAATTTAATTCCTTAAATTTTAATTCTTGTTTCTTGATTTTCTTTCTCTCTTTTTTTTTTTTAATTTTATTTTTTATACAGGGTGAAAAAAAGATCAGATTTAACAGGTGCCTTTAAATTAGAACCTCTTTACCTGCAGCATCACCATCAGGAGTCTGGTAATTTTATAATTAAATGAGAATATTATTATTTTGTTTGCACACTGATATTTAATAGAAAAAAAAGGATTTAAGATGGAAACTGAAATTCTTAAAACTACTTAAGTTGTATAGGAGCTTATTTCCATTTTCAAATTGCCCCAGGGAGTTAAGCTTATTAAAGTGCAAACATACCTAGTGAGATTTTAGTAAGTATAAAAAGCAATTGATGGCAAGCTATTTTATAAAACATTGTATTAGTACTTTTGCACTGGGATTTCCCCAGCTCCAGATTTACCACTGACTCTTTGTAGGAGTGCTGAGAAAATTCCTAATGATCTTTTGGTAGTCAGATAAACATACTGGGTGCTGTGTATCCAGTCCCTTAACCTGCCTTCCCCAACATGTTTCTCCAGAATGGTTTCAAGATCGGATTTGTTTTTAGAGTTTCTAAAGTCTGTGACCTTTTTTCTTAGCTATGCATGCAAGCTCTGATTCAGTTTTTCAAATACCCATGTCAGGAGTAAACACTGCCTGAAACCACAAAGAAAAGGTGAGCTGTGTTTGATATCTGTGCTCTACTTTGAACGATAGCTATCATCTGGGACATTATGTTGTTGCTCCCATGTTCTTACACTGATTGGAGAGGAGGAGGCAAGTGCAGGCTATCTATCTGTCTTGTGCAAAATGTTCACAAAAGCTCTGCACAAAATGCTCACAAAGAACTTACAAATCATAGGCCCTGTACAAAGCTCCTTAATGGATTAGTGCTGCTCCTTGCACGTACGTAGCAACTGCAGAGTGGCATTTGCCATCCTGAAGCCTGTTTTTGTACATTCGGTTAATAACAGATTAATTGTGAAGAAGGTCACAGCAGCGCAGTGTCAACATGTGGTGCAAGTTCCCTTATAACTTTCTCAAGAGGGTGAATCATGAGTAAATGTTCTTACCATTTACTCTATCTCATATTTTTCCTGGAATTGCTGGTGCTGATCTGCCTTCAGAACTGTATCCTGAAGACTTTTCCCTTCTCTTCTCTCTGTTGTGGCTACTGACATTTAAATTAATACCATGCAGAATTCCATGCCTAAGAAAGAACAGATTCCTGTCCCTTAATCCTGAACTGGCAGAAATTTTGCATTTTATCCCCTTTCTACATTTCCAAGAAATGCAAATATAGAACAGTGAATAGACAGAAAAATGCAGTAACTTTGGAGCCGAGGTTCACTCTCCAAAGGCTAGAATTGTAAGAAAAAAATATGGGTTTTTTATTTCTTTTTTTAGTGAAAAAATACAAGTTATGGCAAATATATTTACATCACTAGCTTTTACTTAACATACATGAAAAATACTTGTCTTGAGGAGAAATAATACAAGCTTAACTAAAGTGAAAATATGTCCTTGTGACAACTGACAGTGCCAATCCAAGAACTGTAGGTTTTCCCCAGGTTAAGTAACACCAGAAAAAAATCAAACCTTTCTTAAAACTATGTGCTTTCAGTAAGGTCACCTAGTTGACCTGAAAACTTTATCTCCCCAGCTGGATAATAAGTTGTTCAGGCTTCGTCTTGCCTTCAGAATCTGTGGTAGTATGTTATGTGATCTGGAGGTAATGATTCCACATAGATCAGCTGATTGCTAGCAGTCTAGTGATGCTAGATTTTACTGTGCTCTATTCCCATTTAATATAAATTTTCCAAAGAGCTAGGCAACACTTTTCAAATGCAAATGCCTCTAGTTAAACTGTTAAATCCAATCCATACTTATGCCTTCAATAAAAATGGTAGTAACACCAGAGGAGCTAGGCTCAGTCTGTCTGACTGTCACAGTCGCTGTTGATCCCTGTGTGATTTATGGGATGTCAGCACTCTTGGAAATAAGACTTGTCTAATGGAGGGTCTTATTTTCTGAGTATGTCTTAGGTCTGAGAATTCCCATCATGGTTTACAAGGCAAATGAAGTAGCATTTGTGAATTTGCTCATCTCTCACTCAAGAATATAAATGAGCAGAAAAATATATCTATCTGTGAGCAATTACTCTTAATAACCATATGGCAATTATGTGTGCCCCCAAGGGGAAAGTCTTTATTTTGTCATTAATTATAATTTTATCTGATTTGCATCATCACACCAGGAAGATTATACTAGCTTGCCTGGCAACCCAGGATATAGGTCAAATCCTAATGGCAGTGTTAGAAGAATGCAGCTTTATATTCTATTGTGGGTGCCACATATACTCCCACAATGCAATTCCTCCTGGTTAAATACAGATGTAAGACCAAGGCTTGTAATCAAGGCCTAATCATTGATTGCATTCTGCTTCACAGCTTGTGAAAGGCGTTGTTGTGGATCATTAGACATAGCCCCTTACAGGAGCGTAGGATTATTTATCCATCACCAGTTGCTTTACTTTCTCTGCTATCAGACTTGCAGCTACAAAAAAAATTAAATTAATTAAAAATGGCTGCTACAATGCAGAAGAATACGAATGTTATCGAATTATCTCATTATTGCACTAAGACAACCATGTTAGTTTCCTGAAGTCCAGGAACAATCCTGTTGATTGTTGTGTGTTGTGGGTTTTGTGTTTTGTTATTTTGTTTTGTTCTGTATTTTTTTTTCATCTGGAAGATAACCTAGCAACAGGTTAAAGAACTAACTGGCTATACATTGCAGGGAGGAAGGACCATGGTTTTTCTTATGTTTTGGCAGTGTAGATGGCAGAACACAGGCAAGAGAGCTTGTGACACAGGAAATACAGTATTTTTACGCCCAGAAAATACAAAGGCTGAGAATTACATAAATGACATAAACTGGTCAAATACAGAAGCTACAGTTCTGTGTAGTATCTTGTGGCTCATAATTCCAGTAGCACTTAGACAGCACTTTCCTTTGGAATTTAAATACATGCTTTCCTATGAAGTTTATGCTCCTCTGCAGAATAATAAAGCAGAATAAGAAAGCTAAGCAGATGCTTCCACATTTTCCTAAAGAAGTGCTTTAGATTTTAAGTCAGTTTAATTTCTGCCACCGGCTTACTGCAAGTAATCCAGTTTCCTTTACTGTGAAATCAGTCAAATTACTTGGTTCAAGGAAAAGGTAGATGCATCTCAACTCACTGTGTTCATATAAAAGATAACTACTAATGCTCTCGACTTGCCTCCCTGGACTGCTTTGTGGCTTGTTCAATCTATGTTTGTAAGGGGCTTTCACTACATCAAATGAAAAGCCACAAAAAACTGCAGAATACTGTTCTCCAAAGAGGTCAATTCCAAACCAAATTTACAAGCCACTTATTAGATATTCTGAAGCATTAGCAACAAATATATGAATGAGTATAAAAGGTAGGTGGAAGCAGAGAATGAGTGATAAAGTGAGTTTGGAGATTCTGCAAGCTGTTTCAAGCAAAATTAATAATTGTCATTTTATCTACTACTTCTGTTTCTTACAAGAGAAAAATAATCACAGTATTTAGCGATCTGAAGTATAACAGGAAGGAAAATTGTGTTTCTTCTCCTAAAAACTGTTAAATTTGTTAGTGGTATGTTCTCATGAACTAAGGAATGAAGCTTACTACAAGCACCTTCATTTAGCTTGCTGCCAAGTATCCTACTAGGTATTTAGTGATCCTGTTGGCACTGACGATGCTGAAGTTTGTAGCAAACACAAAGATACAGCTTTTTCAATAGCAGTACAATGATTGTAGGTTTTGGCTGTTGTGATGAAGTAATGTGATAATTTTTTCTTTGACTTCCAGGCCTTGTAACAGATTATCGGGTAAGTACAGCATCAATGTGATAATTAGTACTATTATTTGCATATACTGATATCTCCAGGACTTTTATTTTCTATTACTATCATAAACCTCAAAACCTTATTTTTCTTTCCAGGAAGGATGTAGCTTGCTAAATTTTTAACATTTCTCAAGCTGAAACTTTGAACTCTATTTTTTTTGAGAAAAAATGTTTGAAAGCAGAAACATCTTGTGCATGTAATATCTCAAGGTTTAGGCAGTAGAAAGAAATGTCCTAAAGATTTTTTTTTCCTTAACACAGTGAATAATACATTTTTTTAAATGCACTTGTGTTTTAACCTTTAACCAATAGAAACACTGTTGCTTTGAAGTGGAAAATTTGCCTGTTGTTGTAGTTGCTAGCCCCACAGCTGTAAGCAAGCCAGTGTATGTGAGCTTCTAAGATACTCATTCTTCCAAAGCCTTCAAGGAGAATTCAGGATGCACAAAGAAAATTTGATTTGCCTTGTCACCCTTCCATTCTGACACCGATCTCCGTATCCAGTTTTCATTTGAAGATTTTGAGTATTAAACAGTCACACCAGGGCATTAAACAGAAATAGACATTCTATTATAATGTGACCTACCTCTAGCAGCTGCCTGTTGCATGCGGCAATGTGGCACGCTTCAAAATTATTGCAGAATGTACAATTTCTGCAGCATCACTGCAACCGTGACTTCTAACGTGGGTGCCTCCCCTTCTCCCTGGCTTGCAGCACTGGCAAATCCCCCTGGGGAGGAGGTTCCGCTCCTTGAAGCTCTGGTTCGTGCTGAGGATGTACGGGGTCAAGGGACTGCAGGAGCACATCCGCAAGGTGACTTGTATTTGCTTTCTTGGGTAACCTGTAGTGGGACAGCAAGGGAAAATGGGCTTGCTACCTATCTACTCTCCATGGCTTCTGTACACAACAAAAAGCAGAGACAACAAGTTTTGGACACCTGGGTTCAAGAGCAGTACTGTCTGTTTGCCCCACATAATATCACAATTCTGTATCATGGCAGGATCTAAATTGTCATCTGTTTTGTGTTTATCTTTAAAGAAGACAAGATTGGGAATTTAGAGTTTCTACAGTGTGTGAACATAGTGCCCTCTGAAATTAAGCCAGAGGACTTTTATGTTTGTTTTGTGGGTTTGTTTTTTTTTTGGGGGGGGGGGGAAATAAAGTTATTAATTACTTCTTTATTTTACTAATCTGCATTGATAACATGTTTATATTATGATTAAGGTCATCTGGCTGCATTTATGATACAGTTACCTACTGGGCACGTCTACCTCTGCTGTTTCTTTGTTTCCTTTTTCAAATCCAACTTATTTTTTATAAAAGCGTGTGTACAATTTACAGTTTGTTAACATTGTTATAAGTAAGTACTAAGTTTATTCTTGATGTAAAAAGTAGAGGTTTTTTACCACTAAAAACACACCTGGAGCCAGTCTAAATTATATATATACTTCCTCTGTAGCAGTGAAGTCAAATTTAAGCATACCTTTCATCTTTATGAAGTTTAGGGAAACTTCTAGTGAGGGGAGATCCATGACTTGGCTCTAAATATTTACAATAATATCCATTAACTAAGAGCCTGTTGTAGTATACCAAATTTACTGAAAAAATACAAGGTTGGAAACTCTCTATTAATTACATGGCCTTTTATCAAGTTGATTTCCACAAGTTAGTATTTACATTCAACAAGTTCCCTCTTTCCCTGTATTTCAGACATTTCCCTGACTGTTCAGCCAAGAAGTGCTTGTCTTGCTATAACTGTAGCTGAAGACCACCTTTTTATACTTTCTGTGATAACACAGTTCATGAAGGCTAAACAAATCAATATTTCTTAAAGATACTGACTCCAAAGTAAAATTAAAGTAAAAAAAAATATGTAAAAAAAAATGTTTCCCTATTTATAAAGGTAATTCAGACAACTAGATTTCCATTATAGATTGAATGTGTATGTTTAATATTTCATTATATTTCCCTGGTGTACAGAGAAAAATAAGTAACGACCTTATGTTTGCAACTTTCAAAGGGAAAGAGGGGTAACTAAGTGCAGAATTTGGGTCACCGTCTACACCTGTCAAACTGGAACCATTAAGTTAGTTTCTCCTCACCATCCCCCAAATGAGTGATGATTAAATTCAATGGTTCCAAAGCAGCTTTAAGAAACAGTAAGTTCTATCTCCAGTAGTTCCCCGTTGAACTCACATTTCAAGAAATAAGTGTATTTCACTCAGTCCCTCCTCTAGCAGTATTTAAGATATCTCTTGCGAGTTTGCAGACATGTTGGTAAAGTTATATCAATAGCTGCAAAATAACATTTTAAAATATGTTTCATATCTTGCCTATTTTCCTCTCTTTTCAGTAATTACCCTTGGTTCCAGACTTATTGTGTTGACATTTCTTTTGGTAGTGTAGTAACAACATATGTAAACCAGCCTGATGGTGGTTTATATTTTCAAACCTATAGACAAGTTTCCCCCCAAGTTCCATTTGGAACTTAACTTCACTTGTTAACTTCACTTTAACATTGCTTGTCCAGGTGTTTGGGCTTTAAAAGTTGCTTTCTTTTAAATATGCCATAGCATCTTGCAAATTACAGCTTCTATATTCCCATTGCTGGCAAAGGCAGTCCTTGAAGAGAATAGCTGGTACTGTGCCATGCGTGCTTGGGACTTCTCGCTGTGTTTTAAGTGTAGGGCACGGCATTCCTGTTCATCCTATACAATAGCAGCTAAGGCATGCCTGTTCTGCTGCAGGGCTGGGTGTTATTGAGAGACCTGGGACCCAGGGCTTCAATTCCATTCTGAGCTTATACAAATCCCAACAGAAATGCTGTGATCATCTAGGAAAAATAAAGACACTTCAGCTCCTAAGTCAGAGAAAACTGTAGGAAGATTTATCCAGTGTTTATGACTTCTAGTTAGGCTTCTTTTGCAGAGCCAGGTATTACTTACCAGTTGATTTGAGATTTTCAACAGTGATGAGCTTCTGACATAATACAGAGGGGACAAAGCACCGTATATCCTTAAGAAGCCACCCTATTTGCTGTGTGAGTAGCAAGCCTCCTTATGAAAGACCAAAGATACCTGCAACTATCTTGTTACAAACTTTTCTTTTTTTTTTCTGGATGTAAACTGCCACAAAAAACTTTTTGTATCTTTCTTTTTTTTTTCTTTTACTTTTTTCTCTTTTATTAGTAAGTTTAAAGAAAAAGGTGTGTGTTATGTTTGCAGCCTCAAGGTCTGCATCAAAATGACTAGATAACCACTGCATCCTGGCATTTGCTTGTACTGAGGAATGCATTTAGGAACTAAAGTATTCCTGGCAGATGAGAATGTGTGACTTGGATTTAGACACAGCAATTTCTTTTGTTTTCCAAACCTTCCAGTTACGCGCTCCTTTCCCACACAACATGTAATATTAACCTATTGCAAAGTATAGGTTTTAAAGCAGTGGTAAAGGGGAGGACAGCCATCTCTGAAGGATGTGGGGAGAGAAAAAAATACAAATTCTGGAGGTAAGTCCCAAAGCCGCAGAGGAGATGTACAAAGAGGGCGAAAACAGCAACAATAGCAGTCTTCTGGACTGATTCCAAACACTTGGAGCCAGTATAAATGTGAAACCCAGATAGGCTGTTTGTAAATGGCCCATTTGCAAACTGCTTGACCATATATTACTCCTTTGTTGTTTTAAGGTTGAACTTGACGACCTTTCCAACCAAACTGATTCTAGGATTCTAAGTCAGCTCAAAGAGCTCTGAAGTAATTTGAGCAATGCAGCAGTTAAGGTTTTTGTGTGTGATCCCCATGAATATTTGGACTCAGATGAATCCTCCATAGCACCAGAAGAAATCAGCGTACCACATCGTTCCTTCTTCGCCTAGGATAATGAATTCCATTAAAAATTAACATCAGAGACTAAGAAACTGGAACTGTACAGAACAGCAATGCCAGAGATAGCTTTTCAGCTGGGGAGTGGCACAGTCCAAGTGGCTGTTGAGAAGACTCTTTTGACAGCATTTTCCTTCAGAGTGTAGTGGGTTGTGAGCTAAGGCAGGCAGAAAGGTGAAATCTCTAGGAGGAAAAGTATGAAGTGATCAAGGCTAGGCAGGTATGCTTATGTGCATACACACATTAATGTACTCTGATGCTTCAGAAAGGCTCCCTTCAATCAAAACCTATTTTAGTTCTTGAAGGCTTTGCCCAAAAACCAAAGTTCAGTTTGAGCACCTCAATGCAGAAGCATTTCTATTTCTATTTCTATTTCTATTTCTATTTCTATTATTTCTATTTCAATATTTATATTTCATTATTTCTATTTCTATATTATTTCTATTTCTTTATACTTATATTCACACATATACATACACAAACACAGATCTTTTTAAAGTAGATGCCACATCATAATGGCTCACAAGTTTACTGCTCCCATTAGGGATTATGTAAGGCATTTCCCTTAATCCTGAATAACCAAATGAATTAGGTCCATTTCTTTTTTCCCTTCTCACAGCAGAAGATCAATAGTTATTTACCTGAGATAGACAGTGATACAAAGAAATTCCTTACAAGCTTCTTTTCTTTGATCTGCTAAATTTCACTGTGAAGAGAGGACTGGTTTTCTGTTCCTATATACTAAGACTTTTCAGGCCACTTAACGCAGTCCGTGTGATTCCACTTTGTGAACCCATGCGATAAAGGGATTGTCCAAATGATATTGCTAGAAACAGTGAGTTGGTTTGTGTACATCCACCTTTTTGTTAAATTATATAGCAGCATTAAATAAAATAATTTTTAAAGGTTAAATAATATTTGAACATCAGCTTTGTGTTAATGGTGCTAGGGACACAGCATGACACAAATGTCAAAATCAAAAGCATTTGGAGGGTTAAAATATCCACGGGTCAGGCTTGGTATGACAGCAGAAAACTGAGTACAGCCTGTCAGTTTTTACATCTCCTTCTTTCCTATCCTTAGTTTCAGTGCCCATGGTTCTCCAACTAGTACTTTATTTTCACAGTTTACCTGCCTGTCTTGAAAAGCTGAAGCACTAAAGCCACACGTGTCCTCCTGTGAGGTATTGCCATGCTCATGTCCAGAGTGTGGGTACAGCTCTTGGGCTCAGAGAGGCAGGTGTGATACCTTAAAAGCCCTTAGGTTTTACAGAGTTTGAACTTCCAGACTTAATGTTTAACTTTATTGGGTTGAATTACGTTTGCTTGCAACAATTTTTGTAAAAGCAATCCAGAATAACAGCTTATGGTTCAAAGGTGCAGGGCCTTGGGTAACTGTGTTAAGCAAAGCTATACAGCTGAAACTTCAGTTCCATCTCTGCTTTCTTTCCAGTTCTGTAATATCTAAAACCCTTGGTGCCCCCCAGTGGCCTTACAAATTATTGCTACTTGTTAAGACTCGCTATGGATAAAAGTACTTGCATACGGACATGAATACAAAATGCTTCCAGACATTTGATTTGTGTTTTACTGAATATTCTCTATTTTTCCGTGCTTTTGTGTCTTTCAAATTCCAAAAAAATCCCTTAGAGCAAAGAGTGAGACATAAATAAATAAAGAGACATAAATAAAGAGACACAAATACCATGTACAGCATGGGTCTAGAGTGTTCTTGTATGAACTACTTGCAGTAAGCCAAATCTTAATTTCTTGTTTTATTCAGTTCTTATCCAGGTAAATTTTTATTAAATTCAGTTGATGATTACGTTCAGCTGAACCGCTGTGAAATTCTCATCCCACTGAATATGATTATTTTTATGCCTTTGATTTCCAAAACCTATTATATGCAGTGTGAAATTTGGCAGAGCTGTGTGAAAGACATCAGTTTGGTTAAGGCTATAGAACATGAGGATAGGCGGAGCCAGTAAAAGATCCTTACAACACCTGTGCATATTTCACATATAGTTTCCATGCACTTACACATACAAGTATCTGTATGTGTACACAGATCATGTACAATGTGTATATTATGGTCAATTTTCCTAGCTATCAGCTTACGCCGTTTATATTAGCAGAACATCCAAATGCCATGGAAAGGATTGGGCATCTTATTGGTCCCATTCCTTACTCAAAAATCTTTTGTTCTAATTTTAGAGGGAGATGATAAATGGATGTAACAAACAGCAGGGAGGAAACGGTAACAACAGTAAGACTGGCTGGTTGCATAGGATACCAGTACGCCCAATATGAAGGTTTTGAATCAATGTTTTGATTCAATATAAACAATGTTTTTCTATTTTAAGAAATAAACAAACATGAGAAAGCTATAATTAAGATTGAAAAATGTGTTGTTGTTTTTTTCTTTTCTGTAATTTGTTTTGCCATGTTCTTGCCCTTTTGGAAGAAGTTCCTGCGAGATGAAACATTCCACATCTAACCCTAGTCCAAAGCGAAATGTTTCATTTTTGTTTGATATCTGTCCTTGAACTTGCAAAAAGGCAAAGTACAAAGGAAAGAAAAGACAAGAACAAAAGTTGTTTATTTTTATGAAATTGTTTGCAATCATAAATACATAAAAGGAGCTTTTAAACATCATTTTAGATGTTGCTGATAGTTTTTGGTGCAGGCTGGCTATTGCATGAAGACAAACTGTAATTTTAATAGCCTGTTGCTGCTTTTTTTTTTTTTTGGGTAGTGAGCACTAAACTGAGGATAGCCAGTGGGAGGGAGACTGGATAAGGTACTGCAGGTACCTGATGAGGAAGTGGGTTCTTTTTTTCCAAGTGTTTTTTAATTCATATTCTGTTTGGGAAAAAGCAAAATGTGATATGAGTATGCAAGCATCGCTGACTGGTGTTAAGACTTCCCAGCTGATTGTTAGTATGCCTGTTTGTATTTTTCCAATTTCTCTGATTTTGAAAGATTACTGGTTTCCTATGCTTGAAAGTAATTTCTCCGGCTTGGTATCCAATGTCACTCTCCAGTGACTTTCAATCAGGTTGGCTGAGATTTGCTATTCATTTCCTCAATTATACTGCCATCACCCTTCTTTTAACTGAACGTGAGCACACAGGCCAGAAGAGTGTGCAAGTTTGCCCTTCTTCACAGTTATTCTCTTATTAAGTGAACTCCTCTAAAAAGTGTCTCTTCCCATCTTACTTTGCAGTGGAATTGTGATAATTTGCTCTATATATTTCTGTGCATCTGCTCCCTTTCCTCACAATAGGTTTTGGAATCTTTAGCCATTCTCAACCAAAACTGAGAGTGGTAGAAAACCTAAAGAAGAATTATTACAATTATTTGCTAGTAATCTGGTATCATGACAGTTATAAAACTGTGCTGAAATGTTTCATTAAGAAACAGATTAGTACTGCCTAAGACAGACTGGTGGGTAACGTAGTAATGGCTCGATATGGTCTCTGAAAGCCATAAATCGGAGCTGCGTTAACATAAACAGATGGCTATACGTGAATATTATCACATATCAGAAGATGAAACAGAGAAAAAAGATTAGGGATGGAAACAATTTAGCACATCTTTTCTCTCAATGAATCAAATTTATGCAACATAGATACCATCCTTCTCTTCTTAGCATGTCAGGCTGTCGCACCAGTTTGAACATTTAGTCCTTCAGGATGAAAGATTTGAGATCTGTGCTGAGGTTGTCTTGGGACTCGTCTGTTTTCGGCTGAAGGTAAGGCAGCTAAACCTCCTATTTCTTCTGTCATGTTTTACAGCAGTACAGTAACCTGCAATAGAATATAGTCTTTGTAGTTAATATACTTAATTATTAAAGAAAGTAAGGGGAGTTCATGTAGGTTAAAGCAGATTAAAGAAAGAAGCTTAAGACAATTTTGTTAAAAGTTAATCAAATGCTTAAGAGATATTCAAGCATATTTGGGTATGGAAATGTGTAGTCAGGGAAAACAAATAGTCTTAGTCTACCTGGTCATTCACAATTACTGTTATAGTCTATGTTTGATGGGCTTTGATGAAGGTGATTGTTTTAATATATTTTCCTAGACATTCATATATGATGTGTGTGTATGTGTGTGTATCAGACGTTTCTTGTCAGCTTAATTTTAAATGTGTTTATATATAATATACAATTTATATATGTATTTTTATATGTAATTACTATAATGGATGAAGATTAGAATAATAAAGTTTTTTGTTATTTTCTTTAAAGAATACATTTTCA
Organism: Aegotheles bennettii; assembly: GCA_013398125.1. Classification (NCBI taxonomy): domain Eukaryota; kingdom Metazoa; phylum Chordata; class Aves; order Caprimulgiformes; family Aegothelidae; genus Aegotheles; species Aegotheles bennettii. The sequence continues at coordinate 8,961 of VZRW01001980.1, read as the reverse complement.
TTTGTAAAATCCTATAGTCAGACTGGGCAAATTGGAGCAAGATATGAGTAAGAACAGGCTACATAGGAAGCCAGCTGGTCTCTTTTTTTTTTTTCTGAACATGACCTTTTTGCCCCTCTTGGCTTTTCATTTCCCCAAAATCTCTGTAAGTGCCAAGTTTATTGACACAGAGACCTTGCCCAACAGAAACTAGAGAACTCACTCTGCAGTCAGGGTCTAAGAGCTGCAGTAGCTGGGAGGGTTCACTTGTTTAAGTCAGACATTACAAGGGGATCAATGTCTTGTTTTAGGTAAAGAACTCATTTAATAGAGGAGCTTGCAAACAAAGCCTCTGCAAAGGGCTGGATTGTGACACTGAATCTGAACACCAAGCAATAATAATAACAGCAGCACTGGTGTTTCCTAGTTCACATACTTAAATCAGCTTCTAGCTTTCCTGAAGTCTTGCAAGCACACCTCAGCTCCTTCGGGGTAGTGTGGTATCACGTCTTTTCACAAATTATTTTCTCCATCATTCTGTTGCCCCAGTTACCTGAGTTTGATGCAATTGGCTGAAGGAGCTAATGAACCTTTAACAATAAGGTAAAGGTGAATTCCTCTGGAATAGGAAAATCGGTTTGTTTGAATTTATGCTGTTTAAAATAAAAGGAAAAAATGGTCTGTTGCTAAGGGACCAGATAGACTACAGAATGTGGAGTTTTTCCAGTTAAGTGGAAACATGAATATAATTTCTTTCATAACAAGATTTTTTTAAAGATTTTTGAGAAATAGGTTCTGTGGCTTTAGTGCTCAATAACAAGATGTTGGTTGTAGTCTGCTCTCTCACATAGAACCAGCAAACACTAGTTTTGCAGATGCAGAGACAGATGTTACTCAGTGCTCTGCATTTACTTTGAAGGAACAGTCCTGGTGAAATAGAGCATAGCAACACAAGAATTGTCACTTTTGATCAGACCAGTGGTTCATCTACATCTGGTCTCCTGTTCCTGATGCTCCAGAGGAAGAAATCAGATCTACAGGGAAAGGCAGTATTACAACAGGATGTAAATATTGGACAGCTGGCTAAGAAACTTTTGGACAAATTGTAGAATACAGGCCTGATTCTGCTGAAAACCAATGTTGAAACAGCAGTGTTTTCATTGCTTGTCTTCCGTGTCCAAAAAAACCCAACAAAATTAACAAGATTTTAAATGAGGAGTGTTTTATAGTTATTTTTGCAGCTTCATTTGCTTTTTAAATCACTTTCGAAATCTTTCTGTGATTTCTGTAATTTCTATTAAAATGCTGCTTAGAAGTAGGATACTTATAACTTCTATGTAGTTACAGTAGAACTGAGGGACAGGAGACTTGAACTGTAATGCTGAACAGCTGTAAAAGTACAAAATATTTTTCCTTCCTTTGTTCTTGAGAAATCCTTTTTGTTTTTTTTTTTGCTTAGCTGTAACTTTCACTTTTTTGCCTTTCATACTGTTGAGCAGATGGACTAATAATCTATGACTTTCATATTATAGCTATTTCATCAAATGTATCATGGCAAAGTGTTAATTTTTGGCCTCCTTGTCATGTCTGCAGATGAATACAAGTCAAGCTAGTCACTTCTCCAAGGGAGTGAGAATACTGTCTTATCGAAGCTGTCAGACTCAATCAGAGCTGGCTGCTGGCTTCTCAAAGCTCTGCGAGAGGATTAGTCACTACTAACTTCAATTTGATGTGACACCTGAGTGTCACAGCAGCCCCTAGGTGCAGCTTTCAAAGTAGAACAGAAGAAAGATAACTAGATCTTTCTCCTCCTTCACCCCCGTCACATATATAACGTCATATAACGGCTTCTGTCGCCTGAAAGTGCTGTGCATTTCATATTAAAGGATCATCGTTGTAATGATGATACCTTTGATAAGAAAGCAGTATATAATTGCCACCAGTGACTGACCCAGAGTGGGTGGGGACTTGCAAAACACTGAAGTTGGTCCTTAGTTAGGAGCATTTGAGTTGCACAAATATCTCCTTAGAAGACTAAGGCTAAGCCATGAGTTGCAGGCTCTCATCCAAATCCCTTAACAACTTGTGCTAAGTCAGAACAAGGTTTTGATTTGGGTTCAGCTGGAACTCTAATATGATCCAAAACCATAAGAACGATACATTTATCCTCAGTGCCAACGGGAAACTGTCTCTCCCTTATGCTTTGCTTTTATGTGTAAAAGGCTAAGCAGGCAAGTCACAACCGTGCCGATTGGAGAGAACATGTTTTCTGATATGAGTGTTTTGGAAAAAACCACTACAGTAACCAAACCACTGCTGAACAGAAGGATTTGTCCATTTGTGACTCTTTTACTGCATTCAGTGTTTAGGAAGGGAACACCATATAAAAGCAAACATGCTCCTAGCATCTCTCGCAGTTCTGTTACCAGCAGTGTAATAGAGAGAGTAAAGGCTGTACTATAGCTAAGATACTTCCCCAAAGAATAGAATTATAGCACTCAAGACCAAGATGGTATATCCTAAGCTATTATGGCAAACTGCCCAGCAAAGCTGAGGCCATCTCTCAGTCTGCTGAAATAAAAGTTAGACAGATGGGTTCCTTTGATTTGGGTAACAAAGACTGTCAAAGACAGGCAGCTAGCACCTCATCCTGTGCTGCTAAATCAGACAGAAATCCCAAGATTTCTGGGATGCCTTCTTGCATTGTTTTCATTTAAAGCAATTTTCTACTGTTTTTGAAAATCTTTTGTTTTATTCTCAAATGCTGACAGACACGAACTAGGAAAAAACATTGATTCAACATTAGTTGAACCCACTAGAGCAGCAGTACTCCTCCATGCAGTCCTGTTTCTTTTGGAATTTCATATTAAGAGCATCCAGATGCTCTAAGGGAAATCCTCACATTCAGTATTTGGGCACGAGGAGAATGAAGTACAGTAGGAGGAGATAAAATTCAATACTGCATGCATGTAGAGTCCCTCTGACCTTCTGCAAGATATTTAACATTTCTATCTTTGTTTTCTGGAATACAAATGACTCTTTAATTCCAGTGGGAGGGCCAGTTTACCACATTTCTAAAATTTCCCCCAAAAACCCCACTCTGCAGGATTCTGTGGTGGACGCTTCCTATAGAACTTGAGGCAAATGCTTTTTCAGGGTTTCTTCTGGTAGTATGAAACTTACTTATGCCAGGATTACATTACTTTAACTATTTCTTAACTAAGGGTAAGATTTCCTTCTTCATATTCAAGAAGACTCTCACAGCAGCCATGCTTAAGTGAAGACTGAAAGGTTCATTTTGCAAATCTTAGTATAGCTCATTGCAAAACGTCCTTCTACATTTGTTTGATTGGATGTAAGAAAAGTGTAATGAAATGGATGCAATAATGAACGCTTTTGTATGAAGCTACATAGCTCACAACCTTAAACCACAAAAAAACAGTCAGCTATCACAAATGCCCCAGTGTGAAAGCTGCTTCTAAACCCCAGTTAATCCAAAAATCTCTTTGTGGCTGAAAAATGATCTCTTGTGCTGCCATCTTTTTATAATCCTTTGATGGCAAAGCACTGAGAGATGAGAGAGTGGCCACGTGTTACTGGTGGTACTTGGGCTTGGCTGCTTGGTGGGATTTACATATTCCAAACTTGCTTCTGAAATTCATCCCCATATCCATTGAATTACAATGATTTCAGGGCTCAAATGAACTAAATGAGGCACTTCTAAAAAGCATAAATGAGGCCAAGAAGATTCATCTGGTCCCGTGCCACCTGGGAGAGAAGTTTGTGCTGCGTTTTGCTATTTGTTCCCGCACGGTGGAATCCACCCACGTCAAGTTTGCCTGGCAGCACATCTCACAGCTGGCAACTGATCTTCTGAAAACATGGGAGCAAAACCACCACCAGCAATAACAGCGGTGAAGTAGCAGTGGGGAGGAGGTAATTATCTGGCTTTCTCTGTGTTGCCAAGTTTTATTTTAGGGGCAGGTGGGAAAGTCAAATTATGAGGGGAAAAAATACAAAACCTGTTGTTATATAGCCCAGCTGCAGTAGCAAAATCCTTGCCAGCAAGTTGTGTTGTAACCTTAGTCATTCCTTCTCTGTACTGTAGTTTCATCTTGCTATGGCACACAGCCATGGGGGCTCCAGCTGTCATTTCTTACCAGTTTGTAATCAAAACCATTTATTGAACCAGGCAATGGAAATGGAAGGGTTAGTGCTCCCTCCGCCATCCCCATTAACCTCTAGCACACCCACTCCTTTCTTCACACATGAAGCTGTGAGGTGTTATAACCAATTAATTTAACGTTACTATGACTTCAGAAAGAATCCAAGTTGGGGGAATTTCAGTAACCTGGTTATAACACTGCTCAGGTCCTATTTAAACAGGCACACACAATTGTTGTCATGATTTGGGGCACTATAACGTCATGATATGTTGGTTGCTGTAATTATGTAAATGAAGTTAGGACTTCATTACATAGCCAGATCAGGTGAGAGTGAACACTAAATGAATGCTAACTGTCCTTACGGCAGGTTCTCTGTTTTCTTCTAAAGAGTTTGCTTTTAAAACAGCCATTTTGTCAAATCTCAGGAAATAGGTTATGCTGTCTATTGGTTTTCACTTTGATCATTCATAATGGGGCTTCTTAAAAGCTCCTTCTTATGAGTTTTGTCAAAAGCCATGCACTACTTTGCATTCTATATTTTTAATCAAGTTATTATAAGCAGTGATTACTTGAAAAGAATCTGTAAGGTATGGTTGTGATTTCTTTTTATGGCTACCATTCTGCTTACTTCATTATGTAATAAATTGTTGACAGGATGTGCTGAGAAATGTGATGGCAAAAATGTTAGCCTTCTTTTTTCAAACTAGAATTCTCAAAAAGAGAACTAACCCCCAAAATATGCTGTGGCACCACTACGAGTGGTTTTCTTCCATTAACAGTGACACACGGAATATGAAAATACTGGAAAACAATTAACCTTCAGAGAAAGATAAATAGTATGTCCTTGACAGAAACCATTGATATGTCATCCTGTCGAAGGCAGGTACAAAAAGGGGTGAAATAATGTCAGAAACAATATCTGACTTTAATAAGCACTTCTGCCATTCTGAAAACATAAGTTCCAGACAGATATTTCTATGTGAATAAGAATAAAATTAATAGTTATTAAAATAATAATCTGAAGGATTGATTTCTGCATTTGCATTTGTTTTAATCTTTTCCTTTTATTGCTCATATTAATTTCTAAAGCATCTTGAACAAGTTGCACAATTATTGAGCTTTATTCCTCCGTCCCTTGCAAGTGTACTTCCTACATATGCGAAGTTGCAAGTAGACCATGAAACATGCACCAGGACAGTTAATTTGGTACGCAGTCTGCTCCTACCCACTGTCCTTCCAGGATCAAAGAAGCTGACTATGGACTAGGTGGACTTTTCTGGTGATTTCAAATCATCTCACTTCTGTGGTGCAGACTGGGGAAGGATTAGTATTAATGTGTGTGCAAGTGGTACATAAGAGATGTGCATGAATCCTGACACTTAGGAAAGATGGACAAAAGTGCATTTCCAGCAGGTCAAGCTATGCAACTAGGGCAGGCGATGGCATACCACCCTTCTGTAAGGCTAGCCAGAGGCTACCTTACCCACCCAGGTGGAAAAGCTGGTTACTTTTTCTTTAAGGAATTGTTTTCACAGGTAACAGATGAAGCAAGGGATGACAAATTAATCTGGCAAAAACTAGTAATATTTGAGCACGTAGATGAGACACTAATCTCAGCTACAGTATCAGAAATTTTGATAGCACCATTCTCTTCAGCAGAACCGATATGAAATCAGGTTTTTCTGTAGCAGTGCAATTCAATAGATTGGAAGACTGAAGAAAGCAGAAAATGCTGGCAGTTGTTTCCTATCTTTGTTATTAATTTTTCTAAAACAAGGTTATTCAGTTCTGATGACTTGGGAAACAATGTTCATTCATAGCATGTATGGTCCACTCTGATACAACTTTACAGCTTTACATTATGAAAACACTGGAATCCAGGAGCCAGCGAAGAGTTACACCTTCTCTATGAGACAGACCAGTATCTTGCATGTGAAATATATAAGCAGGTCTGTCCAGGAAAAAAAACAACAAACAAATGAGATTCTGATCAAAGCTATCGTAGAGTAAATCCAGGATAATTCCACTGAAATGGAGTTGCTTTGGGCTTATGTGACTATAATTGAAATTAAAATCTAACTAGCAAGTATTGGAAAAGAAACGCATAAGGTAAGGCAACAGTAGACTGAATATAAGAGGATTTTGGTGGAGATCCTCTCAAGGAAACCGGAGCAGAGGTGGGTGACGCAGGAGAGGTGGAATGTTCCCAGCAGCCCAGTTTTAGACACAGGCCACTCTAGACATTTGTAGGAAAATGTTGCCCAAACTGATGTTCAGTTAAACATTTTTCAGCATATGGGTATCAGTTTTAGAAGAGGCTGTTGTCCGGATACCAAAATTCCTTTTGGCAAAGAATTTAGGATAAGAGTTCATTTAAAATATTATAGATGCAGTAAAAGTTAATTTATTTTTGTTTTTAAAGAAGTGATGTAAGTAAAGCTTCTAATAAACAGCAGTGACAAGACCTATGGAATTACATTTCCCCGTGGCCAGCTCCATACAGAAATATGAAGTTCAAGTTTTTCTAAAATTCTGGGATGATTTGAATATGTAATTGGTGACCGCCTTCTTAGTATTCAGTCTCTCCTGCTCTCTTTTCCCCATGTGATAATTCCTTTGTACACTATTAGTGATAGGTCATTTGAAAATGTGATCTGGGCCATATAATCAACTCAAGAACAAAAGCGTTGAAAAGAACTTTTTTGAAAGAACACAACTGCTGTTTCTGTTCTGTAGCTTTGCAGCATATCTGTAAGTGGCAAGTACTGTATTTACAAATAGATAATATGTGAACCTGGCTTTATTGTGCCTTGTGTGCCAAAGCTAATACATTCTGTGCCAATTAATAGTGTTTAATGTTAAAAACAATTACAAAGTCTCAGAATTGTACTTTAGTAGAATGTTGCGAGGGAGACAGTGCAGCTACTAGAGAAGGAGGGAAAAAAGTATCTTTTCAGTAACCATACATATTTTTTTAAAACTAGGAGAGTGCTACTACAATACTTAAATTCTTAATAATAATGACAGATTAGAAATATATTTTGTTACCGATTGTGAAATATTGAAAAGATGTGTATTTATGAAAGTATTGCTAATATATCCTGACTCTGAACTGCACCATAATTACTAAATGTCTAATTTTCTCTTGCTTTTACACGCAAGATTCTGCTCATGGTTGTTTCTTGCTGTTGCTGTCTCCTGTAAGGATAGCACATTTGATGAGTAGCACTCGCATTGCAGTTGCCTTACAACAGCAGTTTAAACCTTGAGACACATGTAAACTTGAATGGCTCAAAGACGGGAGCAAATGAGAAATAAAACTGAAAACCCTGAAGACCAGGGTGGTGGGGGCAGATTAAATAACCATCGGTGGATAACACCCACATAGCATATGCAGAGTCTGTATGAACTAAACAGAAAAGTAATCAGATGTTTAGTGATTTTTTTTATTATAATTGTGAGCTGTTGAGTTGCTTTAAAATCTGTATCCAGAGCCTATGAAACAGACATGTAGGTTTTAATTGGCAGCATTAATAAATGGAAACAAAACTCCGACTGTTGTCTGTCTTTGCTCTTAACCAAGCTTTTCCCATTTCATTCATGCTAGATGTAAGGGGTTCAACTTCTCCACTCAGCCCACAGCAGTGCCCTAATTCTCACCATCAGTGGCTTTTTCTCAATGTGTTCTTCAAGCAAATTACGTTGCAAATGAGAGTTCCTGTGGGAAGTTTCCTCCTCAGCAACACGAGTCTGAAAAATGCCTGGCCATAACCAGGGTCGGTGCTGACCCTTCCATAAAGATCTGCACAGTCCTGCAGCTGGATCTGCCACTGGAGGCAGCTCAGGTGCCATCAGGCAGGACAAGGCAGTGACCTGTTTCATGAGCCGGCCTGGCTGCAGCCGGTGTTCCCGAGGGAAGCTTGCAGCTGCAGGCTCCTTCCCTGTGTCAACCCGAGGGAAATCAGGCAAGCACGCCCTGAGGGACAGTTTGATGGCAGCAGTGCTGCCAGCTGGAAGTGATAGCCCAGTTTGGTCCTAGGTGATAGCTCGTGTGGTAGCACAGACAGTCTGATGTGCTGTCTGCGTTGATGGTGTAACAAGCTCGATGTGACACAGAAACCTGACAGTAACTTCAGGAATGTTTCTCACGGGAAATTAGATGTTCACCCACACAGAGGTGTCTGTGTTAATGCCAGAGGTGTAGCTGCAGCTCCATGTGCTGATTTGCACCTAGGTTGGTGCACTAATTTGAACGTGGGTCGGTGCGATCCAGCAAGAGACTCCATGGCCAGGCTCAGCTCACAGGGTACACCCATCTGGGCCACCACTTTTCGCCCTGCAAGTCACCGTGTTGCCCACCTCCTCCCTCTGCCAGGCAGTCCAGCTTCTGCTGCCCAGGCCTCCAGCAGAGCTGTGCTCCCAGCCAGGCTGATGCCATCTGACGCAGCCGTGGTGGCTCCGGTGGCCTTGTGGCCTGTGCCACCGTGGCAGGGATGGGGCAGGGGGCCCTGTGGGTCAGGCGTTGTGTGCACAGAGGACGCGGGCCCCCATCAGCACCGCCTGAGCCCGGGTGAGCCGGGGGATGCGTGTGCCAGGGAGCTGCGGTCACTGCGGGGGGGCTGGGGCTCTGCTGGGCTGGGGGAAGGGCATCCCGAGGGGCTTCCAGCCGCGAGGAGCGGAGCGGACAGCAGGAGCGGGGATGGGCTGATGGGGGGTGGCTGCCCATGGAGTCTGGCAGAGAAGGAGCCGGGCACTTCTGCTCCTGCGGCCACCGAACGCGGGACGGGACGGGGCGCGGCGGGGAGGGACGGGACTG
>VZRW01001979.1:423788-438951 GCA_013398125.1 Aegotheles bennettii | reverse complement strand
ATTCTGTGATTCTGTGAACAAAGCTTTACTTGCCAATTACACGATTTCTTCAAATACACTGTCCCATAAGCATTCAGTTCTTTAGCATGTGTGCTCTTGAAATTGGAGACTTAGAGCCTCAGCAAAATCTGTGAGTATGCCAGTAACTCTCAAGTGCCTCATCCATGGAATAAGAGGAGGGTCAGGACAGGTAATACTCAGTTCCTGTCAAGTCCTTTTCTTTGGAGAAGCACCCACACCCCCCCCAGTACGATAGTAAGAAAATGAGATAGATGCACATCTGAAGAAGCAGTTGGAACTCCAACCACGAGCAACTTTATCTTTGTTTTAAAGTGGTTCTCCCTTTGGATGTTGCTGGCTGGTTGTTCCAGTCATGATGCTGCATACCAACCAGCATGGCCAGGGCCGGTGTTGGAGACACCCCAGTGGGTGGGAGCTGTAGAACCATTCTGTTGAACATCAGATTGATTGTTCCTGAATTCTTTTCTGATGGTTCAAGGCTCTGTATTGGTCACCAGACTACTGCTCTGCTGGATGCAGGTTCAGGTTGTTAAAACAAGCTCATGGGATATACCTTGGGGACAATGGCAGGGGTCTGTTCTCACAAGTTCTTTCTCTTTTAGTTATTTATCTACCTAATTTCTATGAAAATAGGCTCGTCCTTGATAAATTTACTTAAGTATTTGCTTATTGGAATTATTACTTTAAAAGTTGGTTTGTTTATCTATTTATTTATTTGTGTGTTTTGGGGTTTCTTTTTTCCCCCACTGAGTGTAAAAATTTACTGCTGGATGTTGTCATCTCATCTTGCATTACAGTTCCACTTCCTTGTTACTTGAAAGGAGCTGTTGGGGCAAAATAGCATGGCATTTTTGATCTAGGTAAAAATATAAGCAAATAAGAATAAAGTAAGTTTGTGATACTTGTATTGTCACTCATAGTAAACTTAAAAAGAGTTAAGTAAAATGTTAAACCTGAAAAATCATGTTGCTACAAGTATCTGCACGTACTTGTTGTGATTTCCTACTTTGGTCTTAGTTTTATGCTATTTCATAGTCCTATGGCAACAATTCCAGAAGAAATACAAGAAGTTCTCAAAGTTTTAGAGGGGGGAAAAGTCAAATGGTTTTGGTTTAAAACACGTTGTAACTCTGTCAACCTTGTTCTTTATATTAATTGGATCCCAGCAGACTACAGAAAATTTTATGAAACCTTTGTGTTGAGTGATGACTATAAACAAAGTGTCATTGTTGCACAGAATGGACTTCGGGTATAGACTTTTTGTTAAATCAAAATTCCCAATCCAGGAATTCCTGGCTGTCAGCCCAGACACCTCAGATGCAAGTCATCTTAGGTTCTTAGGATTTTAGATTCAGTGTGACAAGTATTGCAAAGACTGAGAAACTTATTTCAGGTACTGAAACTTTTAACTAGATTTGTGTTTATTTAAAATTTTACTCCATTCTGAAGATCAGTATAATCTGAAAGTCACTTCTGTGCTTTTTGTAGTATTTGGTATAGTAATTTTGACTTCTAAAGCTTCCTGATTTCACATAACGTGCTTCATATACTGTTTCTGCAGTACAGGCTTTTTTTAAACAACCTTTGACATAGTTTAACTTCTTGTGTGTGTGTACATACATAACTCACATCTGTCTGCATCACTGCTCTCAGCAAGAGATCCTGTTTCAGTCAGTCAGCAGATGTTGAATTTAGTTTCCTTTTCATAATGCTTATGTGGATGCATGTAAACTCTTAACGGAAGGGAAAGAAAAAGTTCACCTGATGGTAGTTTTTAAAACAAATTAAAAAAATTCCTTTATTATATTCTGAAGCTAAAATTAGATTAAAAAAATTCTTCAGATAAGCCAAAGTAGGGAAGCTTTTGGTATGCAGGATAACTTCTGCAAGGAAAGAAAATCTTTCTTTCCTTTTGCAGCTAGAGATCTAATTCTTTATGGTATGGGGTTGTTTCTTTATTTTTATGTTCATCTCCTACAGCCATCCTTCACCATGGAAAACAGTGTTTCTGATTTGGTGCTTTATGCGGTAGGCAAGATGTATTTGTGTTTGAACTAGACTTGGCAGGTTACGTGCAAAACTGACTTCTGTGCAGGTAGGCTAGGTTTAGTGTAGAGGCTGAAGTGGACACTAGCAAACCAAACCAAACAAAAAAAAGAGCACCTAAATCCATAAGTGGTTCAAGTACACCTCGCTGTCAAAAGATGCAATCCTGGCTCTAGCAGTTTGTTTCCATGATCCTCTTTGTTTTTCCACCTTCTCTGGCTCAAGTATTCATGTGATGCTGTAACCAACCAAATGGGTAACTCATACTGTTTATACTTTTTGTCTAGGTTGTTTTTAATGTGGGTCAATTGATCAGATTCACAGAATATTTTGACCAGAACAAGGCAGGGGAAGTGGATATGAGAATGAATAAAGGAAGGCAGGGTTTCCTCCAGGACAGAGTTCATCGCTGCTGCCAGCTTAAGTTGTTTGAGAAATACAACACGGGTTATACACTATTATCTTGTAAAATTTAATGATGTAATAAAAAATTCAAAGTCCTTTCAGTGGATACATGAGGTTAAGAACAGTAGTGGGACTAAAGCTAGGATCAGTTTTGACCTATGGGGCACAATACACTCTGTTATGAACTACGATGTGTTTGAATTCAAGGTGCAAAATACTCAATAGAAGTCAGCCAGTATACACATGACCAAGCAGTGCATGCTTAAATTTGAAAGGAGGCACAGGTGGTTTTGGTATTTGAAATGGCTGACCACAGTGCCTACTCTGCTGGAACACGTTGAATTTCTTCTTTGCTGAAACCTTCCATGTTTGGTTTTACTTATATAAATATATAAATGTATGTAATATACATATATAGTTCATATAAATGAATACATTAATGTACGTATACAGCATTAGTGTGACACTGTCCTTTATTACTTAAGTTACATATTTTAAATTTAGTGAGTGAATTCATTCTGCACAAATTCACTTGGGCTTAAAACGTAACAATGTTCTTGTGGTAAGCATCTGAATAAAATTATTTTATATATCAAATATTTTAGGAACTTTTTGTAGTCTTTGCATTTTTCAGTTAACTTAAATCCTGTTGTTTTGCAAATTCAAGCTCTGAATACTAATGGTATTGAATAGGTGCATGTATCCCTTGATCATGTTCCTTCCATCTTCTGGGGTATGCTTGTTGCCAAGTAGAAGGAGGTGGAAGGTGGTAACTTCAGACCTGTATATTTAGTGCTTGCTAGCAAAAAAAACCCCCAAAACACACAAAACAAAAGAAAAACACCCACGTCTTTTTTCCCCTCCTCTTCCCCCTTTTACTTAGCTCCTGGGCTCTTTCCTCCATCAGGAAGATTGAAAAGCATTAGTAGACATCTGACAGACAAGTTATCGCACCACAGCTGAACGCAGAAGAGGAAAGTGGGATAGCAGTGGCGTTATTCCAGGACTCTCTGAATGAACCAAGTCCAATTTCAGCTGAGAAAAGGGAAGTCATTGGGACATCTATTCAGGATGCTGACCTTTATTTGTGAGAGAGTTGGCATTCAGACTGAAAGGTGACTCTTATCTCTACAAAGCTTGTACTGGATGTAACTAATTCCATCTGGAAATGGATGGCACGTTTAAGCAATATATTCTGTGTGGTTTCAGAAATCACTTGGAGTGTCACTGCTTTAATGAAATTATTTTCTAAGTGTTTTTTCGTAAATCAGTGGGGCTTTTCATGTGTGGAGAAGAGGTCTGCATCCATATGGATCTGATTATCTTAGAGTAGCTAGCTTATTTCTGCACAAGGAAGAAAATGAGTACATACATGCATTGGCTAAGACTCAACTGATCCAACAGCTTGTGTTTGCTGAGATTTACTGGTGTGTACTGGTGGGATGTTGCCCATTTTGCATGTGCTCTGGTTCTAACTTCATCCTGAGCAAGCTCACTATTTGTGTAGGAGAGTTTTATTTTTCTGTAAACTCAATCTGCCTAGAGATAATTTCAAGGAAAGCAGCGGGTTGTATACAACTGAGGAGACATTGCCATCTAGCTAGGGAGGGCAGGTGTGGGAGCAACCTCTTTCTACATGTGCAAGTCTGTAGATTGGCTTGTATAATCCCAGCAAAGCTGCTGTGTAGTTATGGTTGTGTCTCCTGCCTTAGCAGCATTGAGCGGGTGCTCTGCAGGCTGCAGCTGTGTGAGGCAGACGTGGGCTGTGCACTCTCTAGAGCAGTGATTCTGCCTGTCCGTCAGGTCCAGTGTGAGGTGGTGTGGTTCCTTTTTGAAAACATCTGATGTCATAGACCACAAATGCCAGAAGGTCTGATTTTAGGAACCCTGTTGTAAGGCATCAAATGTTTGGAAATCATGCACCCTCTCCTCTGATGCTTCAGTCCCATGCCTGTGTCTCACCTTTTGACATACCTATGTCTCTAAGGCAGGTTTTTAAACCCTTCTCTACTCTTCTTCCTCGTGTAGGCAGCCCTCGAGTCCTGGGCACTTGTTTCCCCCTGCCCCTGTGCCTCCAGCAGTTTGCAGCCACCTTCTGCCTGGATATGTCTCACTTTCTGCTCCCCAGGATCTGCTTTGCATACTACCTTTGTGACTAAGATGCCAGGTGTGCCTCTCCACTTAGAATCATATCTCGCCTCCCCAGAGTCACATTAACTCCCTCTTCTGAGCTCCTCATGCCAGAAATAAACAGATTATTAAAGTGGGGAGGAGAGACTGGAACAGTGCTTCAGCTTCCCTGAAACACACGTGCTTGCATCGCACTTACTTGTCTGATCTAACATACCAGAGATGTACTGAGAAAGGAGATAAAGTTGGGAGCATGTAGCAAATATAAATACACCTGAAACAACAGGTAGGATTTAGCTACATGTTCACAATATTGGATGGAATCTAAAAAAGTCTTACTATAGACTTTACCTTTGTATCACTTTTCCTTGTCTGCATGTTTGTTTTGGATGGAGGCACGTGCTCAGGTGACAGTATGCATTGTGGTAGTCTGATTTTGCAGTATTAATATTTTAAAACTGCTAATACAGGAATTAATTAGAATGTGCTTGTTGTATGTTTAACAATTAAACCTTGTTCAAATTTCCTCAGAATTGACTTCCTACAATGTTTTCAAATGCCTAATAAAACAGTAGGTGAATGCTTAAACACCTTATTTTTGTTATTACCTACTTCTAGGTACTAGCCTAAACTTGAAATAGGACTGAATAATTATGATTTCATACCATTTACTATGTATCCGATGGGATTGGTTTATTCTGCTTTCTCAGTTGGTATAATTGGGATCTTTATAACAATGTGGAAATGTATCAGCATGTATGAAAAGTCTTAATTGGTATAGTTAAAGGAGCATATTTAGTCTAGACCAAACCCTACCTGAAGATTTCTTAGCTAAAAATTTGATAGCCATCCTATTCCTTGATGCAGTTTATCATACTGATTCGTGAACATTTTGGAAATTTACAAATTATTTGGGAAAAAAAAATGTTATTTTTGATCTTAGTTTTTTATTTGAAGGATTAAATCATCTTGGAAACGTTTGAGGTTTTAATTTATGAAAATACTATGTTCTGGAGGCTGAGTTTATTTTATCTAAATCACATAATACCTACTGAAGAAATAAAGTAACTTATTGGTGTTTTTGTTCTTCAGAAATGGAGGAACAGAATGCTGGACCTCGGATTGAAGATTTATAAAGGATTATGGGATTATACATTGAAGAGCCAGCAGGCGGAATGCCTGAATGACTGAAGAAAATGGGTGCTAATGCATCTAACTACCCTCACTCGTGTTCCCCAAGGGTAGGGGGAAATTCACAGGCACAACAGACATTCATAGGTAACTCTTTTAAATCATATTGTCACTTACATAAATGACTTGCTGGATTGTGTGTGCACTGGATTTGATTTGCTTGCAGTATTGTTATATAGAGCTTTTATTTTCTCAGTCACCAGTTTGAATCCATTCAAGCTCAATCATGCATGAAATTTGGTACTGTCCACTATCTGTTTGGCCTATGTATGCAATGAGTTGATCTGCCGTTTGCTAGTAAACAGATGCCAAGTTCTTTAGATAAAATAAAGTGGAGGTTTTGTTAATAATTAGACTATGCATGTTAGTTTTCCTGGTTCAAGAGCAGTTGCTTTTTTCTACTCTTCCTCAGATTTTCTATGAAACTGTGTTAGTGCGTATAAAACTCCTGATCATCAGTATTCGTTGTGATACTGGCATCATGTCTAATACGAGTGAGTCACTTCCTTATTGCTAGAAGGGGCACCTCTGATAATAAGCCTGTTAAAGTAACAAGCAGTCTTGAAGACATTTTCTCCTGTCCTCTTCCTATAAATGGGGAATGGAGTACTTACTGTCCTAACAGTATTATTTACAAGCAAGGACCTTGCTTAACTGAAACTGTGAGCTGAAAAGCTCTTAAGAAATCATTTTTTATCCCAGTCATAACTGGAGCAGGTATTGCCTTTCACGCTTTTCAGGCTAATGCAAAAAGACCTCAGTGTAGATCTAAGAACTGTCACACTATAAATAATAAATAGTTACGTAATGAATCTAAAAGAAGGCAGTTTTTGAGAAGTCTTGCTTAAAAAAAAACAACCCTGACAGCCTGAAGAACGACCTAAGCAGTAAATAATGAATACTTTATAAACACTTTTCTCCTTTATGCCTTGGCTTGCGACACTGAATAAGTAGTTATTGATATTCAGAGTTAACTTCTTTCTTCATCACCACTGAAAGCACAGTGATACCCTTAACCGAGGAAAAACTGACTTGCTTTGTAATTTTTCTCTTTTGTCTCCGCTTTTGTGACACTCCTAACTTCTGGAGATCTGAGTAGAGAACAGCCCGCAAACTCTTGCATGTAAAGACCTGTGCTTTGGGCTAAATATTCTGTGTGTGCTGTCATAGCATGTCAAGGTAGAACTTCTAGTACTAACATCTAGGATATCCATGCTGTAAAGTTCCCCTTAAGGCTTTATGTGTTTTCAGTGTATTACTAACAGTAGTAAGAGATTTGCCCCAGTTTGTAGATATACATTTTCTAAAATCACAGGCAAAACATTGTTATTACACCTCTTTGTGTTCACCTTTATATTGAACGAAGAGAAACCTTTACAGACCTGAAAACAGACAGATCTGCATGCTGGAGCACCTTTTGAGCAGATTTGAGGAGGGGAGAGTTCCAAAAGCTTCATTAAATTCCCCAGAAACTTTCTGCTTGATATGTGAAAGGTTTTGTTGATGCTCTTTGTTATTAAATTCAAAACAGAAACCCGTTAAGTGCTATGTCACAATAAATTTACTGATCTCCATTACCTACTGAAAATTGTGGTTGACATTTTTTTGAGGAAGGTCTAAAAGCATGTGGCTGTCTCGGGCAAGGCAAATGAGTGTTCTGGTTAAAATTCTTGCTGAAATCTGGTATCATGGTGGCACTTACAAGAGTGTGCTAGTAGAGTAAGTGCCATCTACAACACAGTCATACATCTCTTCTTCCCACTTTCATAGAATCATATGAGGGTTTGGTTTGGAAGCAACCTTAAAGATCATCTCATTCCAACCCCCTGCCATAGGCAGGGACACCTCCCACCAGACCAGGTTGCTCAAAGCCTCATCCAACCTGACCCTGAACACTTCCAGGGAGGGGACAGCCATAACCTCCCAGAGTAACCTCTTCCAGTGTCTCAGCACCATCACAGTAAAGAATTTCTTCCTAATATCCAGTCTAAATCCACCTTCCTTTACTTTGAAACAGTTTCCCCTTTTCCTATCACTACATGCCCTTGTAAAGTCTTTCCAGCTTTCCTGTGGGCCCCCTGCAGGTACTGAATGGAGTGGAGTAGAATCGTAGAATCATAGTATCATTATGGTTGGAAGGGACCTCCAGGGTTATCAAGTCCAACCTTTATCCCATCATATTCCTGACCATTAGACCATAGCCTCAAGTGCCTCATCAACCCGTTTTTTGAACACCCCCAGGGACGGTGACTCCACCACCTCCTTGGGCAGCCTATCCCAGTGCCCAACCACCCTCTCAGTAAAGAACTTCTTCCTAATATCCAACCTAAAGTACTGGAGTACTTTGTGGAGTTTGGCTGTTTCTCATCTTCGCTGTCGTCTGGGTGATTGGTCTGTCTAGCTGTCTCAATAGAAAATAGATGTATCCTAAAATTGGTAGCTGAGGTTTTCATCTCTTGTCAGAATAATCATGTTTTGATGTTAAATCCACTTTTACACATTTTTTTTTTAGTATGGGAGGCAGTAGATCTATTTGCTGCCCCAAAGTAGAACTGAATATAGGGGGAATAGGGTTATAATAGCTGCATGATATGTATTAGTTGCCTTATTCCTGAGAACTGGATTCAGGCCTATGGGTTTGTTTTGGACATAGTGCTTCACCATTAAAGCGCTGCACCGTGTTATATTGTAAATGTAGGATGAACATTAAAAGCTGAGAACTCATCTGGCAAAGCACAGTAGTTTCATAGGATGAACTCCTGTTGTTAGTTGACTTAATGCTGAATTTGCTTACAGTTTATGAAGAGAAGAAAATTGGTAAAAATAATGCAGTGCCCTTACTATAAAAAGTACTTTTGTTTTAGTAAAGGTTTAACAAGTCTTTGTTGTTTTGTCTACAGCATTCAGGAGGAGGATTTCACACCATTTTCTGGGGTGGTACCTCTGTTCAAGATGTTTATTTTAAAATAGAGCTCTATAATTAGATTTTAAAATGTGTAGGCACGCAGAGGACTAGATAGATCCCATTATTCATTGTCAAGTGCCCAAGTAGTTTCTCTTGGCAGTAATCTGTTTCTTGTAAATATTTATCTGTTCAAAGCTAGGTATGCTCTAGGGACATGAAGAAGATACCAGTATTTAACAGCATTTAATAGGTTGGTGCCTTTTAGTGTAAAAGTGGTGAATGAATTTCAGTTTTCTACTTGTAATGCTGCTGCCTTATGAAGGAATCCAGACAGGTCAGAAAGGGGCTCTTCAGAATTCTTTCTTGGAGGAATATGGAGCGACCAGCTGTTGTGAACCCCGAGAGGCTGTGCTGGTGCATCTCTACTGCTGCACCTGGCAAAAAGCAGTGGTGTGGTGGCACTTTGACGGCAGTGTTTTATCTATTTGTAAGGGTTAATAGCACTGTTTGCAATACTTCTGAAGTTAAATCTTTTAAGTAGCTCAGGCTACATGAAGTTTTGAATGGTGTTTTAGTATCTTGTGGTGATTCATGTGCAAGTAATAACTCTCGGCAGCCTTCAGGGGAGAAAGAAATTGAGACTTGTGGTGTCCTAGTTTTCTTCAGTGGAATGTAAGAGAATATTCTGCATACTCAAATTTGCCATTAGAATCCAAAATACTTCAAACAGAAGTGAGCTGGCATGTTTTCTTGGAGCAGAATCTATAGTTATAGAGTCACCAAAGTGTATTTATACTTTTATTGTGAAATGTAATTGATACTTTTTAAATGGAGCAGAAATTCTAGACTTGTCTCTATCAGCAGGAGGCTGAATCTCTACTTTTCTCTTGTAATATCTAGTATAGCATGTGGAAGGAATTTTTATGGTGGATTTTGCAGCACAACCTCTTTGAAGTTGTCTTGAGTTACTGGGGTTCTCTTCATTTAACCTGGTATTTTTTTAATATCTTGAAATTTCAATATGATTAATAACACGTTGCCTGACCAAGCAAAATTTAATGTAGCATGGATAAAATGGTTAGAGGTCTTTCCTCAAAGAAAGCAAAGTTCCTTCCCAAAGGTTTCACTAATAGAGGAATTGTAAAACCATTGTGTTGTATTATTTGGGGGAGTTTTAATTAGCCTGGTATAAAAGCCATTGTATAAGGTTACTTAGAATTATAGAGGCTTAAATAAGAAAACAATTTACAGAAATCTTAGATTGCTACGGTTGCTGTGCTCTCAAATACAACTTTTGATTGCTCCTGCATCTTTCAAAGTTTAAGGAATACTTACCTGAAATATTGTGGTAACTAAAGGCACTGTGTTTTGATGGACTGACCCATATATCACTGTCAAAATAGCATAGCAAAACATCCTCTCATCAAAGCTACCTGAAACAAATGGAACTGGGAGAGAGCAATGGTAGAACAAGTTATAAAAGGCCCCAAAAACTCTGGTGGTTGGGTGTACTTTGAACTATGAAGATCCAAAAAAGGCAACAAGTAGTGAAGCTACATGAGTGTATTGATGGAAACATGTTAAATATTCCCAACAGAAAATGTACAAATACTATGTTAGATGAAACTGCAATCATTATTGATCTGTACACTATTTACAAATGTGTTCTTCTGGGTTTCCTCTTTTGTCTGGAAGTAGTAGTGGATTTATCTATACTTTTTTTCTTTTCCTGTCTGAGGGTTTTTTACCATCTGGCTTTGACTGAAAATTCTGTAAATAAAGTTAAATTAGAAAATAACACTTTAATGTGAGATTCATGCTTCTGTTTAAACTATAGTTTTTAATTACTTTTTTTACTAAAACATCAGTTTTCCATTACTTCTAGAAGTGCAGATCCCGATTCCTCTTTTTCTTACTAAATTGCTATGGGTGTTACTGTGTATGCAGCTAGCCTGAAACCGACAATCAGCAAGGGTTCATTTAGCAGAACAGGTCAGGGATGTAACAGAGAAGACGTTGAGGGGAATCTGTTTTTCATTCATGACGTGTTTGGATCGTAACTTCCCTGTAAATGATTTTTGATGGGGAAAGTAAGTATATGCAAACTTTAGTTGTATAATGCTCTGTTCAAAGGACATTTTTAATAATACAGTAAAACTTGAATTCTCCTTATTCTTTGAAGTGGGCTGTACACACAAATTAGCATCTATGGTTCTGTGGGAAGGAGCCATTTTGACTTTTGGTATTTCTTGATTATCATATGACAGGATTTTTACTTTCTTGCTGAATTTGCATTGAAAATTAATTCACTGTCCTCAATTTCTCTGAATGTTTTGGTGCTGTGTTCTCTTTTTTCCTTTCTTCTTGTGACTACAATAACTATTTGATGCCATGTATGCTTTTCTTGTTGAAGCAATACTTAATGTTAGAAGAACAGAATTTGAAAAACACTTTGAAGGGGAAGGAGGGAGATGCTACTGTTTCACTGAGGTCATGGAAACTTTAAAAAGAATGTATTTTTCACCTCCTAAAATTAATACAATGGCGCTTGTAACATTAGGACCACACTGTTCTCTTTCTGCTTAGGTAAGTGTGCCATGTGCTACAGAGCTACATCAGCTGGCACTGCTTGGTTCTTAAATTGAGTAATTTTATTTTTTTTTTTTTAAAGTATAAACTTAATAGTTGCAGAAAAAATATGATTTTGTTCTTAATGGCCAGAAAAGGTTTCAGTCAGTTTTCCAACTTGTTGAATTATCTGATATGAGGAGAAGGAGAAACTGTGTAACTTGCAGATACGTTGATGGACTACTTGGGTGTTATGGACCTTCTTTTTAAATTTAAAGAATAAATGTGTTCCATTTTTTTTTTGTCTTCAGGGACATCATCCTACTCTCATCAAGGTTACGGCTGTGAATCGAAGCTGTATAGCCTTGACCATGGCCATGAGAAACCTCAAGACAAGAAAAAGAAAACCTCTGGCCTTGCCACCCTCAAAAAGAAATTCATCAAGCGTCGGAAATCTAGTCGATCTGCTGATCATGCCAAGCAGATGCGCGAACTCCTCTCAGGCTGGGATGTCAGAGATGTTAATGCATTAGTAGAAGAATACGAAGGGACGTCAGCCTTAAAGGAACTCTCTCTACAAGCTAATTTGGCAAGACCAGAAGCCAGGACGCTACAAAAAGACATGGCTGAACTTTATCAGTACAAATATTGTACCGATGTAGACTTAATATTTCAAGAAACTTGTTTTCCTGTGCATCGTGCGATACTGGCAGCAAGGTGTCCGTTTTTTAAGACACTGCTGTCTTCCTCACCGGAATATGGGGCAGAAATAATAATGGATATTAACACAGCTGGCATAGATATGCCTATGTTTTCTGCTTTGTTACACTACCTTTACACGGGCGAGTTTGGAATGGAGGATTCAAGATTCCAAAATGTTGACATCCTTGTGCAGCTTAGTGAAGAATTTGGTACACCAAATTCCTTAGATGTTGACATGCGTGCACTGTACGATTACATGTGCTACTATGATGTGGTTCTTAGCTTTTCATCCAACTCTGACTTAGTCGAAACTTTTGGTGGAAGTCAGAACTGTCTAGATGAGGAGCTCAGAGCTCACAAAGCTATTATTTCATCACGATCTCCGTTTTTTCGTCACTTGCTGCAGAGGAGAATACGAACTGGTGAAGAAATCACAGACCGAACTCTACGAACTCCAACTAGAATTATATTGGATGAATCTATCATACCAAAAAAATATGCTAAGGTCATTTTGAACTGTATGTATACAGATGTGGTGGACCTCTCAGTTTTGCACTCCAGCCCTTCAGTGGGCAGTTTAAGTGAAGTTCAGGCTCTTGTTGCAGGAAAACTAAACATGACTAGGGCTGAAGAAGCTATGGAGCTTTATCACATAGCACTGTTCTTGGAGTTTAACATGCTTGCACAAGGTATGTAACGCTGTCCTTGCTGTAGAATATATGACCTTATCAGAAGAGATTTTTAGCTGTTTTGCAGTGTAAGCATGCCTGTTGAGCCTTGTTATCAATGGCTGACAATTTCTTTAAGAAAATAAATTTATTTTCCATTTGTAAGTTGTAGATAATGCATCTGTGTGTTCTAGGGACAGAAGAAATGCCATTTAACTGCATTGCACATCATTATTGAAGCATACCATTTATGTCAAATGTATGTAACTGGTCTTGAGATTTCTGATCTCTATCTACTTTCATCTATAATCCATTTTTGGGGTTTAAATGACAAGGGGAGGATACAAGGGATCCTTGTTGAGAGGAGAAAATATTTAGGCTTGTTATGAAGTGTCCCTGTATGTTAGCAAGGCTGTAAACTTGAGTGATGATTTCTGTAGTTTACCCCGCAGGGTTGCACCGAGCCTGCAGTCTTGCTGTCGGACGGTGAATTTAAACTGCTTAATTGCAGTAGTCCGAAGTCTGTAGTATCTATTTCTTGATGTACAGAACTGAAGGCAGTGACAGTCAGTATTTTCAGATTTAAAGTTTAGAAAGTTTCTCTTCTGTCAGTTATTCTTGAAGATCACTCAAATCTTGGTAATAGACTCCCTGCACATGGAGGCCGATCGGGGTTATTGCAGTCTGTGGTGAGCTGTCAGAGCACTGACAGGTGAACTAATAATTCCTCTTGTGGTGGCAAGACCTTTTCTTGCTGTTTCATCTGTTGGTGTTTGATCTATTTAGTGGCCATATTATATATAATGAGATACTGCAATGGCGTCAGGCCTTGCTGGTGGGGGATGAGAATTTTACTTCTGAGCTGAGAAATGGACATTGGAATTCACTGTTATATCAGCATTGTGATTTGCTTAAGCTGGTTTAATTTTTTTTTAAGACAATAACTTTTTATGGTAGATCTGTACCTCTTAACTTCTAGCTGTCAAATAAAATTTGACAAGATTTTAATCTTACATTATAAACTATTAAGTAGACTTCAGTAAAGTAGGGAACTTCTTAAGGAGTGGGCCAGAAAAAGCAGGTATAAGCACTGTGGGAAGAGATCAAACTTACAATGGGTTCTCCTAATAGTTATATCAAACTGTGCATGATAAAGATATGGAAAACTAATCAAAACTGTTGTATCTTCTGTAGAGATTGGTATTAGGAAACAAATTTTCAGATGATGCTGAAAGTTGAGATAATCCTGCTGCACTAAAACTGGCAGAAAACAAAGGAGATGGGTTTTCAGAGATCTGCTGCTACAGGAATGTGAATGTGGTGTTCTTAGGCTTAGAATCACTGAATCATAGAGCAGCCCAGGTTGGAAGGGGATCATCTGGTCCCATCTTTCATGGGAAAGGGAGCCTAGATGAGATATCTAGCACCTTTTCTGATCATATCTTGAGAACCTCCAGTCCTGGGGACTAAACCATGTCCCTGAGAACGTTGTTCCAGTGAATAATTGTTCTAGCCATTGAAGTGTCTTATATTGAGATGTCTCCTGGTGTGAAGTGTACCTTGTTCTCTCCATGTGGCTCCTTGGGAAGAGAGCTTCCGTCCTCTTTGTAGCTGCCCTGTTTAGGTACTGGGATAATGTGATGAGGTCCCCTGGAGCCTTCTCCAGGGAGAAAAGACCCAATTCCTTCAGTCTTTCCTTGTAGGGCAGGTTCTCCAGCCCTTTAATCATCTTTGTGGCATCCTTTGGACCCTCTCCGGTCTGTCTGTATCTTTCTTATTTATGTTGTTGTTCCCCTCTTACCTTCACCTAGAAACTTAAAGTTGAATGCAGAAGTGGCAAAAAGTTTTACTGTGGTTGAACTACAGTGTTAAATGCATTCCTACACAATATTTGCAAGTTAATAGTACTTGAGAACTGGGCAACTCAGAAGATCAGCTGAAGCCAAGAACAGAAAATGAGTTGAAATTAAGAAGGTGATAGAAGCATAAAATTTCTCAGTTTCGGTGCATGCACATATACAAGTGCTAAAGCAACTTAATGTGCTCAGGGGATACTAATGAGGGAATTAAACTGAATGAAGCCCTCAGTAAGACACTAAATAATTATGCACTGTTTCATAAATGAGCGGGATGTGATTTTTTTTTCCCCCTCTGCCTGGAAACCTAAACTGGAACAACTGTGATCTGGTGGTGCTCTGTTGAAGCAGTGTAAGTTATATCAGAGCAGATAAGCAATGATAGACAGAAGACTTCAAAGAGAAACTTAGGAAGGGGAGACATAGATAGGAAAATTGCTTTTATTTTTTGGGTATTAGTAAACACTGAAAAACAGAACTGGTGTTTTAATTGATGCTGAGTTTCATTATTTCTGCTGAAATAATTGAGCATGCTTGGGTCAGTGTGTCCTAACCTGGCACTCTTTTCAGTAATGCACCACAGACCAGTGCTGCTCTAGAATGTATTCTATGAGTCAGTGGTAACAAGGTCTTAACTTTTCCCTGGAGGTCTTCCCCCAACACTGCCTCTG
>VZRW01001979.1:384155-423782 GCA_013398125.1 Aegotheles bennettii | reverse complement strand
GGGGGGGGGGGGGGGAGGAAGGAAGACAGCAGCAGGAGCTGCACTTGGCTTGCAGCACCTTGGCAGCATGCTCTGGTGGCTGGAATCAGTGAGTGCAGCAGTGTGTGTTTGGTCTTGATGGCCCTCTAGATGAACTGGAGCTGTAGCCTTTTGGGGGTGGCCATTGGGAGGAGGTAAAGTGCCGCAGTGACCTTCAGAGATCTTCTTTCCCTGATAAATCTGTGTCTGACCACAAAAGTGGTGAGCTGGGATGTGGGGAGGTTGTTATACATAGGGGAGAAATGTATTATATTATGCAATACTAGGAAATGTAAATTGGGCAGCCCTAAAGATAATCAAATTCTAGATGTTAACATGAACTAATTAGGATTTTACAAACTGGTACTACGTTCCCTAGCTACAGGAGAAAGCAGTAAGCAGTCTGTAGAAAATCTGTGTGTGCCAGTGAAGTCAGTATCTAATAATTTCATACTTAATTTGAGAAGTTCGTGTTTAGGTCATTGGTACTGTGCTGATGCTGAAGAATTGTCCTGGTATAATATTATAATAAATTAAAAGGAAGCTCATTTGATAAAGGAAAACTACAGAAACTACATGCTTGCACTTGACTAACAGATCACTTACAGTATGCGCTTTAGTAGTGACTGCTGTTCTTGTTTTGGCACTTAGCTGTAGTACCTTGTCCTCCCTGGTTGTGATACTTCACTGGAGGTAGATGAGAGATAACTTGTTTCAGTAATGCCCCTTCCGTCCCCTGATGTCATAGCTAGCATACTTCTGTGCTGGAAGCCATCACTCAAACATCTGACTTCTGGCACCGCTCTGCGTAGAATCTAGAAGGATCAGCATTGCGTAGATGTTGGAGACCACTGAGCAGGCAGCTCCCATGAAATCTCAGCCTGGTCCTCTGACAACACTTTTCTACTCTGTTGTGCTGCAGGTGTCCAGTTCTGCCCATGTTCTGACCCGATCCATCAGTTAGCTTTTGCAGCAGCTAATGTCTTCAGTCTCTCCTCTAGATTTCCACATCCCCTGGCTCAAGTTTTTTTATTCGGTTCACTTGTGTTAGCCAATTGCAAACTTGCTAAAGCTTGTCTCCCTGGTTTCCTGGAAAATATTTTGGACTCATTGTATGTAAGTCTGGATAATCTTTCCAACTCATTTTGCTCACTTTTACTCAGTTTTGGCTGAGTGTTTGTAACTGAGTGTCAAGTGAAGTTGATGTATTTTAAAGCTTCTGATCAACTGTGTTTATTTTCAACAGATTCTCGTTTGATTTGTCTTCAGGGACCTTTCTAAGTATCCAGATGTTGTAATTTTTCTTGAGTTTCAGCAGATGATTCAGCTTTGACTCTTTCTTTGGAAATCTTCCCATTCCTAACACAGTGATCTCTTTTTTTTTCTGACTTGTATTTTAATAGATGGTTTCCCTATGATGAAGTCAGTGATAGTATGGGTACGTGCCATGAATCTTTACTGTCCAACTAAAGCAAGACTACTGCATTTAGAATTTTCTCTGACTTCAGCTTGATTTGTTTAAACTGTTCATTGTCACTTATCTTCCAAGAGAAACTGAATTGGATCTTTGAATGAACTAATTTGAATAAATGAACTAATCAGCAAGCATATCTCATCTATAGAGCTGATCATACTGAAACACATTTGTATCTAATAGGACCGAGGCTGCAGTGTTTAACTCTCAGAAAGTGAAGCTCTTCACTGCTTTCACAGATGCTGTGAGGATTAGAGCCCTCTCCAGGAGGTTTAAGCACATCCCTTAGTGGAACGTTTCTGTGCTCTACCTGCTTGTTTCTGCATTCTGCTCCTGATTTTGTGTCTTTATGCTCCCTTGCTGCTCTGTCAGCGGTACTGATGTGATTGTTGTAACACATTGACTCAAAGATCAGGTTTAAAATCACTTACTCCTTCCTCTTCTGTAGCATAGTTATTAAAACCAGATCAGTTCCCTACTGCTGTTCATCACGTGTTGTTAAGATAATCCCCCCTTCCAGTCTCACTGTGCTGCCACATCCACAGCTGTTGCACAGAAGATGACTTCCGGTGTCTTAATTTTATTAGATAACTTTATTAGATACATGAAGCCTCTTCTGCATCTTGGCTCTGTTGCTTACTGTCACGAATAGTCTCACTGAGGTGGTGATACAGTATGATTTTCTATTATAGCTTTTTGGATACTGGGACCGTATGAAATAGTTATACCTGGGAATCTTCTGCTTGCTGACTCCAATTCTAAAGTAAAACTGACAAAAAATAACTTAATTTCAGACTTTTTTGTTTTCCTTTTATTTTTAGGTGTTAACTTTACACTTGACAAGAATAAGAAGTAAGAAACTTTAGTTAAAAGCCATATTCAGTAGCACAGCCTTTGATCTAGAGGTAGATATCACCTGACATCAAAAGTACCCTTGATCTTGGCAGGACTGAAATGCTGAAATGCCAGGAAGCCCACGCTAGCGGTATCAAACACACACAAATGTATTGTGGGGAGATCAGAGCAGGTGTGCCAGTTATAGATCAGTGCAGCAGGAATGCTCAAAGGAACTAGTCTGGCACTTTAGTCATACCCAATTTATTTTAAATATTAACATAAATCTTGACCTATTATCACCTTCAATGATTCACTTGTAGTCAAGCCAGCAATTATTTTTAGGTTTTACATTATGGTGCTGAAGACTGGAGAAAGCAGAAAGTGGAAAAGATTTTCCTTAGAGCAGTTATGTTCTGGGGTTATATGCAAGGATAAAGAATTTGAGTTGTGCAACTAGGCACATAAAATCTGTTTGCAATGACATAGTTTGCAGAGAAACAGATCTGGTCACTGTTTTCAGGTTTTTCTTTCAGCCTCCTGTGTTCTAGGAAGTCTATGCCTTAAATACTGAACAGTCATGGCTGGCAACCCTGTCTCTGAACATCAGCTCTTCCTCCATCAGCCCACCCTTCTTTCCATGTTCAGTTCTTCCCTCTGGTTTGTTATGGTTGAGTTGGCAGTTTTTTGTTTCCGACCCGTGATTGTTTTCTGTCTAAGCTGGATTAGCTATGCTGCCTGCCGATGCTGCTGGATGTGCCTCTCAAGGAATGCTGAAGCCCCCTCACAGGCCATTATCAACTGCTTGCTGGCTGCAAGAAGCCAAAAATGTAAATGCAGATTTTGGGCTTCCTAAACTGATGCACTTTGCATGTGGCAGGAGCAAAAGAGTAAATTAATTTTCATTGTTTGGGAGAGAAAACATTGCAGAGCTTTTTCCACAAATATTTAATGCTTTAAGCATGTAACAATTACCTTATTACATTTCTGCATAAACTTAGAATTTCAAAAATACAGCTGTTAATATTTTAGAATGTTTAACAGCTTTATAACTGCCATATCATAAATGAAAATATATATAAATAACACAAGTTGCATTGTTTTCATTTGCTCCCTAATTTAATACTTCAATTGGCAGGATAATACGCTGTATTGGATTTGACATAACTTGCTGAGGTTTCCCTGTGGAAGGATGGTTAGCATAACACAAAATGCTGCCTGATTTAACCTTCAGATCATATTTTATTTTTGCTTTAGCAGTTAATCTGAGGTGCTATAATGTCGTCAGCTTTGTATTAGAATAAAGGAAAAAATATTGCTATATACCTCAACAGTGTCATAATAGATGTACTTTGAATTCTGCCTTTCAAGGATGGGAGTACATGAATGTTTAAAACTTTTGTGCTTAGAAAAAATGAGCAGAGGGATTAAAAATATCTCAAAAGAGGTTCTGAATTTAGCAATAGTCTTCAGTTCTTCAGACTTCAGTGTTTGACCACTAATGCCTACTGAGACCCACTTGATCTCCAGTGCTACTTAGATCTTGGTTTATTTTCTGTAAAACCTTCACGTAGTTTTGTACCTTCACATTACCAAAACTTATGTGCTTCAGAGTTCCAAAAAGTGGAAAACCCACAAGTTGCAGGCTTGGCATCAGTTAACTATTAACTTAATCTCCTTTTAAAGATTCTTGTTTAAACAATTTGGGGAGGAGATGGAAAAGAAAAACACTAAAGCTTCCAGAAGCTAGAAACCTGTAGCATTCCTTTAAGACAGAGAATATGGTGCTGCCAGGAGACAGTAAATGTTAACAAACAGGGAAAATCAGCCTGCATCCAAAAGATAGATGCTGAACAAGTTCCCCTTGCTCTCAATAGTTCCAGGAAAGTACAGATTGTTGCCATTGCTGCTTATGTGATAACCAGTTAAATGGTGTAGTTTCCTGTTAGTACTGTGTAAGTCTTCTGACTTGCATTCTGATGTTTTGCGTACTGGTATGGAGAACCTAAATTCCTATAGCCATGCCTCTCAAGTTGTATGAGGTCACTTGGATCTGACACAGATTGTTTGACTGTCGAAAGTGGTACTGCTGCCCTTCCTCCTGCTTTAGTCCTGTTGTCTATGCTGGTGGTAGTGTTTGTGCTATTGGGGATCTAATGTTGCTGGAAGCAGGATTGGCAGAAATTAGTTGACTAGCTCATTGGATGGCCACCCAAGCACCAGTGTGGCAGAAGAGCAGATGTGGGGTATAAGAAGATGACAATCTAGTTTAATAGCACTGTGCAAGGGAACGTACTGCTCCCACAGCCTGTGAGCATGGGCTGCCTTCTAAAGAATCCTTAGGAAGGACAGGACACGTTTGCATCTCTAGGTCTGTAAGACCTGGGAAAGAGGCTGAACAAGTGTTGTCTTCATTTTTTTCCTTTTGGCTTCCCATCAGAAGCTTGGTTAGAACAGCACAGGTACTCATAGATGGGTGAGACAAGCATCTCTGGAACTTCCAAACATGTTGCAGTCCAGACTAGCTACAGGTCATGCCTTTGAACTGTTCTCTATATGTCAGCAAATTCACAAAATATGGTTCCTGATTGCTAGCATGGTCTCTCTTAATGCGACCAACTCAAGAAAGCAGTGGACAGCCTCTACACTCCAGTTCAGTGTCAAGATGAAGTTTTATTTTTTTTCTTGGCTCCAAGGGTTTGCATAAGTTTAGGGGAAAGGTCTCCAGCACAGAATGAGTTAAATCAAGCTAACAATTGTGTAGTAAAAACTTTGCTTAATTCCACTTTTGCTAACTGTTGAAACCGTTTAATTTGTCTTTAGTGGGTCTGTCAGCTGTCTTGATAAGATCCCAAGCTACTAGCTAGCATGCTAAACATGGGCTCAGCCTGTTTCTGTTTGGAAGGGTGTCTGAGAGAGAGCTGGGGAAGCAAAAAGGACTTGTTTGTATGCAGGACCTATTGGTATCCAGCAAAAGGAGTGCATGGAATAGCTGCCTTTGCCTGAAATGTGATGGTCGTCTTCCATTTCTTTAGTCTCCAAGTTGAATGTCTGAAAGGTACTGATGATCGCAAGAACCTGCAAAAGGATCTTGGAAAGGTTGTTGCTGCCTGAATATTATAAAATAGTACTCATAGAAGAAAAATGCCCTGTTCCACTGTGAAGAATAATATTGTGGCTATTAGATGACAGCTTTTTTTTGCCAAGTGGCTGATTGTTAAAGCAAAAAAAAAAACTTCCGCCAAAGAAGAAAAGAAATTGGATTCCTTCCATAGCTAGAATGGGGTTGCCCCAATTTATTCAGGTTTTCACAAAACACTGTAATTATTACCTCATGGTTACTTTGGAAGAAATACTTTTCATAACCCTGCAGTTCTGACACGTTGCTAAAATTACTTGGGAAAAGAACTGTTTCATTTGCGAGGCATCCTAAATGAGCTTTTCACATGATGGTGTCATGTTATCGGTAGCTGTGAAATAATTGGACTTGACAAAAGAATTGAGACTGAGCTGATGCTCTGTTTCTGGAAATGGTGTTGCTCAGGTCTTTGGAACGGCATTCCTCACAGAAATGTAGCTTTCTGTCTTTGCAAGGGGCGGGTATTCTTATTGTTTCCAAAGTAAATGTCAGATGCAATGCTATGAATGGCATTCACTTTGAGATAAGTCTGTTTGCTCTTAAAGGTTGAGTTTCCCCGTGGCTGATTTCAGGGAGTGGGCTTACACACTGCCTTTGAAATGGAGCAGTCCATACGTGTAATGTGTAGACTTCAGGGGTGTGTATCATTTGCTGAAGTCAGCTTGTGTGCAAGCAGAATAATTGCATACAAAACGTTGTGTTAGGATTTAGCAGTGCAAGACTTGGTGCAACACAACAGGTGACACTAAAGAATTGTTTCAAACAACTGTGTGTTTCTTACCCGGAGAAGCAAACTCCTCTTTTAGGCATACTGCAGCTAGGCATGGTGAGCTTTCATTTGCCATTCCACGTTCGCTGCTAACTTAATGTTTTCCTTTTTTGAGCCCCAAAGGAGAAGATAAGAGGGACTCATAACAAATTAAGTACAATGTCAGCTGCTAACTATGTAATTAAAAATATAGGGAAAATTGTAAGTAAAAATGGAGTGGAAAGCTTCAGACTTTGTTTACTCCTATTTCTTGCATATGCTAAAGTATTCTGAGCTTTTTTACAGGTAGTTTTGGTTTTTGTTGGGGTTTTTTGTTTGTTTGTTTTATTTTTGTTTGTTTTTTAAGCACTGTTTTTTATATTCTTGACCAGAATTTTTGGAGACTTCAGAGTGAGGTTTATCCTTTAGGCTTCTGGGAAATTCCCCCATGTAGAGCAGGCAGTTTTTCTGACCTGTACCAAAACCCAAGGAGTGTATTTCAAAGCAGTTCTCATCCTCTGCTCTCATCTGTGCCAGTGATGATTGATTGAGCTGATGTTCAAAGTGCCTCCAACCCATCTTTGCTGCATGTTCACTGCTCACTTTAGGCTAGTCCTCACCATGCAGGTTAGAAGTCGACATCTATAGTAAGGCATCTGTTCTTACTTGTAGCAATAGTAATACATAACCTAATGGTAACAGGTAGCTCTGAGAAGTGCTGTGTTATTTCAGTAACAGTAAAGGACAAAGCAAGTACATTGAAACATGACTCAACACTTACCCCTTTGTCAAAAGCAAATGGAGAATCTAACCTGGGACGAATAGTGTAACACTGCCTTTAGTGCACCATTCAGAAATGTGTATGTGTTTGCTAGCCCTTCTGTCAGAGGCTGCATTTCTTTTCTCAGGTGAGTCAGACAGGTGAAAATCATCCAGGTGCTTGTTGAAGGAAGTTTTTTTTAAGTAAGGACTGGTGTAAAAGTTGTTACTGCTGGGGGGGACAGGCATTATTCTTTTTAACTCCTCTGGAAAATAAATTAAAATTTGTTTCCAAAACTATGCATACAATACAGACACATATCTGGAATTTGCTGCAAACATTCTCATTGAGCATTAACTGTGTTCATTATATTCACTATAATTTTTTTATACTGAAGTTTAGAAAATGTTAATGGCCCAATATTGTTCCCATAATCGATATGCTGATGTTAACGCACACAAAATAGAAATATGTGTGTTTAATAGGACGGGTAAATTTATAACCTGCCTCATGTTTAAACTGTTGCTTCCTAGTGCCTTCTTTGTGTTGCTGTTTAAGTTTCCCTTTTGCTCCTAAGGAGTAGTTCTTTGACAGATACCTTTCTACTTGAAGTAGCACGTTCACTTGTTAGTATTTACTCCTTAATAACTTAACCTTCACATTATTAGTTGCAACAGAAATGGAGTCAACATTTATATTCTGTATGCTGGCCTGTGTAGAAAAGTAAGATTTCCTTTTATTTCTATTAATTTCTTTTAGTGTGTCTTACATGTGCAACCAGTTCAAAAATGTATAGCATCAGGAGAGCCTCTTTGATCCTCCTCCTGACAGAAGTTAAGATTACTGTGCTAAACACTTCCTTACTCAGCCTAGTCCAAGAGCTTAGTAATGAGATACAGTTCTCTAAACAACTGTCAAAGTTTAGTTTGTAAATGTCATTGAAACTGAGAGAGGAATGATGATGTATAAAAAGTGAAATAACTGCAGTGTAAGCACGCTGCTCTGACCGGCCTGGGGACCTCTCATGAGCATGAGTACAGCTGTAATTTTGTGGCTGTACTGGGTTGAGACTGGAATGTATAATTTTAGAAAAGGATTTTTTTTTCTTTAAATTGCTATCTTTATAGTACAAATAGAAATAGTATTCTGTGTATATGTAAACCAGATGCACTAATGAAAGCAGGAACATGCTATTGGAGACTTCAAGTCACCAACATTGTGGTACCATCTGTCATAACTCGATAACCCCAAGTACCCATGCTTTCAGCCCTCTGTGGTACATCTCCCTTAATTTCTTCCAAATCTGCTCCGTCTGCCTTCAGGAGATTTAAATATCCCATCTCTTCTTCAGAAGACATGTATTGTGTGGAGTAAATCCCAATGCAGCAGTGGGTGCAAAGAAACTGGAGCAGGCTCACCGCGAGTCAGAACACCTGCCTCTTTGATGCTTCACTTTCTGCTTCCCAATTAGAGGAGCTGCTCCCTGTCCTGGCACCCTCCGTACCTTGCTTGATAGGGAGGCCAGGGAGGTGGCCTAGAGCAGCCACCCGCTGCTTCCAGCCTTCTCTGCGAGTCAGAAAGTGGTGCTTTGCTGCCCTCGTCTTGTGGTGACTACCAACCATATGTCACAGCTTTTGTTTCTGCTCATCTCCGTGGTCTTTTTCCAGAGGGTCCACATGCAAAGTGATACAGATTAAAATCTTACCTCTGTTACAGTTCATAGGTTTCGATGAATCTGCTCTAAACAATAGTGACTCAAATTCAAATCTGCAACTCTAAAATGTGTTGAACAGTCAGATAATACGTATTAACCAAAGGATGTTCCAGTAGGGCTGAACTAGCTTGCCTGTTGTTAATCCAGACATGCCAGCAGACACAATGTTTCAGGTGCCTTTAAAAAGTGAATGACTGTATAATTGGAGTCCTAAACCACAATTAAAATACTTTTAGTCAGGATTTAACCCTATTTGCAACCTGGGTCTGTAGGGCACTTCGTTTTCACTGTCACTGGGAGTCATACAACCCTTTATATTACAGATTTAGCCATAGGTATTATTGCTTCAAGATCAAAGTGCCTCTGTAACAACATCATTAATTTTTGCTTTTGTCTCCTAGGCTGTGAAGATATTATTGCAGAGAGCATCTCACTAGACACCTTAATTGCCATTCTGAAGTGGAGCTCTCAGCCGTACGGTTCCAAGTGGGTACATCGTCAAGCACTACATTTCCTCTGTGAGGAGTTTACCCAGGTCATGACTTCAGATGTCTTCTATGAACTCAGCAAGGACCACCTGCTCACAGCTATTCAGTCTGACTATTTACAGGTAACCTGCAATGCAGAATGCAGCTGGTCCTGCTTGAAGCAGGCTAAGTTACAGCGTTACTAGAAGTGCTTGGGAGTAGCTCATTTGAAATTGTAGACAGGAGTGTGTTTGTATGCACGCTGAGCATTCCTTTGATAATATTTAAAAAATTAAATTGAAGAAGTGATTAAGAAAACCATTTTGTTCTTGGCTTATACCACCAGTTTGGTTTTTTGTGTTTAAATGCTCGTCTTGTGGTCCTAATAATAGTTTATAAATGGCTGCAAATTATTTTAAAGAAAGCATTTCTGAACCTAACATTTGCCTTGCATGTTTAAGTGTTTTATAACATGGTGGTAGTAGTTTTACAAAGTACATCCTAGTTGGGGCAGTGGGAGCTAATAAGCTAGTAATCATTCAGAAGGCTTAGTTTATTACCTTTCTGATAAGTATTGCAGAATTTCTCTTCTGTGACTTTCCTTCAGTGGCTGTGTGGTTTTAGGGAGAGGAAACCATGATGACAAATAGAAAGCTCGAGGGTTTTGTTGCCATTTCTCAGGGGTGATACCTTTATAATTATGACCAGCCTTTTATAATTTAAAGATGACAGGATTTTTTTTCATTGTATCTGTGCCAATCTTACCTTTTTTAAAAAGTGCTAGAGATTATTTAAAGTGGGTTTTTTAAAAAAGTTTTGTTTACTTAAAATATTTCAGGAATTACAGCAACACTAGTGTTGATCTTCCGCGGTTGTGTATTATGACTAAATTTCCTATCCTAGGTGTTAAGAAATTATGTAGAAAAATGTAAATTCTTCAGTACATAATTTTTCCTCTAAAAATGTTGAGTGGTTAGCACTTGTACAGAGTTATGAACAAAACAAAGTTGTTTTGTTTATAGTATTACTGAAAATCTTTCTCCTCACCTAGATTATAAATTAGTTGGTTTGATTTCGCTGTAAGAGTGACAGAGCACTGGAACAGGCTACCCAGAGAGGTCGTGGAGTCTCCTTCTCTGGAGACATTCAAAACCCGACTGGATGCATTCCTGCTCTGACAGGGGGGTTGGACTGGGTGATCATTTGAGGTCCCTTCCAACTCCTGTGATTCTGTGATTATGTTCATAGATTTCCAGGCTGCACAGATGTTGAATTTGTAACATTAAACAAGAGAGCCAAACACCCAGTGTTTAGAACTGCTTCTTTTAATTAACTTTATAATTCAAATTTAACAGCTCTAAGTTTTCATGCTAGACAAAACTTTTTCCTTCTGTAGAAAATTTTTTCCTCTTCTTAGGGATTCAACAAGTATCATGAATCTAGAAATCATGGTGGTGATATACCAGTAGTACTGCCTTAAAATATTTGGAAGAAGTGGTACAGCAGATCATAAAGTACAAATCTTTACTTTGCTCTTGGTACAGTTGTGTTTCTTTATAGCTGTAAAAGACCTGTGTATGTGATTTTTAATGTCACACCAAAAGAAAAACCCAAAGCCCTGAGTATATACAGATTGCAGACTTTCTCTTTCTACCAGGCAAGTGAACAAGATATTCTTAAATATCTGATTAAGTGGGGAGAACACCAGTTGATGAAGAGAATAGCAGATCGAGGTAAGGATCCTTTAAACCACACAGTACTAAACCAAGTAAACCAAAATGTATGGAAGTTGTGGGTAATCTGTAACTTAAGGAAATTGAATCTACTTTGTTTATAGTATGGTCAAAACTAAACAAACACACTTTTTTTTTTCTTCAGGGTTTTGTTCTCTAAAAAATGAGAATAGACATTCTGAGGGAGCTGGGATTGTTTAGCCTCAAGGAGAAAAGGCTTAGGGACGATCTTAGCAAACTCTGTAAATACTTTGCTTCTTGCCATTAGATAGAGCCACGCTCTTCTCTTAGCAGTCAGGACAGGATTAGAGGCAATGAGGTATTAACTGGCATACAGGAAATTCTGTTCAAAAACTGAAACTCTGAAGATGGTGAGATACAGGAACAGGTTGCACAGAGTAGTTATGCGGCCTCCATCCTTGTGTTCAAAACCAAACTGGACACAGATCTGGGCTACCTGCTCTGCCCTGCCTGGGGAGGTGTGGGAAGAGAACAGTGATTGTGGCCAGACCAAACTTCTAGAGGTCCTTTCAACCTGTACAATTGTCTGATTTTTAAGTCTGTTGATTTCCTGTTGTCTCAGAATTATTTTTCTTGCAACTAACCCATCAAATAAAAAAGGCCAGCAGTATCTTTTACTTTTCTCTGCTCATGCAGGCTTCTCACAGTAGTCTTATTCTTAGTTTACTGTGTCAACCTTTAAGTTCAGTTTCAGTATGTTTCTCCTACACAAATCTGTGGTTGTGAGAAATAAGCCATCGAGTGGCATCAGTGTTTTTCCTGAAGTGGATGTAAATGTATTTTTATTAGCTCAGATGGATATTATTGCTACAGTGGTAACTTCAAGGGCAATCTCACATGTGTTGGATGTGGGAAGTAGGTTAAGTGTATACTTCCCAAATAACAAATGCAAGTAGCTTGTAGTTCATCCCCACCACAAAGTGTCAATCAGATAGTACAAGAGGAACAGAAAGGGAAGAAGCTGCCTGTGTGAAAAGAGAGCAGTGCTGGAAGCCTGGCCACATTTTTGAAATCCACTGTTACTGCTTGTGATACAACTGCTTTGATACAGACATGTACAAAATGCAACAAAAAGTCAGTTAAAATATGTGCTTTTAGTGACCCGAGTGTTAACTCTGTTTTCAAAGCAATATTTTCTAAGTGTTTGTCTTATGGCAAAAGCAGAAATAAGAGATGCGCCAAGTTCTGTCAGATTAGGGCCAAATTGTGGCCTCAGTGACACTTCTGATTTTGCAGCTCTAAATATGTGGCAGTGTCAGTCAAATACCAGAAAGCATTAGAAATTTTAAGGGGCTGTGGACAAAACTTGGGCTGCCTGTACTGAAGGGAGGATGGGTACGTTTGACAGATTTCCTCAGAGTGAAGCTAGTCAAATTCAGGTTGGGCACAACACCAAAAATAGAAGTGAAGGTGGTTAACGGGGGGGAGAGAATGGCCCAAGTGTGTCATGCATTGTCATCTTGCAGTCTCTAGGAAGATACCCACGCTGGGCACAAATCGGTGTCCTGTGACCATGAGAGCAATTTGAATGGGCTTGACACAGCTGTTACTAAGGTCAGTTACACAAGGAGGCTAGAACAGTTTATGCCAGTGGACTCTGCAGGCCTTAATTTTTAGAAAATAAGTCTCTGAAAACTGCTGGGGAAAGGGAGGGGAGCTGCAGGAGCGAGTCCTTAGGGGAACTCCAGAATGGGAGGTACAAATGTTTTCTTGGCAGAGCTGTATAAACTTTTACTCCAAATTCTATTTTTGTGTTTTCTCCCTGGCTTAAACTTTGAACCTGATAGCTGTGCAAATGACCCATGCTTATATAAACTGAACCTGTCTCTGTGGATGCTTCGTGTCAGATTTTAAGGCTTGAAATAGTTTTGTGGAACAATGCTGATAGGCACTGTTCATTTTAAATAAGAATTTTCTTTATTTTTCTGTAACTTCCTATAAGCCCTGTAACTCCCACTTTCCTATTTCAACTTTTTGATGTAAACCTGGTGTTTCTTGTTCCTTTCCACAGAACCTAATTTACTCAGTGGTACTGCTCACAGTGTGAACAAAAGAGGTGTGAAGAGGAGAGATCTTGACATTGAGGAGCTTAGAGAGATCCTGTCTCCACTTTTACCTTTTGTCCGCATTGAGCACATCTTACCCATGAACAGCGAAGTACTGAGTGACGCAGTAAGTCAGCAGTCTCATATTAATACCACCTATGGGTTCTTTGCACTTCAGATTCTACAATATTCAGGGTTTAGTGTGGTTTGGGGTTTTTTAAGTATTATCTCCTAAAATGTTACCGCTCATAGTAGTACATGTATAACTCTTTTTCTGGCTAAATTTTCTGTTCCTTAAACCTAGCAGAAGGCTAGAGAAAAATCAGTGGTGTGAGGATGCAGGGTGAGAAATGCATTTCCTGCAAGTTTTTCCCATATTTATATTTTAAAAAAACGTAAAATTCTTTCTTGATTCTTAAAGATGAAGAGAGGCCTGATTAGTACTCCTCCTTCAGACATGCTACCAACCTCAGAAGGTGGAAAGTCAAACGCCTGGCTGCGGCAAAAAAATGCTGGAATATACGTGCGGCCAAGACTGTTCTCGCCGTATGTGGAGGAGGCTAAGGTAATAATCCTTAACAACGCTTGGCTGTTGTTAAATTGGAGTCATTAGGGGATTCTGTAAACAGGGAAAGATTTTTGCTATGTTTTGTCTCTCTTTGCATGTACTGGCGTAAAATACTAACATTTTCAATTTAACAAGACTTACAAGATTGATCATCAGGCTCAAGTCTCTAGAACTGGTCAGAAAAATTTCAACAAAATTTTTTTTTGTCGAAATTGAAATGTTTGCGAGACAGATCTTGATGAAATTCCACCGGAAACAAAGCAGCGTTCTGAGGGAAACCTCCCTGGTTTCCAGCCAGTTTGCCGGCCCAGCTCCTCGGCAGCCCTCCTGGCAGGCGGATGGCAAGGTGAGAGCCTGAGAGTCCCAATTTGCAGCTAGTCAGCAACCTTGGTGCCAGGTCTTTCAGGCTCCCCAGCTCCCACCAGAGCTGGGTGGAGAACAACTATTCCACTCGGCAGAGGACTCTGATATTTCGTCTTCTTGTTTGAATCGGAACATATCCAAAATTCTTTCAATCCTCCGCAAAATGGAATAAATACCTTGTTGTCACATTTGACTGAAGTCCTTTGTGTCCTGCTCAGGCAGTAGCTTCTCTATTTAATATCTTGCATGGGGACTGTCAAAGTGAAGACTTCGTAGCATCTCTGGTGACATTTAGTGACAGGGTGGAGATATCCCTGTGTGGGGCAGAAACATGCTGTATTCTGTTTCACAGAATGGGAACCTTGTAGGTTGCTAGCTAATGCCACCACTTAAATCAGCTCTGACTTAAGAGTTCATGAGTACCAGCAGTGCAGGTGACTGCAGAACAGGAGGGTTAGGTGAAGCTGTGCACATCCACATTGCCTGCAAACTCTGACCACTGCTCTGGTGAATTCAGAGCTTTTGCCCTGTGTCTGAGAAAGAAATTATTTTCCAGGGGTGTGAGTTTTGTTGACATCAAATTAATAAATAAAACAAAACTGCTTTGCATTTTGGGCACAAAGGTTAGAGAGCACCAGGTGGCACTAAGGCAGCAAAGGAAGACTAGCCAGTTACCGTTTTATCTTTGTATCTTGGGTTGTTAAAACTAACAAATATGTTAAAGAACATGTGATAAAAGCTTTGACTCTCTTAGTTTTCAAGTATACGGTATGGGAATGCTTTAGTAGTAGTCTTAAAATAAAGAGTGCGTTCTAAATTATTTTTTCCCCTCTGTCAGGAATCCTACTTGTTTCTGTTAGTTTCATATTATGTTGTTAATATTTTTAAAAGCATCATTAGCTGTTTAACCTGAGAGAGAGGAGTAATTATCTGGTAATTATACTCCTATTCATAGTTCAGTTATTGTGAGATGCAAAAATTGTGGATCTGATATTTTTTTACTCTCCTATTAGCCTCCCATTTTTTAAATAAATCCATTTAACATTAAATGAGAATCTTAAAAGGCCATGCATAAATCCCTTTCTATTGTTTAAGACATCTGAGGGAAACGTTTCATTTTCAGACTAGTGCCTTCTATTCAGTGGCATTGAGAGTTGAGACCAATAGGCAGTAATTGTCTGAGCCAGAGTCCAGAGGATCTGGCCTCAAGAAGGACACTTAATCTGACAGGTACAAAATAAACAAAGCAACCTTCCCAAACTGTGTTCACCTGCCTCCTCTTAGCTCTGAAACTCAGCTCTCATCATGACTGGAAAATGGAATAGAAAATGCTGTGGAAAAGCCAAATACTGTTTGGGAACTGGAAAAGTTATGGTTTAGACATTGCTAGACTTGTGGCCTTGGGACTGTGTTGGCAGCGGGTCCGGTGGGGGTGTGTGTGCAGTGCCTTCACGTGGGCTCTAATGGCTGTCGTTGCAGTCAGTGCTGGATGAGATGATGGTGGAACAGACTGATCTCGTTCGCTTGCGGATGGTCCGAATGTCCAATGTGCCCGACACCCTTTACATGGTAAACAACGCGGTGCCGCAGTGCTGTCATATGATTACCCACCAGCAAGTTAGCACTAACCAGTCCAGTCCTCCTTCAGTCATAGCCAATGAGATCCCAGGTAAGGCTGCTGGGTCACTTGCAGTGCTGATGGCTCTCATGCAAGTGGATGGGGGCTTAGGGCCGTGGAGAGCGAATGTGAATTGTTGAATGTTATGATTCTCTCAGAGAGTAGTACTGCACCATTTGGGCTTCTTCCCACCCAGTGGTAGTCCTTTTTGCTTTGGGCTATTCTGAAGACATTAACTGGTTTTGGATGGCATAGAAAGTAGCTAGAAAACAAGCTACTGGAGGGAGTAGTGATTTAACTGGTTCAGCTGAGTAATCTGAAAAACCTGGAATTAGTTAAACTGACTGGAGAACCCTTGCTGGAGCCTGGCCCTCTGTTTTCAGAGTTGTTCTCTGTTTTCTGCAACCACTCATTCAAGATGGGTAAGATCCAGAATGCTGGAAAATGGCAAAATACTGATTCCTTTTCAAAACAAAAAGCAGGGGAACATAACTTTTAGGACAGTCAGCTTAACTCAGTTTGCCAGATAAATATTGGAAATAGGCACTCAAAACACACTTTTTCTCAGTTTACCAATTCCACTTTAGCTTTGAAGTCAAACCAACTTCATTCCTTGTGTGACAGAGTAAAGTTTTATAGGTGGAAGTAGATACAGCCTCTCTTGACTTCAGGATACTTGGTATGACATTACCCATTGGCAAGCCAGGAAATAAATGACAAAATATATTAGTAGTTTTATGCATTTGATCTTTTAGTTTCAAACACAAAGAATGTATCTTGTGGAATTCCCAAAGCATTGAAGTCTTCATGCCTTCCCCTGCCCCATTCATACTCAGTCTGCATAGAGAATACACTGGCAAAACTTGCAGCTGATGACAAGTTGGAAGGGTCAGTGGGTGTTTTGGAGGGCAGGATTAGATAACTAAGTGACCAAGATCTAATTTAAATGCAGTGAGGAAGTGGGAAATGTTGTGCTCATGTAGGTATAGCCAGCTGTGTGCATACAGGATGGCTGAGGGAACCCATCATGCTAAAATACAAAACCAAATGTGCCCGAAGACGTGTGAAGTAATACAATCTCAGATGGAGACCTTTAAATGGCCATACTGGGTTAGGTCAAGAATTTGTCTGTCTAGTCTAGTATCCTTATTCCAGCAGTCACCAGAAGTGAATGCATAAGGAAAGTGTAGTAGAAATAGCACATAAAATAATTCCCTGTAAGATTTTGTGCACTCTTCAACCATTTGCAGCTCAGAGATACCCTGCAGTGGATGGTGTTTCTGTGTAGTTAGTAATTTTAAATCTATTTTTAATCCATGAGCTTATGCAGTCTTTCGTTAAACTTACATAAACTTCTGGCATCCATTTTTAGATAAAAGTATCACATTTCAGTAGATATGGATCAGTCTGGTAGTCTGTAGAAAAGCAATAGAGAAGATATGACACCAAGGAAACAGTTGTCTTCCTCCCTCCACCACTCCCCATTTCCCATTTTATAAGCTCTTTGTAGATCAGTTATGTCTGTCTCCAGTCTACTGTGTTGAAAAGAAATAGATAACTATTCTACAGATGCTAGAGCCAGCACAAAAACAACAGGTTTAAATTGCTGCAAGAGAATTTAAGTGGAGGTGTTAGGAAGATTTGAAACACTGTTTAGTTAAACACTGCAGTAAGCTTTCTAGGAAGGTCTGTGGAATGGTTTTGATCTATTTGTTTCTTGTGATTTGGGAAGAGACTTGATAAAACCTAAAAGGAGTTTCTGAAAACTTATATAATTTGATAAAAGTACTAATTGCTTGTTTAGAAACGTAACACTTTCCTTGATCTTAGTTTCCAAAGAAATTGAGAAAGGAAACAGGTTCTCAAAGGTCTCCAATGTTTTGCAAAAGCTCTCATGTTCTGAAAAAATCTGATTCTGTTGGCAGTTGTGAGACATCTTGACCAAGCTGAAACTCCACTTACAGCATGATTCTGTACAACTTAATATGTAGGAATTATTGCCAGCTCTTTGATTTGAGCTCTCAGCCTGGCCAGTAGTTGGAGCACAGGTATTGTGTCCTGGTAACTGCGTGCTTTGCTTAGCTATGTAATTAAGCAAAAGAATTGATTGTTTTGCCAGTGCCTTGTGCTATGAAAGGTAGATGGAGCCAAATTAATTTCAGGAGGTACTAAACCTATAACTTGTGCAGGAATATCCCAAAGCACAGATGGAGCACAGGAACTGCTGGAGGGAGAGCTAGGCAGCATCGCCTCTGTTCACCTTAGGCCAGGCTCTTTGAACAAGGGGTTCTTTACAGCTTAGGTATTCTCCATCTGTCACTTGCATCTTTGTTGTAGCCACTGCCCATGGACTATAATTGCATAAATACTATTGCAGCAAGTCTTCGTGCTCTTCTTGCAACACTATTGTAAAATGCGTTGAACCTCTGCTGAAGACTGTTCTGCTTTGAGGATAGGTTCTGCAGGTAATTGAGTTTTCTTAGGTATTTTCCAGTTTCAGTTTGGTTTAAAAATCCTGCAACTGACTTGAGAGAATTGTATTTTTTATATATGTAATCTCTCTTCTATGTGTTTCACATGAGTAATAGTGAAAAATTAGAAACAAAGCTGGATTTGAGAATATAGCACTTTTTATTGAAAAACTTAAATCACTTTTATGCCTACTGGTTTGGAGAACTGCTTCAGACTTCTCTGAAATCTTTTTTTCAGTGTTAACAAGATGGTGGTTGTAGCTAAACATCTGGCTTCTAAAACAAGATTTTTCAGAACAATTGAAGTGTGTGGAGGACTTATTTCCAAGCCTTGAAGACTGGATAGAATTGATTTCCCCCTCCAATACAGGAATTCAGTTGGGAGGGGGCTTATTTTGCTCTATTTACACTTACCCTTCATGTACAAATGTAAATTTAGTGAAATTGGGACCAGTTGGAGTTGCGTGGTGTTTGGTTTTCTTGTTCTCTGTAATGCAAATGTCTTTTCACACTGCTCTTGCTGTCTGATCCATTTAATTTTTATGAGCTTTCATTATGGACATCTGGTCATGATAATGTATAGCGCTTGTAAAGCCGGTAAAGGATCAGATGCCAGGACTTACATATTCAGAGATCTGGATTTGTCTTGTCTTTTGATATGCACATTTTCCTGGGGACAGAAAGACCAGAGAGAAATATCATTCATCATCAAACAGCAGCAAGAAGTGGCATGAGAAAGTTTTGCAACAAGATAAATACCCCAAATTACACACAATTTCCTTTTTGAAAGGTTTTTTTTTAATTATTTCAATATGGCTGCATAAAACAACGTAATTTTAACAGGCTTATGTTGGCTTCAGATTGTGTAATTTTTTTAGAATGCTCTTTCTGCAGTTACATACTGGTATTATGGTTTTGTGATTATAGAACTCCACTAGAAGTACGAAGTGTATGCCAAAAAAATCAATGAATTCTTGGCCTGTAGAATTCATGAGGGAACATTCGGTTGTTATTTAAGATATCCTGCTCCTGCCTCAGATCATGAAATTCCTGTATCATAAAGGGTTTACAAAGAAGGCTGTATTTGTGGCTCACTCTAGCAGAAGCTAGAAAAATGGTACATGTCTTTATGATTTGTAAGATACGTGTGTTATCCCACGTGGTTTAACGATGCTCCAAGGAACATGTGTAAGCTGAGCTGTTCTTGGCAGGATGCTTCTTAAACACAAACAAACAAACAGAAAAGGCAAGGTAGATTTTTCCTTCAGAATGGCACCTAACCATTGCAATCAAACTTACTGTCTCGTAGTTCAAAAAGTAATCTCTGTTACCCGTCCTCTATTATCCTTCCAGTTCCCAATCTCCTCATTGTAAAAGAGATGATCAAGCGGCTGCAGGAGCTGCGTCATACCGAGCAGGTGCAAAGAGCATATGCTCTTAATTGTGGAGAAGGAGCCACAGTCAGTTATGAGATCCAGATTCGTGTGCTGCGGGAATTTGGACTTTCTGATGCTGCTGCTGAACTTTTGCAGGTATGAAAAATTGCTGTGTAAGACTATAAATGCTTTGATTCTTTTCTGCTTATGAATTGACTTGAATTTGTAATCTGCAATAAGAGAACCACTTTGTGTGTGCACATGCAGGTGCAAAAATGGCTTGAAATGCCTGCATAACTTTAGAACTGTCCAGGTGCAACTTACAGTGAGGCTGTTGCATTTGATTTATGTGATTTTGTAGAGGTATAGGTGCACTGTATAAATATATAATTTTTTTCTCAAGAGTTGTTGCCATTCAGGGTGCTCTTACTGCCATGGATTTTGGGGACCAAAAAAAATCTGCTAAAGAGGCAGCTGATGAGAGCGGTCAAACTATAACTAGTAATCTAGATCATGATTTATTCTTGATTCAGAGAGGAGAAAAACTCCTAATTGATACAGTAGATCTGCATAGTATGTATCGGGACTGGGAAATTGGAAATCCCACTTCTGTTTGTACGCTGCTGTTAAAGCAAATGCATTTTGTTGGTCAACTTATTCACACAGTGAATCTGTTGCTTCTTGTCTTGTTTTAAAAAAAATAAATCTCTATTCCGTGGTAGGTGTAATCACCTCAAGTGCTGGCAAGGTTTTATAGGTGGCACAACTCGCCTGTTACAGTACTAGCAGGTTTGTAGTTGCAGTGCATGTTAGTTTAGATCCTTTTCTGTTTTGGTGACTTCCTAATTTGTTTTTTCCTTTGCAGAATCCTCACAAATTCTTTCCTGATGAGAGATTTGGGGACGAGAGCCCACTGCTGACGATGAGACAGTCTGGACGATGCCGCGTGAACAGCACTCCCACTGCAGAAACCATGTTTACAGAACTGGACTCTTTTGTGGCCTTCCATCCACCATTGCCCCCTCCTCCACCTCCATACCACCCACCAGCAACTCCTATTCATAACCAGTTCAAAGTGGGCTGGAAACAAAGGGTGCCAAGTCAACATCCCTCCCGTTCCTTTTCCTACCCATGTAACCACTCACTGTTCCACTCCCGAACGGCTCCCAAAGCTGCGCCGCCCGTCTACTTGCCCAGTGTTAAAGCAGCACCTCCCGATTGCACTAACACTACAGGGCTGGGGAGACAAACCGTGGCTGCCGCGGCGGCTGTGATAGCAGCTGAGAAGCAAGTGGTAAGTATTGTGATTTCTCCTCCCTGTCTCTGGCTACTCAAAGTAGCTTATAGAGAGGAGCTGGAGAGCATTGGTGTGACTTGGAACTTGGCTTTGTTAAATAAAAGAGCGTCTCCCTTAGCTAGGAGGAGAATTTACTACCAAACTGGCTGTCGGCATTCAGCATCCCAAAGGCATGGCCTAATCCCTGGGAGAAT
This sequence comes from Aegotheles bennettii, assembly GCA_013398125.1. Classification (NCBI taxonomy): domain Eukaryota; kingdom Metazoa; phylum Chordata; class Aves; order Caprimulgiformes; family Aegothelidae; genus Aegotheles; species Aegotheles bennettii. Next base: position 402,942 of record VZRW01001979.1, on the reverse strand, counting down.
GGGTGTTCCAGGGGCTGGAGCATTTTGGAGAGGCAAGTGGGAGTCATGAATCTTCTGTAATATTATGGGTCAGCTCCAGCAGTGGACATGTGCTATAATTCACAAATAGAAATAGTGCTGATATTTTGATTATTCACAGGTAAGTAGTCCTGACATAAATGGATGTGTATAAAGGGAACCTGTGGAGAATGTGAAGGCCTTAAAGCTGTGAAAAAGATTTTAAAATGAACAGGCAAGCAGAAATTGGTAATTGCCAATACAAAGGGCTTTGTTACAGCATTTAAAGACAATCATTATGTGGTTGCTGAACTACAATATGATGCAATGAGAACAACGGACTGTAACATTCTGGAAAAAGACACAGATTTGTGAAGTACATGAAATGCTGAATAAAGAATTCGGTAGCTTATTTCTGCAGTGAAAAAACTGTTTCAGTGCACAGTTGTGTCATACTGAAAACCTGCTCTCTAGATACAGATTTGATCTGGCGTTCTGGATGGAAACATGGAATTTCTAATTTATTTTTTTTCCTTTTGCAACTGTCCTAAATATATTGCACTCCTTTTTATGTTTTAGCTTTAAAGCAGAACTGGTTGCCATTGTTTGTTCAAGTGTGGGTTTTGTAGCAAGTCTGTCTCTCTTGATCAATACCGACTTCACTAAGGAAACCATATAGTGATCTTTTTAACATTAGAAGTGTTTCTGCTAGAATGGTTCTATTAAATTGCAAGGAGAGGCATAGACTTAACATAGGTGATAATTTTGTTCTGTTTTCCTTTTGTAATTTGCGAGTTATTAGTAATGAATGATTACTAAATTTGCTTTCATTAGAAATGATACATACAAGTAGAAATTTTTACTCTTCTGTCTGGAAGACTGCAATATGCTTGTCTCATTGCAGGATTGCTTAGAGGTGTAGGCGAGAGGAATGCTATGCAACAACTTCCACACACTTTGTGGATCTAGTCAGCACTGTGACTGATGCTACCCCCAGACCCTGAGACTGTCGTGCATACACATACATGTGTATGCAATTAACTTTAAAATACGAAATGCAAGCAGAGGGGTTGCCTCTGTAGTAACAAAATGCATGTTTCATGGCTTCCCTGCACTGGAACTGTGTGCTATGACAAACTATTCATTAAGTTCTGCACAGAGCACCTTGTTTAAGCGACTTGCAATTATCAAACTAAAGCAGGCTCACCTTTTGAGAGTTTAACAATACATTGTCACTTACTGCATATTCATGACAAGATGCGTTTAAGAAGGAGCTGTTATTGTAGCACAGCAGCTTTGTGAATGACAGAAGCCATCAGCTAGCAGGAAGGTGAAGGCTGGAGGAGATGTGTTCTTTAAACAGTGTAGGAAATTTGCAGACTGTGGTTAGTCTAGGCAAAGGTAGATTAGGAAAATGCCATTTTGAATTACCAAAACCGTCCTAAATACAGTTTGTGTTTAGCTTTTGCTTTGTTTTCATGGACCACTTTCTTTTCTTTTGCAGTGTACTCAGCCCTTGCTAAATGAACTGATGCCAGATATCGCAATGGGTGTGTCAGCGATGTCTTTAAAAGACAGAAGGTTACCAGAGCTCACGGTCGACACAGAATTAAGCCAGACGGTTACAGAGGTAGGGCCCAGTCCACCCCAGCACATTTCATGTATTCAGAACAGACACATGCCCACTTCTCGAAAGAAACATGCAATAGAGCAAAAAATAGACGCTCGAGAAAATCAGCAGGAATATCCTGACTTCTATGACTTCTCTAATGCTGCATGCAGACCCTCTACTCCAGCACCCAACAGGCACAGTCCTTCGCCTTCGCAAGGCGTGTATTTTGGCCCAGATTTATATAGCCACAATAAGGCATCACCAAGTGGCTTAAAGTCAGCCTATCTACCTTCCCAGATGTCTCCTAAAAAGCAAGAGGAGTCTAGGAGGGAATACCTGCTCTCCCAAGATGGGCATCAACACAGACAAAAGAATGAGCCAATACACCTCGATGTCTTAGAACAACCTCCCCAGCGGTTGGACTTGGCTTTGGCTACCCAGGAAAATGCTGGTAACGGCCCAGTTCACATCAGGGGAAGAACAAAAATGGAAACTGATTTAACTTATGGGCTAACCTCCAACAGACCTTCACTCTCTGTGTACACCTCTGAAATGCCAGAAGAGAGACCCAGTAGGAGACTGGCAGATGATGAGCCATTGGAACATGGAGCACAGAGAAATGCAGATTTGGAAAGGGAAGATGCAGTAAGCAGAGGAAGGAGGTCTCCAAACAAACCAGACTTCCTGTATAAAAAATCTGCCCTCTGAAAGCAACCTCCACTTCTCTGTGCCTAAGAGTTGTAAACATCCCATTCTTTGCAACTTTTGGCCTGACTTCTGTCAGACAAATTCATTCATGCCAGCAGATAAATTCAGCTTCGCCCACTTCCTTTGTACATACATTGCTTTATTAGAGACAGCATGTTACCAGTTTATTTCTAATGCTGCTTCTGGTTTTATTTTGTGGGAAATTTTTTTGAGCAAATTTAATTAAGCCTTTAAAAGAAACAAACAAAAAAAAGCTGGTACCTTTTTTCTACAACCTGGTAGCCTTTTGCACCTGTACATCTATTTTAGTGTATTAGTTTTGTACTAATATGTTGAACTTTATTGTCACATTTAAAGGACTGTATTTTCATACTTTTGCATTTTCCCTTTCACCTGCAATTCCCTATGTGCATTGGGTTGCACATTATGAAATGTATTTTCTTATGAGATAGTAACAACGTGTTTATTTTTTAATTATAGGAATTCCAAAGAACAGCACATCAAAATACTACATTTTTTGTTAGATTTTTTTTTTGTTTGTTTAGATCTGAAATCTTCCTGATTTTTACAACTACAGCAAGAATCCAGTCTAATGTTTCATTTGAAAAGTTCTGGCAGCTGGTCTTATCCTTATATAGCAAACCCACTTCAAGAATTGTATTTGGGTTTTTTAGCGTCCGGGGGATATTTAGGAGTCCAAATTTCAGTGAGATTCACTGGGATCTGACAGCCTGATTCTGTTTGCCTTCTGGTTCAGCTGTGACCATGGAGAACTCCATGATCACCCAGAAGCACTTATTAGACAGATTAGAATTATTAATTTGCCCATGCAGAAATAAATCTAGAAATGCTGTAAAAATTACAGTAATAACTTGTTCTTCCAGCTACCTGTATGTGAGGGTAAGTGAAGACCAGAGCTGAGGATTCCTGCTAAATCCTGGAGCATCAGGAAGACAAGGCATAGTATCTTTGCTGTTGCCTGAATGGTAACCCTCCACTTGTGGAGGGTTCCTTCTCCAACAGAGGTGCTGAGGTGACTGCTCACTGCCTTGCTTTCTCCTGCCCCTTAAAAAAGGGCTTCACTCTTAGTGATGTTGTTCAGTGTTCCTTACCTGATCTGAAGTGTTGCTGACTTCATAATTGCAGCTGTTCTGTGAACAAAATCAAAGTGAAGAGTAACTGCTCTAGCATCATGAAACGTGCAAAGCTTTAGCACGCTTAAATCACACTTCCATTTACTGACTTTGCATTTTTTAAAGCTCAGAAAATGAGATTCATCAATTAACGTGATACAAAGAGGGAATGACAGTGATCTGGGCTAGCCCCCTGCCACTGGGGTGGGGTTGAGCATTGCACTGGGTATAATGGTTATAATTATTAAGTGCATCCTTAATACTTCCCATGCAGTTTTTACCACAGATTCATTGCATTTAGGATAGGGATCTGATGCCACTGCAGTGTAGTGGTTACTGCAGTGTAGTGATTACTTGGGGTTTTTTAAATGCAGTTTCTGTAATGAAGAATTTCCCTATGGTAGAAAACTTTAATCCCAGGAGTGACCTAAGGACCACTTTAAGGTTAGGTTGAATTGTTTTCTGCAGTTCAAAATGCTCAATACTACTTAAATGTAAATCCTGCTGCGACTTTACTTTCAGTTTTAGCTGGTGGCAGATTCTTACCTAACCTGTTTCATTAAGGTATGCAAGGCCTGGTAACAACAACACAAAGTTACTGAAACATACTGAATACTGCATTTCCAAACTACCAAATAGCTTCTAGATCAATGAAGATATGGGTGTTTGAACCAATAAATCCTCATGTCTCCTGCATACGCAAGCCGCCTGCTTCTGTGGAAGCTCTGCAGACACTCCTTTCAAGATGCAGCCATGAAAGGCATGGTGTAGGACTGGAGTAGAAACTTCCCTAAACTGCAGAGGTGATGTGTCTTGTGGGTGAGAGGAGATGTGATGGGTTTTGTATGATTTGGTTTTTTCCCCCTCCGTCAGCCTTCTAATCTGCTTTTGGACCGCAGTCAAGATACTTGGTGGTCCTGGCCTCATCACCAATACGTAGTATTTCCATGGGACTGAAGTGCAGAACAGTGTTAAACGCAGGGAGGTGTCAGTGGGGGGACAGTGCTGCTGCAGGTCAGGGGCTGAGGTTTGTTGGGTTTCCTCTGAAGATTTGAGCACAGAGCTGTCTGACTGCGTAGCTCTAACCGGACACTTCTCGTGCTCACCAGCACTAGAAGCATTAACTTTCATCACACACAAAATTCACTTGTATGTTGGTGGCTTAGTTACTAAAAAGTCACAGCTGTCCTCAGAAGACTTTACTATTCTGAATAATTTATTTTTAGCTAAAATCAATAGATGTACTTTGAGAAAACAATTTTAATTACCATAGTTCGATGTGGTGCTCTGTGCCTAGACAGAGATGGGGCTGAAATCTATAGATGTAACTTCGAAGCTTAAAATCTACGGGGATGTGGCTGATGAAGAGTGAAAAGTTTTGAGGTTAAGGCTTGAGGGAAATCATTAAATGCTTTGGCTTTGGAATAAGCTAGTGAGAAATGCCTCTGGGGGGACGTGTCTGCATTTTAGAATACAAAATTGCTTCTGAAGTCTCAGAAGCTGAGCAGTATTAAAAAGAGAATAAAGTGTTTAAAAGTAGGTGCAAAATAAAAAACAAGTCCTTCTGGGGCCACAAAGACAATCAGGCCATGCAGACAATCTGCGTTTTCATTTGTGTATTTTGAGTTGGGAAGAAGATAGCAGCTAATGGCAGCTGATTCGAGGTGGGAAAGAAGAATTTGTCAAATTACTGGAACTGTATTTTTGTACTCCAGTGTAGGATTGCCTACTTAGTTGGATGTGCAGAGGAAGGGGAGAGAAACCATCTTTATTCTTCATGGAAGCATTCTTCAGAAGCTTGTGCTCATATTCCATCTCACTTGCAAAACACCTGTACCTGTGCTACCTGCTACTTCTTATTCTCTGCCTACTGAAACTTTGGTGCAGAAGCTCCTTGTTTACATGAAGCACTTTCTGATTAGGCTGGAAATGAGATCTTTTCCTCCTGTAAATTTGATGGAGATAACAGATTACTGACCATATTTTGCTTGAGGATAGTGGTATGAACATTAAGTTTTGTTGAATGAGGAGAACTCGTGCTCCTTGTTCTATTAAAGAGATAGAGAGCTCAGACTTTCCTTTAGTGAGCAACATGCAAAAACTTACTACCCTTTCCCTGATCCCCCTCCTCTTTTCCTTAATATATGATGAATAACTTAATTCCTGCAACAGATTCTTCCTTTGAAATGTTTTGTTGTTCCATGGAGTTACTGTAGTTGTGTGTTAATAACTGCTGTGTTGATTGGCAGTTTCTTGGTGTATTTTTCCTGTCCTTGAGGAGTTTCATTTCTGGAAGTTAAGGCTGTGGCCACCTGTACTTGTAAGCCTTGGTTTTTGGTCCTGGAATGTCACAAATGTTTGTCTTAGGGGTTTCTTTGGTTTGGGTTTGGTGGGGTCTTTGGGGGTATTGGGTTTTGGTTGGGGTTTTTTTGGGGGGGGTGGTTTTTGTTGGTTTGGGTCTTTTGGAAAGAATACTCATGTTTTTTTGGGCACTGTTCTTTCTTCTAATAATTATATGCTTCTATGGTAGAGGTGGGGCTGAACTCTGCCCAACACAGGGAACAGCTGAGAGAGAAAACTGTAAAACCGTATTTGGGGTTTCTGTATTATCTGTACTGCCTGAAGGTAGCCCTGCCTTTGGCAACGTTACGGTTTTGTTTCTTGTCCTCGTGTTATTACTGGTATAGAGTCAAGTGCCTTCAATGCTAAAGGCTCAGAAAACTTTCTTAAACTGACTTCATGTCCTATGCAAGTGTTTTTTCTACAACCTGCATAACCAGTACTTTGTAAAACTTGTTTACGCTTCAATTGTACATAGTGGTTTTTTAAAAAATAGTATTTTTATTTAGGTACCTCCAGACTTGAATTCTAGTCTTGTGTGATGCATTGTAAAACAATACATTTCTCTTTTGAGTACCATTACAGTTGTAAAAAGGTTTTCACTGGTTCTATTTTTCTACTGTTGCTGAGAAGCATGTAACACTGACTTTATCCTACGTATAGTTGGCATTTCAAAATAAATGGCTTGTATAGAAGGTGCTTGTGTGAATTCTTCCCACTGCCTGTTCCCAGCAGGCTGCTGCAGCGCTGACTGACCTGCTACACCCACCCTGCCCTCCTTACTCCAGGCTCGTGACAACCGATGGCAGATGCTCCGAAAGGAGCAGCTTCATGCAAACCTTACAGTGCCCTCTAACAGTAAAGGCCCTTAAAATTGACAAGGTGTGTTCCTTCTGGAAAAAAAAAAAGTGCAAGATAATACTTTGAACATCAAAGCTATGATACAAACCAGTGTAAAAAGAGGAATTCAAAAAATTAGTGGCACTGTTCACACAGCTTATGACAAAGGAAAAGCACTTCAGGCAAATGGCTCAGTGGCTGGAGATTATGTGACCAAGATGATTTGCTATTAAAGGCAGTGGCATTGCTCACAGTCAGGGTGGTGGGATTTAGGCCTTGATCTAATAAGTTTATTATTTCCTCAGCAGAGCAGCTAGCCAAGGACAGCTTCTCGAGCTGCGGTTATCATAGAATCACAGAATGGGCTGTGTTGGAAGGGACCTTAAAAATCATCTCGTTCCAACCCCCCTGCCATGGGCAGGGACACCTCCCACTAGACCAGGTTCCTCCAAGCCCCATCCAACCTGGCCTTGAACACTTCCAGGGAGGGGGCAGCCACAACTTCTGTGGGCGACCTCTCTGGAGCCTTCTCTTCTCCAGACTGAAGAACAACCCCAACTCTCTCAGCCTGTCTTCGCAGGAGAGGTGCTTCAGCTCTCTGATCATCAGTGGGAACTTCACCAGTGTGCCACGACTTCTCAAATATGATGGATAGTGGCTTAGCAACTTCATCTGCCAGTTCCCTCAGGACCTGAGGGTGTATCTTGTGCACCTTCAGGTTCCTTAGGTGGTCTCAAACCTGATCTACCCCTACTGTGGATGGTTCTTCACTCTCCCAGTCCCCACCTTCATCTTCTGTGACTTGAGTGCTGTGGCTTGAGCACTTGCCAGAGAAGACTGAGGCAAAGAACTCATTGAGTACCTCAGCCTTCTCAATATCCCGGCTAACCAGGTCTCCTGTTTCTTTCCAGAAAGAGCCCACATTTTCCCTAGCCTTCCTTTTATCACTGACATACCTATAGAAGCTTTTCTTGTTGCCCCTGATGTCCCTGGCCAGATTTAATTCTATCAGGGCTTTAGCTTTCCTAACCTGATTCCTGGCTGCTTCCTCCCAGGCTACCTGTCCTTGCTTCCACCCTCTGTAGGCTTCCTTTTTGTGTTTGAGTCTGTTCAGGAGCTCCTTATTAATCCATGCAGGCCTCCTGTTTTTGCCTGACTTCTTCTTCATTGGGATCCTCCTGAACTTGGAGGAGGTGATCCTTGAATATTAACCAGCTCTCATGGGCCCCTGTTCCCTACAGGGCTTTAGCCCATGGTGCTCTACCAAGCAGGTCCCTGAAGAGGCCAAAGTCTGCTCTCCTGACCTCCCGGGTAGCGAGCTTGCTGTGTGCCCTCCTCGCTGGCCTAAGGATCTTGAACTCCACCATCTCATGGTCACTGCAGCCAAGGCTGCCCTTGAGCTTCACATTCCCCTCCCTCTGTAGAACACTGCTGTTGTTTCTGGAGCACACTGAGCCGTGGGACTGGGCCTGGCCCTAGTATTGACCTGCACCCTGGCAGCTGGGGCGATGTTTTCTGTATGCTGAGGGAGGACAGCACAACTTGGAGAATGTGGGGGTTCAGTTCACATGCCCCTGGGCACCTTCTCGCCCCTTCAGTGAGTTGCATGCCATGAGCTGCACTGCAGAGCAGCACCCTGCTCTACTCCTCCTCCTGCTCAAAACTGCACTGGCAAGCAGGGTGCCAGCCCCTTTCAGAGCTGCCTGCCACAGCGTGGGCCAGCACGGAGACAAAGGCAGCTCCACCTCTGAGCCTCGCTGCGCTGCCCCCTGCTTGGCTGGAGCTTGGGTGGAAACAAAACACGACAGCAGCAGCTCAAGGAACCAGGCCAGTACAGGCTGAACAGTTATTTAATTTTTAGGTATTGTAGTCAGATATGCAGTTACAGCTCCCGTAACAGTTGCTACAAAAAAAGCACATACAATATCCAGAGTTAAATTTAAAAGCAACTAGTCATGTTACATGAAACAAACCGCTGAACTGAGCCTCTACGCTAGAACTAGCTCTCGTGAATAAAGTGGTCAGAAGCCATTAGTAGGGAGAGTGATAGGTAAAGGTCAGATTTTCTCAAAAGTCATTAACATGGAAGCGGAATAGTACTCCATGGTAAAGTCATCCTGCAACTACATAATGCAGGAGTTAAAAATCAGAACTTCCTTAAAGTATGTTTTGGGGTTTGTGGGTAAAGAAAACTAAAAACTACGTTAGGCTCCAAACTTAGGAAAAGTCAATACTTAATTGTAGCTAAGTGTAGATTCTTAAAAGTCAGTGAAACATCTCCTGTTCGTTATCATCACAGTGATTATAAAAAGTTCACACGTTTTATACTGTAGCAAAATGCCACGATGCTGCAATGTTTCCAGGAACATTTGTGAAGTAGAACCATTTGCAGTAGGTGAGTTTTTAAAATCAAAGCACATTACAAGTCCTATAACAAACACCACCCCCCAATGCTTAGTTTGCAATTTAGTGCCTCCTCCTAGACACTGTTAATATTCTAGTGAGTGGATAAACTTAATATGACAAATTTTTGCATGTAAAACATCACTGTACAACATTAGAAACAAAGTTTTTGAATTTATAAAAAGATAGAACATTCTGTTGCATCAGGCCTAATCCACGATTTCTCATTTTTCACCGGCCTAGGGAGCACTTCCACAGCGAAGCGTGAGCGTGCAGGACAGTGCTGTCAGTTCACCTGATGTGACCCAACTGTTAGAACATGATTGCACCCAACAGCCATGCCCACCACGCGTGCCTGCTCCACCCTTTCAGGAGCCGTGCCTCCCTCCGCGTGGTAAGCAGACACTTCCTTCGTGCAGGAAGCCGTCGCTAGAGTCACTGCAGCCCAGAGCTGATACAGAGCTGCTCAAAGCAGGAAAGCAACACACACCAGCCTTGCAAAGCACACCGAGCTCGCGTTGCCTGCGCTGTACAGAAGGGAGGATGGCAGAGCCCACCCCGTTCCAGCACAGCACAGTTCCAGGCACTAACAGCAGAACAGGTGAGAGGCTGAAGGGCACACGTGGTGGCACATGGTCCCTGTAACAAGCCACCCTCCCCCTGGAGACAAGGCGGCTGCCACAGGAGTGCAAAGCCCATCAGCACTGAAATCCCTGCAAGTGCAGGGCACCTGTTGAGAATGCATTTCAGTCACTACAAATAAAGGAAGTATGAGACAAAATGGAGACGTTTCTTGGACAGCTGGACTTTGATGAGAAGCCAAATAATGAAGATGCCTCTTCTGTTTGCCAATGAATATTGTTTTCCCAGTTCTCCTTCCAGACCCAGACCCTCTCGGTCTAACTGCAGTAGTACTGCATCCTGTTAGTCCGTCGTCTTTTCCGTGACTGAAATTCTTCAAAGAAGTGCTGAATGTCTTCTCTTTTAACCACCTAGGGGAAGTGAAACCCGAGTTGTGGTACAAAAATTCAATTAAACGTCTCTTTCTTTTTCTTGCATGCCATCCCACATGTAACACACAGAGCACAGAAAAACGAGTACCCTGAAATCAATGTGGTACAGCTAACAAAGCAGCCTTCCTGTTGCACCCAAACGAGATGATCAATGCCCAAATTCTGGTATAAGAGAATACAAACCAGAGAAATGAGCTCCCCAAAGGCAGAACAAGCAGGTGGAGCAAGGCTCCTCATGGTATTTTTAAGAGGTTTGACCACTCGCTTTTATCATCAGAAAAACAGACACAAAGCAAGATTTTCACTAGCTCACGTCAGGCTCATCACAATGTTAACTAAGAACAGCAATTTAGCAAATCAGCCAACAAAACGCATGTGTTGATTAATAACAGCATGCAAATTCCTCCAGAAAAACAACTGACAAGACTGCCAATATTTAGTCAGTCCTTATTCTTCTAAGGGTTTAAATTCAATCTAAGAAAGAACATAAGATTAAGAGCTTTTTTTACCTTTTTTCATTTAAATGTAAGAACTGCTCTCAGTACTTTATAGACAGATTTCTGCAAGGTCCCTGTTATCTCTCAGCAATGTCATTAACAAAACACAACTTTGAAATTCCAATCAAATCAGGGATTTCTGATTTCTACTGCAGTACCAGGAACTCCAAGAGACAGGAAAAAATTACTGTAACATAGAAGACCACTATTCAAGACCCAGCCCCCCCTCAAAGGTACTTTAAAACGCATGTTCTGGCAAACAAATTCTGAGAGTTGTGCCTTACCGTTCCCTCATCTGCAAATCTCCTGAGATAGTCAGTCAGTTCTGTCTTTAAATCGTTGTATTCTGGATGGAGAAGCAAAGGCAAGGCAAAGAAAAAAACAAAAACAAAGAAGAAGATATCCAGCTTTAGTTCAACACCAGCTCAAGAAGACAACTTGTAAATCTACTGACAAGAGGAAGCAGAACTTGAGAAAATCTAGGTTTGAACCAGATTATAAATAATAAAAAGAAAGGGAAGTCCAGGCAGACATGAGAAGCCTAACATTTTATAAGAGTAGCCTATGCAGTCTGAGTATCTATTCAGGTGATCTTCAGAGAAATGTATAGAAGTTCAGCGAGTGAATTAATACAATTAATTGAAAGACTGCTCCTGCTCCAAACTTCCCACTGCAGTAGCACACATGGGTCGTGGTGGGAAGTCCTAGCCTGTAACCCAGGACCAGCCAAGTGTCCTCACCCCTCACTCAGAAGAGGGAAACACGGCTCCAGGTACAGAACACCTCAATGCTTCCTAAAACACCCTGCGGCAGAGCTGCCAGGGAGCACCCTGTGCTCCCCAGACAACAGGCAATGCCAGAACAACAGAACAGGGTAAGAAAAACCAGCCAGACAGCAGCAGTGTACCTTGGTGTTTAAACACTCACTTTACAAGGAATTACCCTTAATACAATATCTAAGTTGTTAAACAGTGGCCAAGTTCCCACACCATCGAGATCCTCGATGTAAGTTAAAGTTGTAACCACAGGCCAGAGAGGACAAACTTCTGATCCTGATGGAGGTGTGCCATCTCTCACACGGTCTCCTACATGTCACTTCAAAAATAGTCCCAATACTAATCTCTTATGGGGAAACTGTTCACTTACAGCATTATGGCAGATTCTAAAACAAGAAGCTGTATTTACCACAGATGAGTTCTACTTGCTGAACTCTGTTCATGCTGTTCAGGGTGTCCATCAAAGGATCTCTCCTCTCTGTCTCTTGGTCACTGGTACCTTTATTTTCATAAGCCAAGACAGTGTCACACTCATCTGTCAGGAACTGGACTTCAAGATCTGAATACATTTTCTGGAGAATAAAGAAAAATTTATTTTTACATTATAGAATTTTGCAGATGGAGATGCTCTCACCCAATCCTTTTTGTATTCAGTATCACAAATAGTAACAATAAAAATAATAATGTAGATTTTGTATCCAGCATTTCACAGAGCTCCCCATAATGAATTCCAGAGCAACACTGGATTTAAGCAGCAAAGAAAATACAAATGTTTAGAAGCTCCTTCATGCTGTATTAATTCCAAAGGATTGTGTTTCTTTCTGTGGGGTAGAGTGGGTTTTTTGGTGTTTATATGCAGAGCAAGAATATTTACACAGACTTTATCTACAAGCTTCCCTTCAAAGATCCTCTGGGAGCTCCTCTTTGCCTCCCCCAAGCCAGTGACAGTAATGAAGAAAGAATTCATACCAAACAGTCTTCACAAGTGCATAATTTGCTTCTCCAGTTCGATGGCCAAAAGGTGGCAGTATCTTTTTTTACAAATTGCTTGCTTTGGAGTTCTTTCAGCTTGCAGACTGGCTCCTCACTCTTAGTAACTACCTGAATTAAAAATGAGAGTGTTCAGTGCTCTACAATGTCACTTCAAACACACTCCATTCTTTCCAGCATCTCGTTTTCCTTATAGAATATTTTTCTTTTGTCTCAAACACACTTAGTTTTATAAACAATCCATATTACCATGGCATCCATATGAGGATTCTGATGTGGTTTTAGCAGTTTCCACTGGAAATTTTTGTAGAAATTTACTGCAATAGCCATATATGTTTAAGAAATCATTGCTGGACTATCATGTAAATGCAGCTACAGTGCATAATACCCCTGTTTTATAACAAACTCCAACATTGCCTCAGCGTAAAGGCCACGTGGCTGACAAGAAGAGATGGATTAAACCTATCTGCTAACAGACATTACACCCTCGTCACCCACTCCCACAAGCACGTTCCACAGCCTACACTGTGCTCCACAGAGACTGCATGTTTTACGTGTTGGTGACTGAAAAGGAACACAGAAACAGACTGAAAGCATTTACCTCTTCACTGAACCTATACAGAAAGGGGTGGACTTTACTTCACCTGTCATCAGTACGGAGATGTACAGAACAGAGAGGAAAGTCCGTTTTACCTCTGAACAAGCAGACCCAGAGCTAGTGGATGGCTCATTAAACTGTTCCATTTGCTTTTCCTCCTTTGATTCTTGGTGTTCCACTCCACTTTCTTTTTTTATTTCTTTTTTCTCCTCTTCACTTTCCTCCACCTTCAGGACAATCCCTTCATCTTCGAGGGAGTTCACTTTGGTCAGAGGAGGAACTGGAAGATACATACCAACGTAAGTGAAAATACTGTGCCAGACAACATACAGGCTACCCACAGACATTCTCTCTGCTTCATAGTGCAGCATCAAAGAGCACCCAGATCACGTATGCTGCAGGGTCGCAGGTATACTCTACAGCTGTCCAAAGACACAGTGACCTAGCTATACAAAGAAACTGCTTCCTCTTTCAGCATAGTCCTCTTCACCTCTCACACTCCTATTCTAAAATACTGTGCTTCCCAAAATCTAAGCCCCAGGAGAGGGAAAAGGGTATCATTTCAAGATAGTTCTGTACTAAGAGGCTTGTCCTTGATAGCTATGGCAGGTTCAGTAGTTGTTATGTACTTTTTTTGCTGACTTTGTGTCAGAATCCTTCATTTTCTCCAGACACACACACCAAAATCTCTATGACAGATTAACTACACTAACCACTTCCTTATTTAAAAAAAGTTTTTCTTTTGATGTCAATTCAAATGTGTGCCCTGTGACATTGCTGGTTAGGAAGAGGAAAACCAAAAACAAACAAAAAACCCATTCTGTACCGTATTTACATTAGATGGAAGAGAACTCCAGATAAACCAGCTTGGAATCCTTAAAATTACCATTGAAATTTCTGGCACATAAGAGATCAATCACCAGCTGATACAAACAACATTTAGGAGACTACGTGAAACCAGCTCTTTCCACAGAAATCAAGTCATCTACCCTCCTGATCCCACAGAGACCACGTAGCAGACAGAGGCCTGGTGGGACTGCAGGGAACATGTGTCCTGAGCACAGCACCAGCCCTACTAAGGTTTTACACTTCTGTTTCAGGTCCCTGTCGTTCACTCTTTGCTGCTCAGAGCCTCTGAGACTCAGCTGTTTGCCTCACTGCTTCCCTTAGGATGGCTCTTCAGTTATTCAATTAAGTTTAGAAATTAAGTTCCTTGAGACAAGTATTAAACCTTCATCCAACCATCTGCGTGCTAACGCATCTTTGAGAAAATGAAGAGTGAGCAGCACAGAACTGAGACTTCTGAACAAGAACTGCATTTTCTTTTTAACAGAACAGTCACTGCAGCCCTGCACACTGAACTGCTGGAGGTGACTGTCCAATATAACGAACATCATTTCTCCAGTCAAACAGTACAATGTCATTGATCAGCCAAGTATGAGGAACACATGCTAATGAATTATCGGCTCAGGTATCTTAATTTTCCTTACCTGCTAACTGCGACGCGTAGGCCCACAGGAAATGGCAGTGTTTCATGCAGACTTGGCACACCATTTCATGGAAGTCTCCACTTTCAGGGGGCACCGCACCGAGATGCTATCAAAAAGAAACAAGTACGTAGAAGGGAATCATTTGCTGCCCATCAACAGACTCAACTCTAGGTTTAGAGGCAGTACAACATCACATGTCACCACATTTTCAGCACAAGCATACACTCTTGCTAACTCTCTGCAATCAGTATAACTTAAAGATCAGAAAGAGCTGATAAAAATTCCACGGAAAAACTGAACTAATTCTGTTTGTTGACAGCTTTTTATGCCTTTTACATACAGGAAATCTCAGTCCTATCTCAATCTCATTTCTAAACATTATTCTTCTAAACTGTTTTAAGCACAGGACCAATGAAGATACCTATTGCACACTGCACATGTAAACTCTTAAATAACCTATGATTACTCCCTTATGTGTAAGAGATTGTAAGTCTTCATATTGAACTCGAGAAGAATTAGGTCCCAAAGCTCACCAGAAACTGGCGAGAACTATATAGGCAATTAAAAGCACTTACTGGCTTTCTTCTGAAAAGCCCCCTTGCAAAGCTCTCAGTATGCAGGACAACTGAAGCCAACCACCTTTCTTTTTTTTTTTTAATACTTTGATCCTGCTAATTCAAACATGAAATTTCACTCAGGCCCTTCAAGGCACAAGAGGCTGAATCCTTAATGCTTACACGTTAAGTAGGGCACTCAGTGAAGTGCTGAGTTGCATTTAAAAGAGTTGCCTGAAGTTGATAATCAGGAACCAACCATGCAGTTTGTTCCTTGCTATTTAAAGGAATTACAATTTAAAAAGCATTCTTCTGAATCAAGAACTATTCAGGTAGTTGATAATGATGTGTCTCAACAAGAATCTTTTTCTCAACAGTCCTACTGATTAGAATTTTCCAATTAAAGAGACGTTTATAAAGTTATTACTTTATTCTGCACTAGTAACCTTCAAAAAGGTAGAACTCTTCCTAGGGTTTTTTTGACTAGAGGGGACAGCAGCGCAAGATTAATATTCCTTTGCATAGGATGAAAAGAAATACCTTGGAACTCATGTAATCATCTTTTGAGAATTACAGCAAGCCTTCCCAAGTAAGAACAACCATAGAAACTTAACTGACACCAACTTATTTCTATGCAAATGGCAATTCTGCTACCTCTGGTTTCCTTACCCTTCCATGGAACCAGTCTTCACAAACTATGCACTGGATCATCTCATCTGGAATCTAGATGAACAGTCATATTATTAGCGACCTCCAGAATCTTTCACAAGCCTCAAGCTGCAGCAAAGCCTGCTTAAGTGAATTGCATCTCCCTCTTCACCACCCACAGGGAGCTGCCACTAATAAGTAGTTACTGCTTCATTAGTCAGTTTGCTTCCCTGTAGTTCAACAGTGTATGTAATCTGTCATATTATCAAGACTGTGGAAATTCCCATTTATTATTACAAAGCTAGTTTTCCCAGCAGAGCAAGACACTCACACAAGAGAGCTGATAAAAGTTAATACACTATTGGTATCTTTCTTCCTGTGAGCAGAAATGCATGAGCAGGCAGCTTAGCAAAAGAGAGATACTGATATCCACAACACCGTCAGGTTTCTATAGGAATGCCAGAATCCCGACTTAACTGCCCACAGCACAGTGCAGTACAAACTGCTTTGTTATGAAACAATTATTAATGATTTTTTTAGAAACATTTAGCTATCTCTGAACTTCCGGGAGGTGAGTTTATAAAATACTTCCTATTTGAAAGACTTGTGCCTTCATTATTATTTAAAACACTTAATTTCTATGACTGCAAACAGAAGTGTGTGTGTGCAAACCAAGTGGTGTATTTTAATGCTTCAGACAGAGAAAAGTGTTCTGACTACTGTAAAGGAAAGCTAAAGCCAGTGCTAGAGGACAGAGTCTCCCCATCCCAGAAGCCTTGTCAGAGCACTGTTGCAGGCACAAGCAGATTCTGGTCACTCCTAACATGTGCAGTGTGTGTATTCTGTGCTTGCCACATTTCTCAAGAGATGAGAAACCCATCCCCTAAGGGAACTCTGTAACTTCAAAGAGGAAAGCAGAGAGGACTGCAGCAGTGCTTTGTCCAAATGATGGTTTGTCCTCCTCATCTGTCTTTAAAGCATAAACATACTCTACCGTTTAAAAAAAACTATGAGGTAATAATTGTGTGCAGCACATGACAGCCAAAAGCAATATGGAACATAGGATTTGTTGATGTGGGACCTTCCCTGTAAAGCAGCTCGGTGACCACCCTTCGCTCTGTGTTTTACATAAATACCATCTGTATGTGACTACAACTGTTTTTTCTATTTCTTACCTCATCTTCAGGATCAGGGTAAGGTCTTTTACAAGTACAGTATAATCCATAGAAATTGTCATTATACTTATTTCCTGAATTCACCTTGCTCTTCTCCTAGGAGGAAAGGAAAACATATCTCAACAGACAATGCAATGAAAAACAAAAGACAGAGAAGATGTATAATCTAGAAAAACCTAACTCCTGTTCCACGTCAGTGCCTAAAAACAATCATTACACTCACCAGATGAAGGTCCAAAAAGACAGATATTATCCAGACACCTGTGCTATGCAGTGAGGAGCAGGTAGGGCACGTGAGGAAGTTCAAAAGGAAAGAGAAACCGTCTTTCCACCTTTGTAACAAACGGTGGTGTTCGTTAAGCTACTGCTAATCTAAAATGGTGTAAGAGTTTCGATCACCAACCATACCACCCTGCTGCCATTAGCAATGTCTGTAGATTTATTGTGCACCTTCCCTTACATTTATTTTAAACACCTGGACTGCGATCCAAACCCAACTCTGTTTAATTTACCACTGAGCTGCCACTAAATTCACGTCATATCAGCCCCACTCTACAGGAGAGGATTATCCAAGTAACAAAACATACTGAAATAAATTCAATTACAGGTAAGCCCATTTAAACAAAACAAAACAAAACAGCCAACACAGCTGTGGCCAGAGGGCTTCAGAACTGCAGGTAGCTGCAGCTTAAGGTCACCATCGGCCCCTGCAGAAACAGCTGTGACTGTTTATGATGTTATTACAAAAAGCTTTCTACCACTATTCTGACAAAGGAAGAATGGATGATGTGAGCACCCGGCACCCGTGAAGTCAACCGGATTAATGGGAGGATGCTGAAGGTCACTTACTCTGTACAATTGATTTTGCACTGAACTGAAGGAGAAGGAACAACTATGCCATCCATTTCCTGGACTCAAACGAGAAATGGTAACATCTTAAAACTGTCACGGGTGTCTCTGTAGGGATCACTGGAGCACAGCCCTAGGCTGACTAGCTCTGGATCCATCCCAGTTCTGGCAGAACGAAATGGGCATACACAAAACCACTTGCTGTTTCTACATTTGGGCTGTTATCACCCTGGAAGCAGCACTGCAAGCAAGCCAGGCTGCTTCTGTCAGTGCTTCCCGGATTACCAACTACCTGGTAAGTCCAGAATGTCCAAGTACGAAAAGCACAGGGAGCTCTAAATAAAGTAAAAAACTATCCCATCAGTAGGGTCTGGTGACAACCTATCAAAAAAGATTAGGTCACTAGGATGACCACAAAGAGCGGGAGGGAACTGTCCCTTTGACAGCAGCACCAGCTTTGATTTCCTTAATGCAACTGCAAAATTGCACCCCAGAAGGTTCTCCTGAAGCCAGCTTGAAGCTATCGAGTGCAGGCCCCACGACGTGTTCCTGGCACCATGCTGATCATGGGTACAGAACTGCTGCAGTCACCGACAGCAACGATCAAATGTTCCCCCTCCTCTTTCCGTGCAGCATTTCCCTTTGGTCCCTCCATGGTTTTACTCCCTGCTGTGACAGTCCCCCCTTGTTTAACTTGCTGGGAGAAGCAGAGGCACTGGCTGGCACCGGCTGAGGCAAGGCACCGGCCTCCCGGGCTGATGCTTTGGGCTGTGCGTATGAAACCTGTGCCTGGACTTACTGGGAGCAACTTGCACTGCAGGTTTTTGAACTTGCTGTTCCCACAGTCACAGCGAAAGTTCCTGGGAAGGAAAATACAGCGTTTCAGGGGTTTTATCAACTGAAAACACATTAGTTTTTGTGTTCATAACAACCCTCAGCGGTTCATTAGGAGCCACATTCCTGCAGCCACTCGGACACAGCGGCCGCCAGAGCTGCCCCAGGGCTGTGCTGGCGCTGCCCCCTCGCAGGGACTCAGGGCACCGGCCGGGGAGCGCCGAGGCAGAGCCACCCCGGGTGCTGTGTGCGGAGCGGGGCCCCGCTCGCTGCTGGCGGCTGCGCCCACCGCGCCGCTCCGGGCCCCGTCTGCACCGGGACACCCGAGTC
>VZRW01001979.1:359065-374200 GCA_013398125.1 Aegotheles bennettii | reverse complement strand
AGGGGTGCGGGACTGTCTCCAGGAACCGGCACGGTGTGCTGTCACACCGGGGTGTGGGGGTGCACAGCGAGGTCTCGCTGCTGTGTTCTGTTGAACTCAGTGACAAGGAGATGTGGTGCTGGGACAAAACCTTGGGTGAAGCCGGAGGGTCATGGAATTGAGCAGCAAAGGGGATGGGGCAGGGCTGGGCACCTCACCTCATGGCCACGCCTGGGCAGCTTGCGGTGGGTGTCCAACATCCCTGCGAGCTCAGTAACCGCTCGGTGCACATTCCCCGTGCTGGGCAAAACAGTTCAGCAACTGCAGGGCAGTACAGGTAAATGAAACATTTGTACTGGGCTGCTGTATCCTGGAGTCTGCTCAGAGCTGCTGGAACTTCACTGTGAACTGCACAAAATGAATCAACTACGAGGGAAACCGGTTTAAATTCCACGTGGAGTGTCCAGGCCATGGCTATCGCTCTGTGAGCACTGGGAATGACGGACTCGCTGGCAGCCAACGCTGGATTCTGCCCTTGAAAGAGAGAGGAGCAGTGGTGGCCACAGTTGACACACGTCCAGCTGTAGTTAAAAATGAGTCTAAAAGAGAATCTAAAAGTGTTAAATAAGAAATGAAAGAGCAGGTTGTCAGTCAGGGTGAGCCTGTGGCTGTGTGAATTACGTGGCTTGGCAGTGGATATATGTGCTAAGTGTAAAGCCCACAGTTGCACTTAGCATTCTGAAGAAAAGGGAATGAAATGTGGGACTTACTCCTACTTCACAAGTCTGTCCTCTGAAGGGTTGGAGTTGGAAGGGGAGGATGGTTTGGGATTTAACCTGCCTGGTTTATGGGTCTGTTCTTCTGTGTTAACCATAGGCCTGAAGTTATGAAGAGAAAGATCTAAAAAATGTGTGGAGTTGTTGGAGCAAACACAAAGCTGCCTTTGAAAGCTAAGGTGTAACACCAGAGTGATTTGTCGTATCTTTGGGCTAGATCGCAATGTTTATAAATTCAGTGTTATGCTTAACCTTTGGCATAGCATAGGAAGGGACACACAGCAAATAGCTCAGCTGAGGGTTTGTTTGGGGTTCTGTAGCAGCAGCCTCTGAGGTTTTCAATAATATCAACACTAGTGGAATAAGGAGTGACTGTTCTCAGGTTTAGAGGGGTTTCAAGCTAAATTCCAGTCTTTGGGGCTGATAACAATAGGGGGGGAACAACTCACAGCCTCCGTATTGAAATGGGGACATACACCTGGTGAGCCTCAAAAGGGTGATACTCAGGCTGCAAACGGGAGGAGAAGATGGAAGTCCATTGAATCAAAAGGATTTAATGTTTAATGTTCAGGCCTGGAATTAGAGAGTTCATAATGGGATTTTGTATAGAAAGACTGGGTTTATTTTGAAGGTGTAATGGGAAAGCATCAGGAGCAGTGAGTCTGCCTGCTCCACAGAGGGCAGGAGCCAAGCATGGTGACACAGCTGATGGTGCAGAGCCTCACTGCTGCAACCCAGTCCCACAGCACTGAGCAAAGCAAGCAGGGCACACCAGATTCAGCCAGGAGTCCAGATCATCAGACAAGCAATAAAGCAGGTCCAAGGTCAAGCTGGGAAGGCAGCCCACAGGGTAGGGTCAGATGTAACCCGGTGATTGCCAAGCAGGTCCATACTGATAAGAAAAGACTGAGGTCAAGCTAGGAAGCCGGTCTGTAAGTCCAGATGCAGATGAACATAGCCTATGCGCATTCATGGCTGAGCTGGAGACCCATACTCCCACAACACAGCCCAGGTATGGCCTGAAGATCCAGAGCTCAGCTTAAATGGTGCTCCTGAGCACATGGGTGGGGAAAAGGTGAGGCTTCTTGGAGCTGTTAAGGCCTATTGGTGCACTCAGGGTCCTGACAAAGTACACAGGGCAAATGAGGCTAACAACAGGAAACAGAAGGCTTAGTGGTAATCTTTGTGTCAAACAAAGTTTTTGTAACTTAGTATTAAATTAAGGTCTTCTCTAGGCTTAGGTTTTGGCTGAAATGGAAGAGCTAAGGTGGAAGACCTGAGATAACCAAAATTAGTTTGGCTTCCAAATGGAAGGCAGAAGCTGAAGGGCAGAACGCACTGTGCATTCTTTGGGTGGATAAAGATTTAACGTAGCTGTAGGTACCCTCTCATTATTGACAACCAAGAAGCGAGAATCTAATTACAGAAACATTTATCTCAAGAAATCTCATTATTTCTGCCTTCCACTTTGTAGGACACTGAATTTTGATTCATCAAGAACACCACATTCCTGGATTTTTTTCTTCTGAATCCTAACTCTAAGCCAAACTCTTGGCTAGAGATCTGGGATCCCTACAGAGTCCGTATGTGTTGGGATCCCAGGGCAAAACTAGCATAAAAGAGAACAGGGCATGAGCTGGTCTTAGGAAGATCATACCTAACCTTAAGCCAACAGGGTTAGACTAGTTTTAGGGTAGGGCAAAGCTTCTGAGGAGTGAAGGATGAAGCACATTGCTCCTTGAAAATGCTCATGTGCTGGCTTACAGAGGAGGAGGATAGAAAAGGAAGACTTTCTTCAGAGCCCAATAGGCTCCCATCTCTTCCTTGTATTCAAAAGGTAGGGCACAGAAGAGCAAACTGAAGAACCACTGCTTCGACTGGAGAAAGAAAATGCACGTGGAAACCCAGGCCTCATGTGGCATCTGCCCTCGGCTCCAGATGGGCAAACAGAGGAAATGGCCCCAGGTTGCTCCAGGGGAGGTTTAGATTGGATATTAGGAAAACTTTCTTCACCCAAAAGGTTTGTCAGGCACTGGCACAGGCTGCCCAGGGGACTGGTTGAGTCACCGTCCCTAGAGGTATTAAAATGATGTGTAGATGTGGTGCTTGGGGGCATGGTTTAGTGGTGGACTTGGCAGTGTTGGGTTTACGGTTGGACTTGATGAACTTCAAGGTCTTTTCCAACCTAAACAATTCTGTGATTCTGTGTGTTACAAGAGTTAGTACTGTGTTTATAAACTATACGGAAGGGAAAAGTTCTTCAGTGAGTCTTGAGTAACACACCCAAAAAACTGAGGAGGAATATTGGAAACGGAGAATGCTTTTAGGTAGGTTGTGTTTTTGTTTTGTTTTTCTCAGAATAATGTTTATAGTGCTGCTAAGAACTTCTATCAGTGAGTGAATGAATGCCCAGTGTTTTTGCAGTTGTAGCGGTTTTATTACTTGTAGTTGCAGTGAATTTCATAGTATTCTGTTGTGGTGTAATAACTTGTTTTGATCAGTTTATTATGATTTGTTGTGAGTCGAAATGCAAGTTTCCCTCAGCTTCGATTTCATATGCTTTAGTTCATGTGTTATGAACCCTTATTTTGTATTTTATAACTTTTGTTTCTTCTAAGAGTAAGGCTGTAGTCATCTGATTCCCTTTTTTTCTTGGATGGTTATTTTGCCTGTACTGTTGCCTTTCTTTGAACTTCTGTGTGGGAAACATCTGTTTTCTTATGGGGGGGGAGGGAGTAGCACATTCAGTATTTTGGCAGCATGTAAGACACTTTTCTATATGTTGGCATTTTTATGTTTTATTTCTTCTCATTTTGAATTGAAATATAATTATGTTTGCTTGTTTTGGCAACACTGACCACATGAAGTAGATGTATTCAGTGAGCTGCATGTAATCTGTGGTGATCTGTTTTTCCTTTGACTTGCTTCTTATTCTTTGAAATGCTGGAACCTTAAATCACCTTGTTTAATTCTCTGTTCCTGAAATTCTACTGTAGCCTTTGTTCCTTTGCAGCAGTCACAGCTGAGCCTAGCTTCAAGGCAATTATGTTATCCATGTTATCTGAATACCAGCCATACTTTGTTCTGGGTTCTAAAAATATTTACCATCTTCCCAACAAATTTTTTGATATTTAAAAATGGAATAGCTATCTCATTCTCCCAAACATCTGCAGTAAACATCTACCAAAGGTAGAATTACGCACTATTACCCTTTGTCAGGGTGCCTCTAAGAACTGAGTCTTTCATGAAGAAGAGCCTTGGCATTTTAGACAACTTTTAGATTTCATAACAGTGATGCTCATTGTTCATTAGTTACCACTGAATATAAGCTTCATGTCCACATCGTCTGTGGTCAAAATAGTTCTGGCAGGAAAGAGATAAAATCTTTGCTTTTACCCTCTGTTTTCAGCCAGTTACAAAGTGGCTTCAAAGTTGAGCAAGAACTGACAAAACATACTAAAAGAATACCAGCAGAGATGGTTGGTGACTGAATATTTCTCTCTGTGGCATTTATTTAACAGAGGACAGACACAATTCATGCAGAAGCAGTGCAGGTGTTGATCTCACAGCTCCAGCAATATGACCTAGGATTGTGCTGATCTAGAAGGAAAGAGAGCTACCCCACAGAATTCTGGTGAAAGCAGCTTTCAGTTACAAACTGCATTTCAGCAGAAGCATTTTTCATTACAGTTTATTGATTTGAACTAAATCTCCACAAATAATACACAACAAAAAAATCACTTCCAAAGCTGCCATTAAACTTCTGAGAAATCTGCTTTTCTGTGATTTCAGCTAAAGTCTGCTCATACTGCCAGGAAGGAACAGTTACACTGAATTTCCACGCTGAGTTCACTGCTGCCAACACGTTTGTTAGTGTAAACAAGTTAACTGAAAAGTCACCCGTGTTAAAAAGAAAAACATTCACAGTCAGGGCTCTGTAGGCTGAAAATGCTGGCTTTGGTTAGCTGTCCTAAAAGAGTTTTCAACCATCAGTAGAAAAAAAACAGTAAAAAAATCCTTTCTGAAGGTCACTCATTAGCGATACTGTCCTCCTTCTTCCCTCCATATACATATTCCAAGAGAAACATCTGACCACCTGAGGGAGTGACAGCTCCATCCTCATGAGGAGGTTGCGATGACACTCTTGCTGGTTTTTAAAAAAAATTTCCACTAATTATCTTCCCTTCTTCAGTGCCTTCGTGAAGCAAGCCAGTAACACCACAGAATGACTTTGAAGAGATTTACTTACTGTCTTACTTCTTGTCTTACTTCTGAGATTCCCAGTTCCCAGGCTGTGCCTATCTTGCTTAGACTGTGAACTGTGTGCACCAGGGAATGTCTATATTTAGACTTTTCTGAAGCATAACCTTATTTTGCTAAACAAACACTGAAAGAACACAGGTCGGATTAGGTCTTTTCCCACAGTTAAGGGATCCCAGCTTTTTTGCATAGATCAAGGTGAAAGTTTGGGGGTGGTAGAGAGGGTATTGTTTGAGGTTTGCTGAATCTAAGCTTTCATTTAAAATAAAGCGTTTGTGTACGTTGTGTGTTTGTCTTCTTTTTGGGAACCTCTTCCCTGTGTCCTCTTAGAGCTTGGGAATTGGCATATAGTTACCAGCCTCTAAAATGTATTATAAGGGGCATACATGCGAGACATCCATTCATGTAATGGGAGGGTTAACAAGTTCTTAGCCACAGAAATGTTTGTATACATTATAAAAAAAACAGGACTCCCACTTTCCTACTGAAGTATCAGTATCTTCCTTTTTCTATCACTTAGATTCATTCTGTTCTGAAAAGCTTTATTATTTATCATTCTCTAAAATACTTCACCTAGTATTTAGCCATTTCATAACGTTTTATTACTTGAAGATTTTGTACACCGGTTTGTCTCTCAATCTTAGGTGGTTTTGTTTTAAGAACTGTTCTACATATTCTTTGCTTATTGTTGAACCTCACAATTTAGGTTTTGCATGTAAGTAGTTGGAAGGATTGTGTTGGGCGCTTGAGAGTGACTAGTGCCTCAGAATGTCACACAGTCTCATTTATTGATGGTATTTATTTAATCTAACTAAAATTGATAGCTTATGGTGTTCTAGTAATAAACTCCACGTTTCAGTTGCCTGTTGAGCTGTCTGCCTGATAACAGCAGGTATCCCTTACAGTTCTCCCGTTTTTTGGTCTTTTCAGTGTTCCTTCATAGTCCCTGCAGAAAGAAAATCTAAGCCTGGATGAATAACAGACTTGTCTGAGGCAGTGGAAAGCCCGTGTCAGAGGTAGGCTGAATGACAGAAGTACCTGGTGGTTAATCCTAGTGTCGGAGCTGGAGAGCACCTCTTTACTCATTCAAGTGCACGCTGAGAGCTGGCAGCTCAGCTGGGAGGCCGGCAGCTGGGGGGGCTTTTATGTAAATTTCATCAACTGGAAGTAAATCTTCATCCTATTCTGTAGGGTTCCTGTTGGTACAGACTTTAGTGGAAGATAAAAGCCAGTTCACTGTAGTTGTGGAGCTTTTAAGTACTCACCTAGCCCTTTACCTGAATTTGACTTTTTCTGAAGCCTGTGCTAGAGGCCTGTACCAGAAGTCAGCACAGAGAGACGGAATGTCTCAGGCCACGAGTGGAGAAGGTAACGGCAGTGGATGGTTACTCTTGGAAGGAGAAGTTCATTAATTAGTGAGTATTTGCATTTCATTTAACAAAAGCACATTAAGCAGTAACGCCCGTATCTTGCTCTGTCATAAAGTTCCAGGTGAATATTTAAATTTCTCCATCTTGGCACACTTATTACCACATTTCTTGGCATTCTCACAGGGCCAATATGTCTGCTTTTCCACACAAAGGTATGTTCTGTTTGCCTTTCACCAACAGAACCTAAACACAATCATAACAATATGAAGGTACTTGGTAAAGAAATATGCTGGTATGAGACTATAACAACTTGAAAAGCATCCAAACCAACACCTTCTCCAGATGAAGAAGTATCTAGCCTCAATTAATGTCTCACTGAATGTGTGTTTCTATGCTGCTTTAGGTAACAGGACTTACAGCAGCTCCCTTGCAAAACGATGCCTCTACGTAGTGCAGAGCTTGTTTGCTCACATTCATAGTGTCCTGGGTACTCAGCAGCTGGAGTGTTTCACCAGCAGGTTCAGTGATTGATGATGTTGTTGCAAGGGATTGTGATACAAACTGAAACCTGTCATAATTTGAGTGTTGAAGCAGAGGTTATAATTTCAACTTTTTTCATCTTCTATTCCATCACTCACCTCTTTTTCACTAGCCAGACAGTATAATTCTCAGGTTGTTGCACATTTTCAGAGTGCTACTGATAAGTGCTCTGGCAAAACAGCCTCCCAAGCAGTGGAAAATCTTTAGCTTGATAACCACCGTAGAGGTGGAGGATGAACGTAAAATCAGGCAGCTTGATATTTTTCTGGAGTGGCTTTGCAACAGTGAAAATGCTTAGAGATTTGGTCAGCCAGCACTGGGCTGGTGGATGAGAACAGCCATGCCAGCCTTGGAGGATCAGAAAGGACAGCAGAACATAAAGTGTAGATGTCACTTCTCTGGATATCTGCAGGGATACAAGCCCCAAAGTACCAGTGGTGGCAGCAGCATGAGGGTTTTGTCACTGTAGAAAAATCCGTGACACCCAGAAGCTCTCCTTTCCCCAGATGTGTGGAGAACAACGGAGTGATGGTAATGCAGTCCTTTGGGGCTGCTGTCACTTGATAAAGCAAGTGGAGAATATGAACAAAGAAGAATTCAGCTTCAGGTTCTCTCAAAATTGAGTAGGTAAGACCCTTTGACAAGACCCACATGCCTATTGTATCTCATGCTCCCCCACCCTGGTCCGGGCCTCATCATCCTCAGAAGAGGTCCTACAAATTGTGTTCAATTGCTCTGGCAGCTTCTTGCTTTATTGCAGAGTAGCCCAAATTTCACCTGAAACCACTATCAACTTTACCCTCAAGACATTTGGACTAACTTCTACTTCTCTAGCTTAAGAAATCACTTTCTAGAGAGAACTCTTTAGTCCAATTAGCTGTAAAATGAAGCTAGCATATGTGTTTGTGAGGTTTAAAAAATGGTGGAGGTATGATAACAAGGGTGGAGGTTTCTGAGGAAGATTTACTGTGCGTTAGAAATGTTCCTGTGGTTGGCACTTTGTGTGTGAAAATAAGGGAGAGTATTTTAGTGAAGGCTGCAGAACAGAGCCAGGAAAGACTCTCAAGTTATTTTGACATTTTTTTACAGACAAGATGCTTGCCTGTATTAAAATTTCCTGTTCCTCGGGGATGCAGGGTTGTAGAGCAGGATTGTGGGGCAGGAAGCTGTGCTACCCAGTGAACAATGGTAATTTAAATAAGCCCCGTGACATAAAAGGCATATGCATTTATGAATTTGTATTATCAGGATTATTATGCCACTAGGGAGAATTGTGCCCAACTGAATTTCTTCTCAGGAGTGCAGCTTTCAGGCAATACAAACCCATTATTGATCTGACAATGCCAAAAGGGAGCACAAGGCAGGCTTTAGCTAGAACACTGGATGTGAACACAAAGCAGCTGTGTTCTTCGCAGAGCTTGTCTGCCTCATGTCTGGTACCCTTTGCCACAAGGGCTCTTCTTTGCCTAGTGCCTGAAACACTTTTTTTTATGACAGCCCCTTGGCACATCCTGAGGCCTCCTCTAAGTGGTGGCATGAGTTCTTTCCTCTGTTTTAGGGTGTTTCTCTCCCTCTGTTTTCTCCTGCCAGGCTTCCATATTGAACAAGAATCCCACTTCATGGGTTTGGTGCAAATGGTGCAGAAATAACCACTACACAAAATGCTGAGAGTTAAAGGGCATTCTTCTAACCCACCCCCCATCTGATTTGTTTAGTTTGTTCTCCCAAATAAGCAAATGAATAAAAGGAGGAGTGTGTATGTACCTAGATTTGTTGTAGGATTTCAAAAAAATTACATAGAAGGATAGACCTCTTTAAGACATTGAACTTCTATATGTGTTTGGGCAGTTGGCAGCCAGGTGATGGAAACTGAGTCTCCATGGAGGAAAAAGGTGCTATGTGAGCTCACCCCTTATCAAACAGAGGGAATCTTCATAGCCACGGGCTATTACAAACCTTCCCTCCGTGCAAAAAGCTTTCTTCAGAGGTCACACCAGAAAACTGAGGCACAAGGCAAGTCTTCATCGGTTCAGGCACTAACAGACCTTTATTCCCTGGCAGCTCTGAGAGAAGCAAAAATCCCAAAGGGCAGCATGGGAATTGTATGTTCTACTCCAAAGGCTGCTCTTGTGTTTGGGGTATATTAACATGGGGCACGGAAGTGGCCTGTTCAGAGGCACACAGAACCACTAGGAATATTTGCAGTGATCCTGTCTGGGGAAGCGTCCCTTGAGAGCTATAACCAAATTGTGAGCTGAGTTGATTATTCCAGGGGTTTTTGTCATGTTTGTTTTTTTCCCCTTTTTATGCTACAGCTGAGTATCTCCTGTTTTCTGTAACCTGCTTGTCTCCCAAATTTCCAATTCTTCTCTACATGTCCTTCCTCTTTCTTTAGAAGGGCTGCGTGTAGTAGGAGGTAGAAATGAGATGTTACAGGACAGAGAATGTTGGTAATGTAGAGATGTATGTGCATAGCTTAATCTTTGGATATGAGATTAGTATTTTAGCAAGAAGAAAAAAAGCCTCTTTTGGTCAAAATATTGAGATTGGATAACATTTCAAAATGCACCCTGAGTGGGAAAAAGCCAAGGATGGGGATGACTGGTGGAGCAAGACAGGTACTGTTCCTGCCTCCAGTACAGTAGTAAGTAGGAGTCAAGTCAGTGCACCACTGATTCCTAAGTATGAAGGGATTGCAAGCACAAAATGAAACAGCCCAGCTGTGTCTCTAGATCATCTTCTGGTAGTATTTTTAGTTAACTTCAGGATAGCTGTGGCATGTCCTGAAGAACTCTTGGCTGTCCAGGGGAAGCTCCTTTTGGTTAGGATTGGGGTTGTTTAAAAAAACGTTTCTAAACCTTGCTAATGGAGCATGGGTTCACTCTGTGAGTGCATTGCAGGTGAAAATGAGGTCTGTCCTTCCACAACATGCTCAGAAGCTAGAGATGCTTTCAGATAGATTGGCTTGGGGTTTTTTCTTTAATACGTTGCAGTTAGTTAGCTAATTGGCATAGGCTTTGGGAATGCTTTTCTGCATCTATTCTTTTTGCACTTGTAAGTGTACACATTGTGGTAGCTTCTGAAAAGATGAAAATTGCTGCTCTTTCCAAACAGCAAAAAAGCTATTGTCTCCTGATGTGACCATGAAGAATCAGAAAGCACAATGGTTTGCTGAGACTTGTGGTCTGTGAACTTTTAGTGAACTCTAAGGAAGCACTTCAACAAAACAGGAAAATGGTCCTCAATCTTTGGAGGTATGAGCATGAGAAGAAAGTGCAAGTGATGGTGTGGCACTGAGGGTCACATCAGACTTTTATCTTTCCTGTTTTCTCAGTTTTAGCAGTTTAAATGGTTCAGCTGTAGCCACAAACAACTCGTGGGAGTGGAGGACCACTGGAATGAGGACATGTGCTTTAGGTCATCTGGAACAGCGTGTTCTTAACACAAGAGGCAAGGACTGATGTCAGCCAGCAAAATACTGGATAATAGTGGTAGGACTCATATATGTCCAGGTCACTTTATACATAAGAGTTACATGTCTGTGTCAGTCTTATTTACATTCATAATTTTAAAACTAGTTATATTGTTTTAAAAGTAATAAATTATAGCAATACAAAATATATATGATTTATTTTTGTGTGGAAAGATGGCTCATTTTGCTGAAAGCGTGCTCCCAGAATTGTCATAGGTACTTAAAACTACATGATTAAAAAAACCCAAACACCTATAACCTGAGTAACTTTGTTGGCGTGAGACTGTAGGTAGAGCAAACCTCAGTCCAGCCTAATCCTTATCCAAGTCTCAATCCAAACCTAATGCACTGTCAGGTCACCCAAATTCTTCAGAGAACAGCCTTTCAGGATTTACTTGCACACATAGTTTGAATCATTTTAACTACGCTGAAGCAGTCAGGTGAGCAAATCTCTCCATGAAGGACTTTGCATGAGCATTATTTCCGTGCAGCTTGTTCCCATAACAGAAGGCAAGAGAGCTACAGTGATGTACAGCATCACGGTCTGGATCCAACACTTGGGATTTGACTAACAAATGTAATTCAGTTTAAATAAGCTACTCTGAGATAATTATACTGCCACGGGACTTCTCCATCTTTTGCATCTTGGCCACATGTTTTTTGTAGTTTTAAATTCTTTGTTCACTGATGATATGCTTTGCTTGGCTTACGAGCTCATACAGAGTCTGCACCCAAAGTGCTACAAGCCAAGCAAGCAAACTTGGCAGCCAGACCCTTTCTTATTCTACTGCAGCGTATACGTTCATCAGAGCTCAGGAGAGCCAAACTTCTGAGCTGCATGTAAAGACATACCTTATCATCATGGTGGTTTCCTTGCAGTTTCAGAAAAACCCATAGTTACCCTAGGTTTGTGACTGGAACATAAGAACTTGCTGTGCTACCAGTGTAACAGGCAGCAACCTAAGCAGGGCTCCACTGGGGTTGGTGAGATGTAGCTCAGGAATGCCTGAAGAGCACTGCATTGGCCCACACAGATCTGGTCATCTGCCAGGCATCATTGGTACACTCTTGTTGAAGGTTTTTGAGCCTTCTGGCAAATTCCTTCTGCTGTCTACAAGATCTCAGAAGTACTGATGAGTCTCAGCCAGTCCCAGTCACTAATTCTTCTTTATAAAACTGAAATACTGCAGTATAAACTGCATAGGTAGGTAGGTGAGTAAGGGAGTAGTCACATGAGTGAACTCCATGCTTTCACCATGCCCCGCTGCTGCTTGCCACCAAAAGAGGCAGTTTGGTGCTCTCTCTACCTGGGCTCCTCCTTCCAGCCTCTTCACTCACTGCCTTCTGCCTTGTGCCTTTACAAACTGGTAGGAAGAAGGATGGTGATCCAATTGGTTTGGATTAAGACTAAAATACTGTTGTCAGCTTTCTGGGTTTGTTTTAGTCCAGCTCAGTTCCCAGCTCCATGATCATGTTTGCACACAGCCACATGAGCGCTTGGGCTGTTGTAGAGGAGGGCATGGCAGAAGGTAAGAACAAGTGGCAGTTTTTGGAGGGACTGCTTCTATAAACAGCAATGCCTGATTTAACTGGCTGTAAAATGACAGTTTGATTTCCAGGTGGCAAGGCCAATCCTCCTGTGCAGTCTGTGTGGTCATTCAGAGAAACAGAGCTGGGCTGGGTCAGTCACTGGCAGAGCCTTCCTCCCAGAAGCCACTTCAGGGACCTTAAGGCAGCTGGCTGAAGTCTATCTCTTGACTAGTCAGCCTTTGTGATTTTGAACACAAAAGTCAGAAATGAGCTTTTCATCCCCAAATACTGACTTTCACTAGTTCATCATTTGAAAAGCTGCTGGTCCAGAGTACGTTTAGAGAAGTTTCCAGATAATAGCTGACATTATAATGTGCTTTGCCAGAAGTTAGGCAAAAAACAGCCATAAACTGGAGAAGCTTGACTTCACTCACATGCATTCTCTAGTGAACCACTGTGAACAGAAGTCATATCTGGGCTTTTTAATGAATCTTGCAGTAATTAATCAGTTGTAGATACAGCAGAGACCTGAGAAAATGGTAGCCCACCATGCTTCTCATGCATTTCTCTCTAGCAGCCTCAATGGGGATGACCAGTCCCCGATGCTGTGCAGCACCGAGGCTCTTCTTTGAGTCTCTCAAAGCCAAGAAGAAGCTGCAGTGCAGCACGTGCAGGGTTTTTTCGTGCTCCCTCCTGCCTACACCCTCATTCCAGCAGTGCTGTGTTGGCATGTGATCTGACTTGGCGGTTTGACCAACTGGAGAAAGAGGAGGCCTGTCCTGATATGGAAGGCTCAGCCCTTCCTCCTGCCCATCTGCAGCAGAGTACCACTTGTCCTGTAATAATAAAAAATAATAAAATGGAAAAAAGCTTAAACTACAGGCAGTGAAAATCACTTCACCTTCTTCTTTCCAGTCCTTGCAAAGGGCCCTATCATAACTTTTACCAGGTGCTGATGAAATTGCTCGTAATCATTCATTGAGAAAATATACTTCGATAACTAATGAAGTGAATGGAGGTGCCTTATTTATCCCAAAATGAACTCCCCTGGACTTTCACGAACTCGTGCCACATTGCAAGTGTCCGACCTCGTCTGAGACCCTGTATTTGTTGAAAGGGTTAGAAGACAAGGTGTGAGAGGGTTCCAGCTGAACAAGGGAAACCTGCTTCGACCTGTAGCTGAAGCTAAGATGAAGAGGAAGATAGTTCTGATTGCTGGAGGGCTCAAGATCTTAATCAACCCTCACCCCTTTAATTAGCATGATGCAGCTCATGAGTTGCAGCTCACAGCACTGGGCCACAGAAAGTCACAGGAACAGTCAACTTGCTCCTGCTCAGGAACTGGGTAAACATTACCCCGGGGCTTCGTGTGGTCACAGGTTTGGCATTGCCTGAACTGGCTCTGCAATGTAAATAGAGGATTGTAATTTATTTAGCAACATTGTGCAGCAAAATGCAGTACAGCAGCGCACCAGATGAAATATATTTCCCACATCTGAAATTGTTCAAGGGTTAAGGTTCAAAAAAAGGCAGTTTAAAATGAAGGAATTTACCAGCTTTGTCCTTCCTAAGATTGAATCTGGTGCCTGATGTGTGTCATTCAAGTTTGTCTTTATTGGAGCGAAGCACATTCCTTCTTTGTAGCTCCTGTGCTTCATTTCCACGGGAGCCAAAAATGTTCAACATCACTTAAAAACCTGCTCTACCATATCTGGAAAGAAGTTCATAAATCTTTCTGCCTCCGCAGACTATGCTTTAGACACCTCTGAAACTGTGACATTTCTTAAAGAAAAACATTCAGAAAGACATTACTTGGGAAGATTACTTCAATAACATCTTGTTTCAATACATTCGTATTCTATTCTGATACAAATATGAATTTTGAGCTTAATACACTGATGAAAATTTTAATAAAGTCTAAAATAAGTCTTGTGAAATAATAGCTGAAATAAAGCACTGATATTAGCAAAATGAAACACTTCAAAACAGGAAACCCAAATCAGTTTGTTTTGGGATTCTTACTTAATTTTGATAAAGTTTGAGAAAATCTTGTATTTGGACCTTTTTGAGTTACACATTTTCCTGGAGTTACCATGCTTCCCTGAAATGTTTAAATACCAGTGAAACATTCTGCAGCAGTAAACGTTGCCAAAATACATTTACTAATTCTAGTTATCTTAATTAATGAGCTGTGCAGAAATGTGTGAATATGATTAAGATGAAAAGTGCTGTGAAAAATAAAGATTATAACATGTCTGTGGCAAATAATTTAAGATTTAGCAAAACAAACATCTATTCCTCAAAGCCATCATGAACGGAGAAAAAAATGCTATTATACACATTTTCAGAGAAACACTGGTTTGAGCTGCTTGCAGGTGATTCCATTCACTCCCTGACTACTTTAAAATAGACTCTCGATTTAGGATGACCTCACTGTTAATGTAAGTAACAACAAAATGTAAAATGGTCTCTACCCACTCCCTAGGTCAATGACCCCTTTCGTATTTAAGGCTCTCCTGACTTTCCCCCTTCTTTCTTTGAATGGATGCTTCTACCACTTTTCCAAATCTCTGCTGAAGTTATTAAACCCCGTTTGTTGTGGCACTGTGAGTCAGCAGAACTCGCTGAGCAGTTCCCACTGTACAGGGCTCCAAGCCTGGTTCACAGAAAGCATCGTCGCAGGAGCAGGAGCATCATCTGCACCTCAGTTCAGGACTGCCGGCTGCCCCTGAAAGATGTGATTATGATAAAATCTGTGCTTTCCATTTCCACAGAGACCGAGACAAACTGGATGATACTCATTGCAGATGAAGAGGAGAAACGAAGATGGGAAATGGTGCTGTGAGATACCACAGTAACTCAGACTGAAACACCCTCCCTCCGAAACGAAGCCCAGGGCGGCTGCCTCCGGAGATGGGAATGCACAACCCGGAGATCAGGATGCCAGCTCAGCTGGCGAGTGCCTTTCCCAGCCTCCTGCAAAGAAAGTTAAATAAGAAGTAGCTGTTCCTGAAACTTGTGTTGAATCCTTAGGGTACTTGCGGAATGTGGAGGGAGGGAGGGAGGGAGATGCTGGTTTTGCAGTGAAAACCCGTGTTTACTGGAGGCATTTGCCTGTGAAATATGTGCAGCTTTATGTGAATGGGCGCTTTAGCAGCTGCACCAGGGGATCCCTGAGCAGCCGTAGGAACTGCTCTGCTCCGGACCC
>VZRW01001979.1:345574-357781 GCA_013398125.1 Aegotheles bennettii | reverse complement strand
GAGGGGCGCGGTGGGGCCGGGCCGGGCGGCTCCGGGCTCAGCCGTGGCCTGTGCCGGCTCTCGGGCGTTTCGTGCTCGGTGCGTGGTTCCCCTCGGCCGGCTGTGCCCGCCGGGCCCGGGGGGGCAGGGCTGGCCGGGGTCCCCTGCCTCCCGCTCACCTGGGGGTGCCCGGGGCATCCCTGTGTGCCGCTGCCCAGCGAGCCCCGCGGTGTTCCCGGTCTCTGAGCAAGGGTAACTGGGCTCTCCGCGGAGCTCGCTGGGGGCTGGAGCTGGGGCTGAGTTATTATTAGGAAGAGTTAAATGCCTGGGAATAACTTTGCCTGATGGAGTGTGAACCCACACGGAACTGGGGTGTGTGAACCCCCGAGTGAGCTCCAGTCCGCCTGCGGCACGAATGGGATGTCTGGAGGTAGTGTAGCCCCGTGTATTTTCCACATTGCTGGAGGTAAAGGTTGGTTCGATAAGCTGTAATTAGACTCTATCTGAACAGCTTAGAGGATAATACATGCAGTATATTACACAATTTTATTATTTAATTGGAAATGTAAACTCCGTGTGGGTCCAAGGTCTTGTGACGCATGCATTGCAGCTTCTGATACCGAGTAACAGCTTCTTCTGACCCATGGCGTCATGAGTTTATAGCAAGTCTATGAAATTAATTTTGAAAATTGGAAGTATTCGTGTCCTGGTTTCTGCACAGTCTGTTCAGACTTAGCAGAATGTATTTTACGAGACCTCAGATGCACTATTAAAGCATGTCGTGCTAAAACCACCGATCCCTGTGAAATTTCTATTGGCAGCACTTGCTCCTCTCTGTAAAGATGAAGGAGGCAGAAGAAAGGGAAAACTATTTTGAGAAAGTGGCAGAAGCTTTTACATCAGCTCGTATTCTTGGCGTTCAGTATCCTCTCTGTCAAACTTTAGCAAAACTTACCAGTTTTTTAACTACAGAAAAGGCCGCAGGTTCTGGGTTAGTGTCTCTTTTTAATTTCATATGATTCTCCAAACAGCATACTTCTGGATGAATAATGCTAAGCTTTCACCTTGCCTAAGAGGTTTTTGGCTAGTTTTTGTGATGCTCAAAAATACACTTTAATAATCATAAGAAAAATGTGATTTTTAGGGCTTTGAAGTTTGGTATAGGCTGGTTTTCACGCCCAGAAACTAAAGGGAACCTCAGAAAATACGTAAGCTTTTTGTAGAAATTTGTCTTTCATTCTTGGCATTATGTGCTGTACATTCTTATGTTTAGGAATCTCCAAAGCTGACTTCCCACTCTCCGCTGTCCTTGTTTCTCTTTTTGACTAGGTTCTTTGCTTAATTTTTCTCTACTTCAGAAATTCCTTGCGCTTCTGTTACATAATATGAACCTACAATTTCTTTTGGTACTATGCAAATTTATTAATAGCTTTAGGTCCTCACGATGCTGTGAAAATTGACCCCAAAGCGTCTTTCTTGCTACACTTTCCTAATTTCTTGATGAAAATTAGGCTAACTCATTCTGTACAGGCTAAGCTCACTTTGTACGGCATTTACAGGCATCGGATAGATACCTGTTCAATCATGCTTTGATGTTTTTGAAAGCATTTAATATCAGCCTTTCTGTAGGAGCAGAGTTAAAGGTTTAGTTTAAAGATCAGTACAGTCAGTGGAGCAAGTTTCACTGATGTCTTGGTTTCTCAGTTTTCCTTCCCAGTAACTTCCATTGACACCAGTTGAAAGCTGCATTCATTTAGGTAAAGATTCCTAGTATTTTATGCATCATATCTACTTCACTACTTGTGTGTTTGTAAGTTTTTGTTGCTGTAGAAAAAGTGGTGTCAGGCCCAACATACTTCTCTATAGAAACATTGTGTATGGTGGGAAGTGCGGCGAGCGTACTCATTCCTGCACAGTGATTCACGGGGTAGAGTGGACTGCGTGTCTGTCTACTCTATGTACCTTACGGTGGCTGTTACTTGGAATTTATTTGCCTGTTGCTGAGGGATATACTTTCTGGATGACTACAAGGTTCAGTTCTGTTTGTGAGGGTTTGCAGTGAAGCAGTTATATAATCCAGGAAAGGAAGAGAATCCTCCTAATGAATTCCTGAAGCACACTGGGTTCAAACCAGGGGAAGCGTTAGATGAGAAAAATCTTCATTTCTTTGCAGTCTGGCGGTGCAGCCACTTCTCGTGCAAAACACTGCTGTCCTATTGGGATCGCAGGCAGACGTTTCAGAATCCGTGTAACCCATCCTCTGAGAGGCAGTCTTAGTGCTGCACTGCTTTCTTAAGAGTCCTTCTGAGTTTTGTCTCCAGCAGCACTCCTGAACTGAGATGTCACAGTGCCTGTGGTGATACCTACTGCACCGCCCAGGCCAGCCGTTCCCAGACTGTTGGGTTACAGCCCACTGCAGCCTTTGATGGTTCTGCATCTCTGTCAGGCTTCTGAGTGGGGTGGTGAGCAAAAGGCGGTGTGGTTTCACAGGCCTGTTGCAGAGGTTCAGTAGTCCCTGCGTAGCACCTTGAGAGGGGTCAGCCTGGAGGACAGAGCGCTTGCCTGGCAAGTGGGAAGCCTGCTTTCAAGCCTGCAGCTGGTGTCTCCCAAGGGAGACTAAGCCTGAAGATGGGCCAGGCTCGCTCCGATCCTCTGGCCGCACTGTGTACAGAGAGGAATGTGAGCTCCCTCTCCAGTGCCAGGATAGCCATCCTCCCTGCTATGTCTCTAGCACCGTGGTGGGAGCATTCCTTTGGGCTGAGGTGCATCCTCAGTTCTGGTGTCTGCTTCCCACGGTGGTTTTGATTCCACCCAGCAACTCCTTTCTACATAAGCTGTTGGTGGAGTAAAACTTTTATGCATCGGTACAGTTTCAGTGGGGAGCAGAGACTGCCGGTCTCAGCCTTGCTGATAAGAGGGCATTCCTCTTTGAGTTGTGATGTGGGATTGAGCTCTTCTCTGTCGAACAGGGCATTTGCTACAGGCTTCTTATCTCCTCAGCGAATTTATTAGGAGGCAATCTGAGAAGCTACAACTGCCAAGTTGTCCTGTGCTTTTGAGTGAAGCTGCTAGGTCACCATGCTTAGTCTGAACTCAGTATTATCTGCATGCTGGCATATATGCTGCAGTTGCAGTTCCCTGACTTGGGCCTCTTACAGGACTGCAGCGTGCAAATGTCTGCTTTGTGCACCTCCAGGAGGCTTTTCTGCGAGCCATCACCAAAGTGATGGCACAGTCTCAGAGCTTTAGGTAGCTGCCTATTGGCAAAATACCGAATATCTATAGTCTGCCAAAACGAAGACAAGGTTTCTAGGTGTACTCCTAACTGAAGACGTAGGAGCCTGTCATGTAAGTGCGTAGTTCTGACATTGTCCCTGCCACTGCTGAAAGGAGCAGTTCCTCCTTCCTCTGGCTGCATGGTCCAGTTGTGTGCCTCAAGCTGTGTTTAGTGGCTATGCAGTTGACAAAGACTCCGTCCAATCAGTTCCCTGCTCATCACATTGACCTTGGAATGGTTGTCACTGTGCAGCTGCAGGAGCACTAATGCAAGGTTAGGGAAAAGGTGACATTACCCCATTCCATTGCTGAGGTGACAGAGCTGTGGTGTGAATTGCAGGTGGTGGTGAAGACTCTTGGATACCCATATTATCCTTTGGTAAAATAGGCATAGGTACTGCCAGGTCTCTCTGGATGTTGTGAATAAAGAGACTTATGTTCGTGCCATATGAGGAGTGGTGGTGGTAGTACAGAAAAATGCATGTATTGGTTCAGAAAATGGGTAGTGTGTATGTGCTACCAGTTCAGATCGGTGAGGTGCAGCCATTTACAAATGGCTGTTCTCTCTGTAAAAGCCTTGGTAGTTGTTCTGCATGTCATCTGTTAATACCGTCTCTTCTGGGAGCCGTGGGGATATGAGGCAGCCAGGTTGTGGCAATGTGAATAAGTTACGGTGATAGGAGGTGGAGTGAAATATGCTTCATCCAAGAGGAGATAATTTAAAGTCACCCCATTCTGAATGATGAGCTACTTCTCAGTTATTTTGGGCAAAAGCATTCACATGTGCAACTTGTAAGTTTGCATGGTAATGTGGTAGCTTTTCTGTGTAGCTATATACATAATGAGTCAGAATTTCCTCTTTAGACCATGTAGAAAATGAATAGCAAAGTAGTCGAAGAGTTGCCTGAAGGTGCAGTCTGTGTCGTGATAAATCCTGCAATTTGACAGACAGAAAAACTGTGCCTGCACGTCTTAATGACCAGGTTATTTATGGTCAGATTTTATTGTACTGTGTCTTTTCTTAAAGCAGGGTGAGCATCTGGGAGGCAGAAGT
The DNA here is from genome assembly GCA_013398125.1 of Aegotheles bennettii. NCBI lineage: Eukaryota > Metazoa > Chordata > Aves > Caprimulgiformes > Aegothelidae > Aegotheles > Aegotheles bennettii. The sequence goes on along the minus strand of VZRW01001979.1, from coordinate 353,472 downwards.
TCTCAGGAAACTACAGAAATTCTGAGCAAACCAAATTCTGCCCACAGCAGAAGAAAATGGAAGTGAGGCAATCGAGAATGCCTTCTAGTAAAGTCCAGTTATCTTGATTTTAGTGAGCAATATGAGTTGTCTTCACTGCTTGGGAGATCATCCATGACAAACTGCTAGCATTCATTGACACATAGCAAGCTAAGGATTCTTGGTCTGGTTTGGATTCCCAGGTGCTACCCACTCCTGAAGACTGTTCTGAAATAAGACCATGTTCTTGAATTGCTGTCTGCATCAGTTCAGCAGGTCTTTGTTTTGAATTTATGCAAGGGGATGTACTTTTCTTTGGGTATGTAGGTCCTGTTAGACCACACGTCACCTGTACTGAAGACTGTGTGGGTAGGACAGGTCACTGTGGTGGGTTGGTTTCGGGTTTTTTGTTGGTGTGGAGGTTTTTTTTGCCTTTTTTTTTTTTTATTGAGTTATGATGAAGCTGTTTTGATGCTGGTACCAGATCAATCAGCTGAACATAGCAACCAATGATTTTTTCCTACCAAAATATTAGTATGCCTAATTTAAATATGTGTGTGACTCGAACTTGCTCATTTTTTCTTTTTCTTTTCTTTAAGCTAAATTGATTTTTCAACTTCTGCCCATTTTATTTCTGTGGTGGGTAGTTAAGCCTTTTTTTAGCACATATGAGAAGCTACTCTGTTTAGTAAATCTACCATAAAGTGGCAAACACTGTTGTCAGTGCTTTAGATCTGTATGGCTCTTTTCTCTTCTAAACGTTATTTGTGGTCTTTCATGTGCCATGACCTGTGCACAAGAACCTAAACATGAGTTTTAAGATAGATTTAAGAATAATGCTGGTTGGAGGGTATTACATTAATCTGTTTCTTTATATAGCTGGCCATGAAGGATATTGCATATTTTTTCCAGAAAGGACTCAGGGGATTTTCTTTAACCCCAATTCCCCACAAAAAACCCTAAATACTACTTTGTTAAATATCTGGCTTGTGCCAGTTAGCTTTTACAGCCTTAAAACCTATAAAAACAAAAAGTATGTGTGTTGTTCAATAGTTGCCATTGTTGCTTGTGTTACTCTGAAGTACTGTATCATGAGAAGTAATGGGGGCCAGACGGGTGGGTAGGTTTCTTTGACATCAGCTCTAACGAAAACTTACAACTAGCTTGGTGGTAGGGGTTATACTAAGCCCTGAAAAAGCGTTGAAGGTAGTAGCAGAAGAAGGTGTATTTCTTGGAGGAAAAGTTCACTGTGTTCCTGCCCCTTCTTCCAGTCGTCTGTAGAGAAGACTTTACATCCCAGAAACACTGGGCATGTGTGCATTTCCTTAATCTCTGAGAGCACTTACTCATCCTTCTCACAAAAAACCTTCCTGCGTTATGCTTGCAGAACTTGCATGGGAACACTGAGCACAGCCACTCGGCAACAGAATTGCCTCTAACAATCACCCTTTCATAGCAACTGCTTTGTGATCCAGCAATCATTTACCTTAGCTTCAGGAAGTCTGTGTCCCCCTCACGGTACATCCCTTTACCACAACCTGTTTGAACTGATATGCAGTGAGGAACAATAAGAAGCTTGGTCAGGAGGCAGCTCTTCAGAGAAAGATCTGCATTCTTTTGTAGATCACAGGTTGAATTCAAATTGACAGTGTTGCCAAAAAAAAAAAAAAGAAAAAGGTGAATGTCATCTTGGGGTGCATAAGTTGGAACACAGCCTGCGAGGCACATGAAATGCTGCCTCCGTTCTGCACAGCACTGATAAGGCTGCTGCTGCCTGAGCCTCACCTGCTGCCTTTGGTTTGGGGCACGGCGTTTCAAGGAAAAGGCAGATCAGCTGGAAAGAAAAGGGGGCCATGAGAAGGATTGGAGGTCTTGAAAATACGGTGCATTGTACTGCTTTTTTCAACATGAAGAAGAGGAGGCTGGATATGGATCTTTGGACTCTGTAAAAAGCTGTTATAGAAAAAAACCAACCAAACAAAAAAAAACGCAAACCAGAAACCAGTGTATTCCCCAGTTCCATTCTAGGTAGAATAAAAAGTAGTTGACTTCAGTTGTGCCAAGGAGGGTGGATGATAGGTATGTGGCAAATCTACTGTGGTTGTCTAGGCAGGCAGTGGAATTCGTTGCTTGAGACTTCTAAGACCGGTTTGGACAAACATGCTGGGAATGACATGGGCCTGTGGACCCATTTTCAAGGCAGAGCTGTTGACCTCTCCTGAAGTCACCACTGTCCCTGGTTTGTGTAATGGCTCAGAAGGTTCCTGAGAATCAGTTCTTTGTGTACAGTGAGTAGTTTGAAGTCCCTTTACTAATTCAGGAGTCATGACTTGGGAAATCTAGATGTTTACGGCTTTTTCGAATACATAGTTTCAGCCTGAGAGGGGTGTCAGAGATGATGGAATGTATTTGCCCTGCCTTAATGTAGTGCACTTGGGAAGCAGTGATTGACAGTGTATCTCATGATATTGGCCAGATAATGTGCTATTCATCTCAACGGTTGGCTCTTTTTTGGTGATGTGACATTCTTGAACGTGTTCCAAAGAAACCAGGAAGCAGAGCATGTGAAACATGTGATAATAAGTGTGATAATCGATAAAATAAGCACCTGTGCTGGGCACATCTGTGCCATAGTGCTGTGGAACAAACCCTCTTCTGTTTGGTTATCTTTTTCTCATTTTTGAGTTCAGTGTTCAGTCCTCGAAACAATGGTTTATTTTGTATTGATGGAATTTAACTCAGGAGGAGTTAGGCCCTTTATGTGATCGAGGAGGAAACTGCTGATACTTCCACACTGTCCAAATACTACACAAATGCTAGTTAGTATTCCTTCTGTCTGTAAAGAGAAATCCTACTTGGAGAACAACCACATACTTTAAGAATGGCTTTCAAAATGACCTGGTTTGATTGAGGGGGGGCTGTCCTTTAGGTCCAAGTAAAATGTCCTTAGTTGTAGTTCTTTTCCCTCCCAGCTGCAGTGCTTGGGCTGTTTTGGCTGGGGTGTGATTGCCAGTTGTGCAAATGCTGTCTAATGATTCCTGTGAACTGGGAACCAAAGCAGAAGTCTGCTCTTGCCCACAGCGGGGCTGCTGCCTGTGTGGGCAGCAGGGTGTGTGTCACTGAGGTTGCTCTGAGAGCTCCCAGGGGTCTGACCTGTGGAGTAGAGAACATCATGGTTCTAGCTCTAACAGTACTTTAGGAACGTAATTGGCAGAGCCAGGCTCCGAACTTGGAAGCAGGTTCAGTTTGTGTTGAGCTGTTCAATCTTCTCCCTCTCAGATGCCAGTTAGTGAAGGTTTATAACACATCTCGTTTTGTCTTCTCATGTGCTGCCGAGTCATGCGTGCTTGCTTGGAAGAATTTGAAGTCAGTCCTTCCTCCTTAAAAAAACAGACTTATTTTTGCTCTTCTTCACACTCCTCACAGGCTTTTCCTCCTCCTTGTCAACAAGCAATCTTTGGTCCTTTCCCTCTGTGTAATACAGCAGTTCTGCGTGTTTGGTCTGGGTCCTGAGGCATTGCCTCCTGAAACTGAGTTCTCCATGATGCCACTGGCAAAGGAAGAAAAATACTTGAGTGAGACATGCCTGTAGCAAAAGACAAAATACTAAATCTTGATCTGTGAAGCTGGGGTGCTCCTGGCCGTCATTCTGAAGGCCCATGTTCATCTTGCCAGACCACACCACAAATATGCATGCACATTGAAGGAATCTCTCCCCCCTTTTAGCTAATGGACTAACAACTGGTGCTTTAAGAGACCCAAGTTGAGTGTTCTGGCCAAAAGAGACATAGTTGTCCTTTTCTGAAGCTGTGTTTTTTAAACACTGGTGACTTTTTGTACTCTCTGTAACTCTTCCCCCCATGTCAGGTATGGATAGGTGAGTGTAGCAGTGTAATGTGGTTCTTACGGCAGAAGGAAATGGTTCAGAGAATTCTTCATAAACGAGGCCTTTGGCACTGCATGTTACAGTGCTTAGTAATGACTGTCATTGCCTAACCTTGATAAAGTTATCTACGTGTTGGGGCAGCTGGTTAATAGCTGATAGAACAAGTGATGTCTGGGCTGATTAATGGCGCTGGAGGGAAATGATATCATGAAGGTCCGCTTTTGGTGTGCCACGCCTGCCTCGTCGGCAGCCACAGTGCTGCCGTCCTTGCTCCCTGCCACCCCGAAATGACTTTCATGGTTCCAAGAACTGGTGTGATGACTAGGCTTATTCCTTATCTTGTCAGCCGGGTTTCACTGCAAGGATGGAAAGCGTCATCATTTGTATAGGTGGGGTGCAAAGCACTGCCCATTTCAGCAATATGCTATGTTTTAGTGAGTCCAGGAGTGGCCACTTAAACCAGGTTGGGGGTGTTATTCCTTAAACATGTGTGTTTCAATGAGAATCTTGGTTATTTCCTCGTAGTTAAAAAACAAACCTCAGAGATGAGTGTAAGTGCTGGTAACTGTTGCTCTTTAGCTGTATTTGCATGTTATACAGCTGCGTGTAGATGATGCTTCGTTCAGGAACATGCCTTTCCTTTGTATTATGAAAACCCACCTCTGTGCAAGAGATTTTACAGGCTGAGAATCTACCCCCCTCTGCCAGCTGTCACTGCAGTCTGGTACCAGTGCAGCCAGTGTGGGCTCCCCTTGCTGCCCTGTGCAGGGCGAGAGGGCAGCCCAGGGTAACGGTGAGGTTCCACCGGCAGTTAACCAGTGCTTTGTTTCACAGGAGAGGACCTGACTGCTTGGAGATGTTTTGGTTGACAGCCCAGCCAAATAGGCTGGCCGTCCAGGACCTGTATGATGGTTGTAGCAGACGCGTAGAGAAAGCATGAGGCACAGAGCAAATGTGCTCACCTTCCCCTCTGGCAGACCCTCTCGCCTTCTGTCAGTCACTGGTTTACAGACTCTGGTGGCAGGAGTTGTGTCCATAGTACCATGTTTAATAGCCACAGATGGATCTGCTCCACATAAACCTTTTAATGCATTTTTGGACTTGCTTTCATTCCTGATATCACAGGAATGTAGGGAAGCTATCGGCGCATGTTGACTATTCTCTAGTTTTGCTGTGAGTAAAACATGAGCAAATACGAAGTTGCTTCTGCTGTCTTGTTGTTTTGTTGGGTTTTTTACCTTCCTGTAGAGGAATAGATATTACTTCTTTTTAAGTGTATGTGTAAGTGTTCATTTTGCTAAAACACCCAGGCTTTTGACCAATACAAAAAAAAATAATTTCAGTCAAGATGTTGTAAGAGATTCAGAAGTAAAAAATTCTTCCCCAAAGAGAAAAGATTTTCCCACTAGAAATAAAAAAGCTTACCAAGGAGCAGGGAGGAGGAACTAAAAACTGGGTACAGCTTAGGAGCCACATCTTTTTACTTCATCTAGTGCAGGCTAATCTGTGACTTACAACGAAGAGCAGAGGGGTTTGTGGAACCTAAAACCCCCATGTAATTGAAGAGAGGAGTGTGTCCAGATTTGCATTTGCTGCCTGACCAGGTTAAGTTGTAGCATAGCAGGGGAGCACTCTGAAAGCAAAGTACAATGTTAGTAATGCAGTAGTATCAGAAGCACTGTCTCTGTAGTGTTTATGCCAAATGTACAGTTAATTTCCCAATAAGTCTTTTGCTTGATATCAAGAACATTGAATTTTTCGGGTCTTTTGTCAGTGGTGCCTTTCCGTAATTTCAGGTGTGACTTTTAAGAGTTGCTTCAACTCATCGTCCTTTCACACTGTTGTCTAAAACAGATTGTCTTTGCCAATCAGCCTTCAAGCACAGGCTTGCGTGTGCTCGGAGCAGCCTCATGGTTTTGGAGCTGCTGTGCTGTGACACAGGTGCACGCCGATAACGTGGTGACTCGATGTCTCCATCACACATGGGTATCACATCAGTGTCCTGTGAGATAGTCTGAGTGAACCACATTATCAGAGACGCCTTACCAGGCCCCCTGGTTTGATAGAGGTGTGTGTGAAGCTCAGCGTTCAGATATGCTTGCTGGTTGGAGGGGTGGGGAGAGGACAGGGGGAGCTTGTTCTGGGGTAGCCTGTGGTGCTCTCTTGTTTTGCCGACAAAGAGGGAGCTTAATTCACTGGAGCTGTCAATCTGGTAGTTTTCAAGCACTGAAAGAAAAGTCTTGTAAAAGTGAGCGTAAGTGTATGTGAGGGAGGAAAGGGAAACAGAAACTAAGCAAGTCTACTATTTTGATGTTGGCAAAAAGAATTAGTACTTGTAGTTGCTGACCTGCACCCTGTATCTAGCAGAAAAGGGGAAGGCATAAGAGTAAAAGGGGAGAAGTGTTGTTGCTGCCATATTTGGTTGGAACATCACGTACCATGCAAAGAGTATGTGATGATACAATTGAGGAGTGCTCTTTGTCGCTTTTGTCACGCAGTAGAAGGTTGTTGGGTTTCTTGTTTGGATTGGTTTTGGTTTTTTTAGCTGTTCTGCTTGCTTGGACTATAAGTGGGGGCTGGAGCTATAGGAGGAAAAGATCTGTTTGCAGAGGGACAGATGCTGGGTGGGGTTATATTTTGACTTTGGGGCTTGACATTTTGGTGTAACCTTTCCTTCTGTCTCAAGGAATAGATCAAAGTCCAGGGACTTTATCCAGCCTGGAGTGAATTTTGAAGAGTAGGGCTTTTTTGACCTTTTTCCTGGTCTTTATAGGAGCAAAATTCTAGCATGCTTTGAGAAATAGAAAGTACAGGCTTGCTGCTATATAGGGGGTTCTTTTTCTTCTCTCTCTGATGCTATTTTAGGCCCTCAGTTCTCAGCATCTGGAAGAATTTGTACTTTGAATTTTGTTTTATTCACAGTTCAGTAGAGTGAAAAATCCCCAAGTTTAAATTGCTTTTGTTTGGGGTTAACTTTGTTCCAAGAACTGCCTTGTTTCCCTTCTGATTCCTTTGTTAGTGCAATTGTAGCTTTACTCTTTATGTATGCTATAGTGTATTGATCTTCATCACTTTTGTTGCTTACTAGTGATGGATTGCCTGCTTTTAAACAGCATTGCACCACAAGGTAGAGCTTTCTTGTGGATCAGAACTTGCTTTTTTGCAGTAAAACCAGTGGATGTTACTATTGTCTGGTCTAAATGTAATTTAAAGCCTCTCTTGGCTATCTTAAAGTATATAACAGGTTATCACAGGTTCTGGGTATTGTAATCAAACCACATGGATCTTTAGCATAGAAGTTCATGTCTCCCTGAGAAGGATCTGGACAGTAGAGAAGACTTTACATGATTGATGCTGGTCAGCTGCTGTGTTCCAGTTGTGAATGTTTTTAAGAGACTGGTGGGATGTAAGTGCTCATTTTGAGTCAACTAGGAGTCAACCTGGAAACTTGCCAACGTGACAACCATCTACAAGAAGGGCAGGAAGGAGGATCCGGGGAACTACAGACCTGTCAGCCTGACCTGGGTGCCAGGGAGGATTATGGAAAGGTTCATCTTGGGGGAGATCACACAGCAAGTGCAGGACAACAGGGGGATCAGGTCCATCCAGCATAGGTTCACAAAGGACAAGTCCTGTTTAACCAACCTGATCTCCTTCTATGATCAGGTGACCTGCCTAGTGGATGAGGGAAAAGCAGTGGATGTTGTCTTCCTGGATTTCAGGAAGGCATTTAACACTGTCCCCCACAGCATTCTGCTGCAGAAGCTGGCAGTTCATGGTCTAGACAGGTGGACTTTTCACTGGGTTAAAAACTGGCTGGATGGCCGAGCCCGGAGAGTGGTGGTGAATGGAGTTAAATCCAGATGGAGACCGGTCACAAATGGTGTCCCTTGGGGCTCGGTCTTGGGACCAGTCTTGTTTAATGTCCATTGATGACCTGGATGAGGGGATCGAATGCACCCTCAGTAAATTTGCAGGTGACACGAAATTGAGT
>VZRW01001979.1:263488-345450 GCA_013398125.1 Aegotheles bennettii | reverse complement strand
AGGGAGGTGTTCGTGCCCCTGTACTCGGCACTCGTGAGACCGCACCTTGAGTGCTGCGTCCAGTTCTGGGCACCGCAGGATGGGAAGGACATTGAGGTGCTGGAGCGAGTCCAGAGAAGGGCAACAAGGCTGGTGAGAGGTCTGGAAAACAAGCCTTATGGAGACTGGCTGAGGAAGCTGGGGTTGTTTAGCCTGGAGAAGACTGAGAGGAGACCTTATTGCCCTCTACAGCTACCTAAAAGGAGGTTGTAGTGAGGCTGGTGTTGGTCTCATCTCCTGAATTGCTAATGACAGGACAAGAGGAAATGGCCTCAAGTTACATCAGGGGAAGTTTAGGTTGGATATTAGGAAGAAGTTCTTTACAGAGAGCGTGCTTGGGCACTGGAATAGGCTGCCCAGGAAGGTGGTGGAGTCACCGTCGCTGGGGGTGTTCAAAAAACGGGTTGATGAGGCACTTGAGGCCATGGTCTGATGGTCCAATGGTTAGGAGCATGATGGGATTGGGGTTGGACTTGATGACCCTGGAGGTCCCTTCCAACCATAATGATTCTATGATTTGGAGCCCCAAATGATGCTGGAGGGAGCCAAAGTGAGTGAATGGGGAAGTCATAGGGTCATTGGGGAGCTTTGTCTTTTTTCTCTAAGTAAAATAAACTCAGGTGCATAGTACAGAACTGTGGCTGCAGCAGACTGTCGCTTTCACACGTACTGTGCTGACCACCAGTTTTTCAAGTACAACTTTTTTCTCGTTTTTGTGCTGCTGTGTTGTGCAGTTTCCTGATCAGCGTAGTGCTGCACCTTGGCTCACAATAGGCATTGTTTGGGTGGGGGCTGGCACAATATTTTTGTGCTGTGATTTGATCTCTCGTTTGTCTTGGTTAATCTATTAAAATGTAATGCTCAATCCCACTCCTTTTTGGCAGGTTTTCCTCTAGTATTTTTGCAGTGATAAGGAAACAGTGTAGCTCTAATTGAGACCACTGAAGAAAAACAGTATTTTGGGATGTTTCTTTTGTGTCTTTGGCTATAGAACAGAGAGAGAGGCCACGCTGTAGGCAGGGTATGTTGGACCTTCAGTCTGACGTGTGTGCCTGTTCATATGGTAACAAATAACTTCCTCAATTTTCCCTTTTTCCTAATTTCTTGTTTGCCATTGTGAAAAAGCTCTGTAGAACCGGACAGGAGACCTTTCTTCAAATAGGAAAATCTGTTTCTGAAACCACAGAACATGGGTAGAGCATTTGCCACAGCTTAACATGTGTTTTTAAAGTTCCTTTTCTTTCTTTGTCTGTCAGCTTTGGTACCAGTGGACACTGGAAAAGTATGTTTCCTCCCTGCCCCAAATTACAGTAACTGCAGTTAGGAGACCTTAATTAAAATGCTTGGTTCGTAGCTTGGGTAAAGAATTTGGAAACAAAGTCGTTTATTCTAAGGCAGCTTTACCACAGATTTCTTCTGGGGCAGAGCTGTTTTCTGACATGTAAGATCAAGATCTCTAAAATCTGTTGTTCTGTAGATGAGTTAGATGGGGGTCAAGTTCTTTGCGCTAGTGCCTTTTTCTAAAATAGTAATACTTGCATATGAACTAAGCTGGGATTTCCAAAAGCTCCTACTCATTAAGGTGCTGAGTTTCCTTGACCTTAGCTGAGCACATTTGCAGACTTTGGCCTAATCCAGCTCCCTCTGAAACTGTTGGAGATCTTTGTAGTTGGATTCCTTGGGAACTACATGTACCTGGTGTTCAGATTTTATTTTTCTTTTTAATGGAAAGCTGGAGAGACAAGGATGGAAATGGAATTTGTTCACAGTGGCACAAGTTCAGTAGCAAACCTGGGATCAACACATGGACCTCTTCTGCTGGTTTGTTCTTGCTGTGTTGCACCATGACTACCGAGAGCAGGCACTTAAAAGATGCAATGGCTTGATAACAACAATTGATGGCCAGGAATCAAAAGCATGGTAGGTAATAATTAAAACATGCAACCATGATGCCATTGAAAGTGCTCCAAGTGTCTGCTTTGCCCAGGGGAGTGTCTGGTAGTGTAATCTGAAATGTTTTTGTAGGACCACGTATAGTATTTGAGTTTCCTGTTACTTGTTAGTGCTGCTGCCACCTTTTCTTATGCTGGCGGATGTGTGGGTGTGAAAGCTCCCTGCAAGAATAGAGTTTCAGCGCACTTGTGGCTGCTGGTAATGAAAGCTAAAACACAAAATGTTTCTGGAAAATGCACTTGGTCCATGTAAAATCTCCCCATTCTCTCTCCCATTAAATCAAAGTATATTGCTTGTTGTTCAGGGCTGGTTCAGGCAGAATGGAGCAGCCTAGCAGTGCTGCTGATATTATAGTAAAGGAAGGCTTGTACTGGAGAATGGTTTTGGTTAAATATTTTTTGGTCTTTAAAACACTAATATCTGTGCGTGGGTGGTTTCAGCAGCCACTTTGGCTTTGAGGGAATAATTGTTGGAGCCTTCTATAAGAACAGGGATGAAGGTTCTCTTTTGGTGACGTAAAAACTATTAAAGGGTTAACTTTTTTCCCATTCTCTATATGTCTTTGAATGTGAAAATTTTCTCCCTGGCTTTTTCCCTCCCCTCCCCTCCAACTCTACAGGAAATTAAATTGTTTGTTTAAAATGTCCGATGTCGGTGTTGGATGCCTATACTAGCTCAGGAACTTGGAGGCATTCCTGCAAGGCCAGTCCTAAAAAAACTGAAAGGTGGGTCTTTCCTGCTCTACTGTAAATGTACAGTTTGACTACAAGGGGTTTTTTGAAGCACACTGCCCAGACAGCTTTGAAATATGCGTAAAGGTGTACACAGAGGAGCTGCAAACAGTTGAATTGTGTTTAAACCTTGATGTCTTCCATGTATTCACTGGGGTGGGGGTTGTACAGGGAGTTTCCAAATCAAGGAATGCTCTCTGATCCAAGAGAGAGAATAGAGAAAAGTCTCCTGAACCAAGCATGGGCCTGGCAGCCAAAACAGGCTTGGCTTTTGCCTCTGTAGTAGGCTTCATTGTAACTGAAGAAATGGTGAATTTCTCAATATAATACTTTTTCCACCTGCCAAATGCAGCAATAATACAAACCTGCCACGGTGCTGTCGTGTGGCTGAACTGACTGCAGATAGCTCATAGATCATTTGATCTCAAAGGAGAGCTGAAATGTTTATTACTTTATCTTGATATTTGTCAGCAGTTCTTAATTCACATACTTCAAGGCATGGTTCAAAATTAAAAAATCAAGTTGTTAAAATTTGTCTGCTCCTCACCGGTGATTTCTGTAAAAGAGAAGTCCTCACTCCTTTGTGTTTATTATACACAATTTCACTTGTAATAAATGGCTGAAAGACTTGAAGGATTGGCTGGCTGAGGGCTGTCTCAGAAGTGGGTAGAAGCTTGGTTTTGTCATGCTTATTTAAAAATGAAAAGATAAGGTACGCGCGGCAGCCTTTTTTCTAAAGGGAGCTGCTGCTCACCAGTGTAGCAAGAAACTTTTTTCCCCTCTAAAGGAGGCCCTGGATCTCCTATGAGATTTTAAGGCTGCATATTTATTTTCTGAAAAACAGAATCATTTGTTGCATCTTCTGAAATGGTGCTTGAGAAATAGCAGAACACCTCTTTTGGTGACCAGCAGAGCAGCACCAGTGGTGTTTCGTTGGTCTTCACAAGTGAGGGTGTAGCTGTGAACCACGGTCCAGATCACATCCTAGCAGTGAGAGTTGAGGAGTGTAATCTAAACACTCCAAAGTGAAAACAAGGGGGGCAGCTGATTTGCTCTAGATACAGCTTAGTATTTTAAGGGGGGCTCTGTTTATGTCTGTTGTCTCATCTACAAGACTGGAAACAGTCTGTCTACAGAACACGCTGTGTTCAGGCAACCTCCCTGTGTGCATGTAAGTTTTAAGGGGTGGTCTCACAGGAGAGAAAAGCACCCGAAATAGAATGAAGGCTTTTAGACTACAAGGCCTATACATCCTCTCCTGTTTGTTTTTCAAATAGGCAGCTGTGAGTCACATCCAGGATAGAAGATGGATGTGGTGATCAGAGCAGGCTGCCTGCTGCGTGGTGCTGTGAGCTGGTGTGAGCACCCTTCCTGATCTGAGGCAAGGTTCATGTGTGTACCTACGCTGGGGTGCTGTTCCTTCTCAAGGAAGTTCATGTTGTTGGATTGTCCTGCTGGGAGAAAGGCTGTTGTCTTTTTGCTATGATTTCCTGGATTACTTGGGGACTATAACGGCTTCTTTCCCTGATGCAATGCATGGTTTCAGGAGATCCTTATTACAGGTGTTCCTATTTTATGCTCAGACTGACAGTGTCCCAGAGATTTCCCATGCTCTTGACCTGCTGGACGTTGCCTTTCTGCTCTCTCTGTCCTGCCTCTCCAAGCTATGGTTTTCTGATGTTAAGTTTGTTTGTTTTGGGTGGTTTTTTTTGTTGTTGGATTTTTTGTTTGTTTGTTTTCAGTGCAGGGAAACTTTCACGTGGTCTCTTCCTTTTGGCTTTGGAGATCTCTTGGAAGGATTTCTGTATAGTCCCTCTTGTGCTCAAGAGATTGTGTTAAGCAAAGCTGTGACTGCTTTGTCCATTAGGCAGGTATGTGGTGAGTGATAAAGGGCTGTTGGAGTAGTTCCCATTCTGAATGGAGAGCTTGGTGATGGCACTAGTCCAGGGTGGCCAATCCCACTGTTGTCTTGAGCATAACCATAGAAGCTACGAAATTCAAGATTGTTGTTGCTACGCAGGTGCCAGTTTATGGCAGACAATATCCAAAATGATCACTGGTAGCCAAAAGCTCACTATTGGTTGCCTTGGGTATGAAAGATACGGTGGTCCCTAGCAGATGCTTTTCCGTGTCCTCCCAGACTACCCTGCTGTAGAGCATAGAAAGGACAGGACCATAGCTGTCACCTTGTACTGTGTCACTGGAGTGGCAGAGTAGCTGGGATGGTTGCAGTACCCTTCTAGGCAAGGACTGGGAAGGCTGAAGACTCCTTAGCCTGCTGTCTTTGGGTCCCAGAATAATCAAATGTCGTGTTCAAGGTTTCTAATAGCAGCAAATGAAGGCAGTGGGTACTGCGAGATGAACATGGAAGGACTGAAGAGGAGAAGTCCTTTCCACACAAAAGCAGTGTAGGATAGATGGGCCTTTTGGAGTGAGATGCAGAAGTGGCCAGGAAAACTGTTGAGCCTGAGCCTGTGGGATGCAGTGAGTGGAAGCCTCGCTGCTCCAAGGAGAAAGCAGCAAGGTGGGTGGGAGTGTGAAGAGCATCAGCTGAAATACTGAGGGCAGCATGAGAGGCAGAGGTTATAGTCCTAGCCTTCCGTCCCTGGGACGTGTTCTGATTGAGGCATTGATGGAACTTTGTATGTCCTCACCAGAGGTTACCGCTTTTGGAACCTGTTTCAGATGAAACCTCTACATTGAAAAATTGAGTTCTAACTTTAGCTCTTTAAAAACACCTTCACGTCTGGGCTTACGGTACAAACACAAACTCCTGCTATAAAGGAGAGCTTCCAGAGGAACAGCTCAACTACTTTAGAGCAGTGCTCTGTAGCCTCAATTATGTCATGGTCTCAGTTCGTGGAAGATCTGCTAAGTGAGTTATTCAAGAACACCTTAGAAATCTTCTCGGTGGCTTAATTACTGAGAAGTAGCTGCCATCTCTTGCATGTTTATGTGAAAGGTATGTAGCAAGTGGAAGAGTTGATGGATGGAATACAGCTGTTCATATGATCCTAACATGCATGTGGGAGAGTAGTTTCCCAAGGAAAGCTCATTTCCTGACAAGTCCAGTTAATCTCTCTGTAACAAGTGTTACAAAAGGTAATTATTTTGTTTTTATAGTGTCATGGAATCAGCAACAGAGGACTGCTGTTACCAAAGGTGAAGCAGCATAGCACTGTAATGTCTTGGCTTGACTGGCTATTTTGATAGGGACCTACAATGAGAGACAACAAAAATTACAGGATTTAACACTCAGTTCTGTGTCGTGAAAGTGGTTTGAATAAAAGCTGTTTGGTTCCAGTGGGATCTTACCTAGGATAGAAGCCTGCAGTGTTAATCTTGCAGCTGTCTGATCCAACAGCAGTCCCGTGCCTTACATCTCAAGGGGCAGCACCTGGCAAAGCAGAGCTCACACAGCTGCTCTGCAAAGCCCAGAAAGGAGGTAAGAAACAGTGGTGCTGTGTGATGTGTCTGTAATGGCAAGCTTCACCCACAGCTTCTGCTGCCTGTATTCTCCTAACACACTGATCATCACTGTAGGTGTTTGGAACTCAACAGTGTAAGCGTGCCATGCCTACCTACACTACCAGAAAAGTGCAAGACCTCTGATGTTTGGCTTGGTGCAATTAAATTACAGCACAAGAACTGTATGGCTGTAGGTGGATAGAGACATTAAATAATAATCTTGAGCAAACCTAGCATCAAGACAATGACAGAATTTGAGGAAGAAATGGAAAGAAACTTAATCTTTGATGTTATGGTCTCTGTAGTTCTCTCTCCTGTATGGGCAGAGGGAGGAGTTCAGTGGCAAGTTTAGCCTGCAGGTTATATTTAGAAGCACCTGTAAGCAATTTGTTGTTGTGTAGGATGCACGACTTTGTGGGTTAGGACCTGACTTACAGTGAAATATTTTACAGACAAATAGTTGAAAAAGAGATGTCTTCTTGCTTTTAACAATATTAAATTTTTGTTTTGTTTTGACTTAAGGGCTTGTTCATTCTTTCTTAGTTCATAGCCTTAAATGGCCAAAAATGCAGTTTTAGATTTTTTTTTTCTTTCGTTTCCTAATTGTTTGTCTGTAGACTTTTTCTTTCATAGTGATGTGAGTAGAGAAGTTATTCTTCACCAGGGAGAGTCTTCCTGAAAAAGTCTTGGCATGACCTTACTAGGATTTTTCTGAAGGAGATCACCGCAATGTGAAAACAGTGGGTTAGAATAGTGAAATGTTATCTTTTCCAGATCACTCCTGACTGAATGTCCTGAAGTAAGAGAAGATTATACCTAAAACCATGGTGTACCACCTCTGCAGCAGGATCTGTGGTTTAAAAGTGCTGAGGGGCTCATAGCTGCTGTTGTAAACTCCATCTGAAATCACTAATCAGAACTGTAGGTGTTACGTCTGACCAATATGCAGACCAGTGCATTTTGTTGTTTAAAAAAATTTGCGCTTCAGTGTTTTACACTGAAACAGATCTTCTCTTGAAGCCAGGCCTGGAGAGAGCCAAGATCAGGCTGGCATTGCTGGGCTGTTGGTTGTCTGTGCCTTGCGGAGGATGCTGGGTGAACTTGAAGCTTGCACGACTGAGAGCTGTCTGTGGGACTGGGGTGGTGTTTGTCTGGTGTCCACCTTGGGGCGGTGGTACAGAGACATGCAGGCCAGGCTGGAGGAAGACTACTTGTGTGTGTTGTGGATCGTGGTGCTAGAATTCAGGTGGAGGAAAAAAATGTAGGTGTTCAGATTAGTCTTGGAAAAAAAATATTATCCTAGCAGTTTTTTTGCTTTTATCTGGAAACTAATTAGAGAAAATAATACTAGGGGTGGTGTAGTGTTACGCTGAGATGTGAAGGAGCAGTCCAAACTAGGTAACAACAGTTTATTGCCTCTTCAGAGTGCAACTTTTGCAAGGTTTTGATTATCACTGTACAACCATCACAACTTTATTGTTCCAGAGGACTGGCATGGCTTTGAAGAGGAAGGTTTTTGCTGAAGTGGAGTAGCTTCTGCCATTAATGTGATGCCTGTGTTAAAGCTTACTGTGGCACCTTGGACTGTGTGCTGACCAAGCATGAAGCCCTGCAAGTCCAAGTAGGCAGATAGTACCCACCCAGCAAAGTGAAGTCAGCGAGCCTGGGCAACTGCGTGCCAGGGAGTTACGTAAAGCTGGGTGTGGAGCAGCCTCCTTCTTTATGAAACACGGCTGACTGCAGGGATCTGATGTGCAAAGAGCTGTGAGAACATGCTGCCTGGGAAAAAGACTTACTGGGATGAGAAATCCTGCTCTTGCAGATAGATGTGCTAGTGGGGTATAAAAGCAGACACGTGGTAGAGGATTTTCTTTTGACTTTGCAAACAAGAATTCATGAAAATATTCTGAGCAAATATTTTTATTTACTAAGAGGTTGAGAGGTAAATGCGTATGTTTCTCTGTGATAATCCTAGTAGTATTGCATGGGTCAGTTGTTTTCATTAACTGTTACTTGATATCTCAAGTGACAGCAGATGGGATGAAGAAAAATCACTTTCCTCAGTAGATGCAGTTCAAGTCTTAAGACATACAGAACTTTTAACATCATTTGAAGTCGTCATTTGACGTGGATTTTTTCCCATGTATAATGATTCTTCAGGTCCTTGTACATATTTCAGATTTACAGCAATTTTAAAGTTGTAACCTTCCTGCAAGTCCCTTTATTTACGCTGATTGTATCTCCAATTAATCTGTGATATAATTCTGGTGGTATCTTTGAGCTGATCCTGCGTATGACACCTCCAGTCAACCGTGAAAGCCCTAAAGAGAGAACATGGGGAGTTCGCAGTGTGCATCTGGTGATGGGAAATGTGGAAAGCAACCTGAAACAGCAGAGGAATCATCAGCTTCTCCTTGCCTTGTTGTGCAGTCACCTATAGGCTTGAAATCCCAGTGTGTGGTGTAGCATCATCTCCACAGTTCTTATCTTCTGTGTCTGCAAACAAAAGAAGTGAGCAAGAGAAAATGAGTACACTTGTCCAAGGGAGATTTGTTCTGTGATCATGTTTAATCAAACATGTAATCAACATTTAATCAAACATTTAATAAACTGCTCGCATTTTTCCTTATAATTAGTTGCTGCCAATTACTGGTTTTGAAGAGTGAGTTTCAGGGTGGAGCCAGGCAAAAATAACCCAGAGGAAAACAACAGGCTGCTGCTGTGCCTTTGTGTCTGCCTTTGCAGCTCCTCCTCAAGAGCTGGATCAACTGCTTATACATCTGCCTCCAAGCAGTGATAAGGACAGTGGTAATTTGGTACATTAGAATACAAGTTTAGCTTTTTATTTTTCCCTTTAAGAGGGATTTAGGTTGTCTTATAAACTAATCAGTGTGTTGTGATCACACTGATGTTGTAATGGGGAGGGGCAGGTACTGGAGAATCTAGTTCAGTCCATAAAGGGAAGCAAATGTCAAAGATGCCGATGAACTGTTGGCCTTAGGCTTTTTTTCTGAGAGGGAGAGCAAGGTTATGAGTAACAGAGCTCCAGTATGATTTAGCTTGTCGGGGCGGTTTCTAGAAAATCGGAGGAGGCCCAAGAAATTGTCCAGTTCTACCAATTACACAGTGTAGCAGACCTCCCAGCAGGTCCAAGTCTGGGATACAAGGAAGTCTGGTTAGAAAATGTTGCAGCGTTTTGGGAGTTGTGTATCAGCTTCTGCGTGCCCTGGCCAAATTTGGGAAAGTTGTAGTCTTAAAACGTGCTTGCTCAGTCCGTGATGGGAATGATGGGTGTAACAGCTGCTGTCTAGGATAAGTCATGAACAACAAGAAAAAAAGGGGTTAGATTAATGAGGACTCCCTGTGTGTGTGTACCCCAGCATGTCTGTGTGGGAGAGATTAGTAGCAAGATGTGCCAGGGTAGGTGGGGGTGTGGGAGGCAGCAAGGCACGTGTTGTGGGTGTTGGCCCAAGGCAGAGCTCTGAAGCTGACTTTCTGGGCAAAGTGATGCCTGCAGAAGGGCTGAAGTTGATCAGAAGAAATTACTTGATTCAGAGGGATGAGATGCTCTAAATTTCTTGTAAGCAAACAGGATTAGTGTTGAAGAACTTTGTCATTCACTTTACCTTATGGAGGCATGTGCATTTTGTCTAACAGCTTGTGTAATAAACAGCTACTAGTTGTTTTATGATTTATAAAAGTTGTTTTTTTTCTCTTACTGGACTGTAAACAATCCACTGAAGCAAACAAGAAAATGAGTGTTCTGGCAGACATATGCTACTGCTTAAAGCAAGAAGCCTATGGACTGGAAGAAATTGGGAGAGTTTTAATCTTTCTTTAACAGCAAACTTCAGTGTAGTATAAAGCAGATAAAAAGCCTGACAAAATAGGTATGTTTGTAACACACATGTAGTTGTGCTTTGCTGAAGTGGTTTAGACACTGTGACGGAATTTTCACCAGCTGGGGTAGAGTTTTCTTGGAGATAATGTTCTGCCCTTTTCAGGTACAGAAGCTATTGTGAGTGGTGGAGAATTTTTAACTTACTGTCTAATCTCTGCTTCAGCTTCAAGTTTGTGCTTTGTGCATTTTCTGGCCTTGGCTGATCTTATGTGTAACAATCCTATGTCCATCTCTACCCAAAGCTTTTGGTGTCTTTCTATGAATCTTCATGACCTACATTGCCTTAATATTAAAAGGCTGGCAGCAGTACCTTGTTCCATTCATTGGATTTCCAACTTGCAAACTGCAGCCCCATCCAATGATACCAATGGAAAACTATTCTCTTATTCTCTCATCTGAACCTTTTGGTAAGTTTTCTGCCCAAGGTGGGTGCGGGTTTTTTTTGTTGTGTTCCCCCCCATCCCCCCCCCCAATATCACATCAGCGCTTAATACTATTCTGTATGATGTATAATAAAAAATATTTATTAATTTGCCATCTCTCCATTTAGGTCCTTTTTTCTTGTAAGTAGGACCATACTCAAATACTGCATGTTGCAGATATTTTATTTGATTTCCAAGATCCTGTGTGATTTGTACAGATCACAAAGATGATTCACTGCAGCACTGTCAAACGTCTGACCTGTTGCTTCTCAGGGAAGCTGGCCACATGTCAGTAAATGGAATACTTTGAAACAGTATGATCATTGCTTGTTGGAAGCCAAGCTTTCGTTTTATTACAAGCCTCTCTAATGAGGCTTCCAAATAAAGGAAAATAATTTTTCTTTGATCTGTGTTGACATAAACTCAAGCAGAAGGGTCAGTTGCAGGGTAAGGACATTCCCATTATTGGTATTGGCATATGAATCTGTTCAAATGGAGAAAAGCAATCTGGTCCACATTTCTTTAATTTGTACCATGTATTTTCTGCTGAACATCTCAAACAGGGTACTAGGCTGCAGAATTACACTTTGCAGATTCCAAGTGCTTTTCTGTTTTCTGTTGATGTGGTTCAAACAGTGTTTGGGGAGAGCTGCACAGCAAAATAAAGGTGAAACCCAGTTTCAAATAATGTTCGAACTGTTTTTAGCCAGCTTTTCATTGGGGGCTTAACCAACCAGTCCTCTTTAAAGTAACAGCTGCATTCATAAATGCTGCAAACTAAAGTTTGAAGCTTGGATTGCATCTCGAAGGGAACAAACAAAACAGGAACTGACTTGGATGAGTTATGTGAGCCTAAACTGATGCAGAATTTGAGGATAAAAGATTCTAGGAACATCTCTTAATTCCCGCTAGCCCTTTTCATGGATGTCCTTTTAACTTGATGAAACATTGGATTGGTATCTGTGATAGCATGCATAGCTGACCACAGTAGGCTCTTCAGTTATGTCTATGAATCTGTGGCAGACTCTGGTTCCATAAATGAAGAGGAAAATTTGTTCCTTGCCTGTGCAAACAGTGGTCACTTGGTGAGTGTAGGAGACAAATCACAAGTGCTCTCAAAGCTAATGAAACTTGAGGGAGAGTTGGTGTCTGACTTGCACAGTGCCAAAACATTAAGGCCTCATGGAGGGGGAAAAAGAAATGGTTTCTTCAGTGAGCAGACATGTTAACTTTCTCTTGTTTGTATAATGAAGTTTTACATGAAGGAAAAAGCCCCAGACACCTATATATCTTACTTGAAGCCTGGCTGGAGATGAATAAACTCATTTTGCCTGGCAAGCTGCTGAACTTAAGTAAGTCTCTAATTTCTGCCAAAAAAATGCCCAGTCTCTTCTGGAGATCCAAGAAGTGAAAAAAAATTGTGTTACACATTTCTCATGCATGTCCCAGTGGGTGTCTGGCCTCTATAAAAACTCCCAAAGGGTTTATTCAAGGCTTTTTGCCAGAGTCTTGGAAAGTTGCATTGGAGGTATAGCATTTGGTTTCAGGGTTAGTGGATTAAAAGCCATTTCTAGATGAAAGCTGGCTTGGCAGACGTGCTCTTCTCTCTGTGCCCCTTGGTTTTAGCAGAGTGGAGGTGTGTGTTCATTCTCCATTGCGTGTGGGTGACCTGAGGGATCTGCAGTACCAACCTGGAGCCCAGCAGAGCCTCGCCTGACTGGCCATACTGGACTGACAGTCTTTGTCCAGCATTCGTGTGTTGGAGATGAGGGCAGCTGTAGCCCCTCTGTAGAATGCTGAGGCAAGCCACTGGAGTGCTTTTATTTGGGTAAAGGGCAGGAATCCAGATAAGACTTATGAAAGTAATGGAGCACATGTAGCACGCTGGAGAGAGGTGGCAGGGAGGGAGCAGGGTGAGACGTGTGCAAGCAGCAGCTTCTAGCCTATCTACAAGTCTACTTCAAGTACCTTATAGTGTTTTTTTTAATAATTATTTTGTTTAAGAAACTCAGTTCTGAGCTTTGATTAGTGTGTGAGAATCTAGCAGACACAGAGGGCTTTTCAGATTGGCTTGCCATACCCGTACCCTCTGTAGAAAGGCATTTGTAGGAGATTCCCCCTGGATACTCTTAATTCATTCTTGGGATATCAAGGTTTATGACAAAATTTCTTCTTCAGAGACTCTATGCTGTTACAACAAATGCCTCAAAATGGTCTTAATATGCTGAGCATCAACTTAGTAGGAGAGACCCACAAGCTCTCTGCAAACCTTTTAGTCTTGAAGAAGACGCCCTGATTTCTTGAATAATTTTTTGCTACCAGTGTTGATTTACGTTGCTAGAATGCCAGGGTGCTGCGGTAGTTCTCCGATCGATGGTGTGGGATGCATTAAGAATGCACTGCCTTGGAGGGTATTGTGGTCTAGTTAAGACAAACTGTGGATAATGGTTCTGGCAAATGATTATTTCTAATACAATTTTCTTCTCTATATGCTTTTGTCAGGCAGCTGTGTGCAAGCTCCAACAGCAAGGTTGTTAAAGGTGACTATGGCAGATACGTAAACCTAAGAGAGGTCCTGAAGGGGTCAGATTCTCAGAGGGCAATTGCCAAGCACTTTCAGAAAGTCTACTGTAGGCTAAGACAGGTTGGGCACTAAAAATTGTTATGTGAGCTTGAGAGACCAAACCAGTTCAGCTTTTGTCATCTTTTCTCTTCTGTTCTTCCTGGTTTCTCTTTCAAAAAAAAGAAAAAAGGACAATTGCTGCCAATAGGGTTATGCACATTGTAGGTTAGCTTACCAGATGTGTTGCAGTTCTTTAGTCTGAATTCTCCCTGTCCAAATAGAACAGGGAGGCTTTGGGAAGGCTTATGTAGGGCATGATATAAATATATTTAATCTGAGGATCCCCCTCTCTCTAGGTAGGTAGATAGATAACAGTGAGATATATAGATAAGTAAATATAGCTAGATTTATATTATCAGCCCAAATCCCTGTATTGTTTCTTTAACCTTACTTGGTAGCTGCTAACAATATGCCATTTGCATTAATACTGCTAAACCAATATTTGTGATTTGGACAGCTTATCTGCAATAATAGAAAAGAATCATTTAATGCCTAAATCTGACTGACAGTGCTTAAATCTAAAACCACTAACAAAACAACTTTCTGGGTGTTTTATTATATGTCACGATTCTATGTTCAAATGAAGGTAAGAATTAATGCTGTCCCTATGTAAACCTCATCTTGCCATATAAAAGCTCCAGAAACCTTGAATATATTCGATTAACCAAAACATGGGAGACAGCTGTTTTAATAAGGGGACAATGGTAGTTGTACAATTCTTAGAGAAAGCTCTCATTAAATATATATATGTAGGTTTTACTAGTCTTGGTGTATATAAGTTAAAAATTGAACAGTAAGTAACTTTATGGTGGGTTGCAATGAGTCAGGAGCCTAAAGAAAGCTCCAGAATAAACCAAGGCTTGCTTACATCTGGCTTAAATATTTTATTTCTGAGAGCTGCTCTCCTTCTAGGTGGATATCTGTAAAAGCAACCTGATTTTGTTGACCTTGCAGTACAGTTGTGAGCTGGACCAATTTTTACCCTGCTTGCCTTGGCAGCCTTGGCTCTGCTGGGGCAAAAATATCTATTCTCTTCATATCCCTGCTCTGCCCTTCTCGTCTGTTTTTTGTTTGTTTTTTTTTTTCCAGTAAGAATGAGCCTGCAGTTCAGTCTGGCTTTGACTGTACTACAAGACGATACCAATGAGATAGGTTTAAACAAACCAGTTCAGGGGATTTTGAGAGTGAAAAATGAAGTTTGGCGGCAAAACCCAGAAGCTGACTACGAGCACTGCAGTCTGCACTAAGCTGTGTGCTGCCACAGCAGAATACAGCTCTTAGTACCTGAGCTGAGCAAGTTAAAGCTAGGTGAGGCTCTAGTTTCTAGATAGATTTATAGGTAGGGGGGTAGAAGCATAGATGTATGTGTTGATTCATCTCTATGCATTGCTTCAGCACTTGTTAGTTCCTGTTGCAAAAGATGTGGGCTTTGAAAGGAGGCAGGCAGGAAGCTTGATTATATCTGATGCAGTTCAAGGATTTAATGGTAAACCTCTCTGTTCAGGACTTGGTGCTGCTCAGAAGCAATGCAGAGGCCAACATAGTTATAGGCAGGGGTCGGATGGGTGGTACTTCAACTGACTTCAGATGCCACAGTATCTCAGTCTAACAGAATAGGTATTTGACTAATACCCTTAGCTGGTTTGGTTTGAGAACTGCCTGAGCATAAAGTTAGATGAGTGCAAAGGTAGGAGAAATTCTGCATGTCACTGGGCAAAGCTTATTGAAGGGCATCAAAATGCAGCTGGTATGCAGTATAAACGTAAAGCTGTATCAGTCTGTCACTGCAGGATTTGTGTACTGCCAGCTCTCCCTGCTGTGACAAGGAGATTCCCAACCTGGTGATGCTTAGTAAGGGAGAAACTTAAAGCCTCGATTGTACCTGCAGCCCCGTGCTTTCAAGTTGCAGCACTTTTGTAGCTGATCGTGGCCTCGTTTGTAAGTCCTTTTAGGAGCTTCAGCGTAAGGAATATGTTAGCTGCAGCCACAGGAGCTTCAGGATATTTCCTGATGGTAGATATCTCCAGTAAACTGTCAACGAGGTCACTGAGTATTTTTTTACATTTACCACTAATTTGACTGTTGGTGACTGACCATTCCAATTTGTTGTTAACTTTCTTAAAATGGCATTGTTCTGGCAGCCCTTTCTAATCCCAGTTTGCACAGTCATTTACCATTACACTGTGCTTTTGGAGTGCACAGGGTGTTCTCTTATTTGAAATGAAAAAGGTGACGAAACAGGTTTCAGAGAGCTGCCGCCAGGAGAAGCGCAGTATTGCTCTGTGTTGTTTGGGATGAGACTCATTGCTTGGATTGTTGGCGTGACCTTAATGGGATTAACTATGGAAGATGAACTCCTGTTAATCCGTGTCATCTGGAAAACTGAAAAACCTTACCTGCTTATTGGATCCACTGTTGGTGCAGGAGAGAAGTGAAAGGATCCATTTCCCATTAGCTTTCAGGCTGGAGTAGTTCTAGCAGTGTTCTCCTTTCAGCTTCAGTGTTCTGAACTCTTCCACGAGTTCTCCTTTCAGCTTCAGTGTAGGAAGCTTCTCGTAGCAAGTCTTCCAGTACGGTTTTATTTGCCTTACATTCCAATTCAGTACTGGAGGAATTGAGGAGACACTAGTTAATCTGCCTTCCTACTTCACCATAATAGATGTTAAGAAACAGAAAATAGTTTTTCCTGCAATTTGGCAATATCTGGAAAGTCAGAAGAAAACAAAATACCAATCTGCTAACTAGTGAACCTCTTAGTGAATAGGGGATTTTCCTTCTTGCCAAGTTGTGTGAAGATTCCCTTGAAGACGATCTGCATACCTGGTTTCTGTGACTCCACTGGCAGTGGAAAAGGGAAGGCTGTAAAATCTTTCTTGTTGACTACTGACTTACTCTGTGATTTAAGATAAAAAGACACAAAATTTCTAACTGCTGGCTTAAATTAATATGGGATGAAACTTGCTAAGAATGATATAAAACATAAATTTTGGATGCCTGATTTCAGAAAATAAAATATATAAGTGTTTTACGGTTATAGCACCAAGAAGTTTTATCAACACTTGCAGAAAACTTCTGCCTCAACGTGGCAGCTAACTGAAGGTGTCATGGCACTGGAGAGCAAGTATGCAATATTAAGCATCCTTCAGGTTATAAACTTGCTAGTGTGAGGTTAGTGCTCGTTTTGTTTGTAAAATATAAATGTGTTAATATGCTTCTAGAAGCCTCCAATAGCTTCTGCAGAAAGAGTTTAGTATCTATATATAAAAGATAAATACCATAGCTGTCCCCAGAGGGATACTGTCTTCTGCCTCGTCATTCTGCTGCGTCTTCTCAGGTCTCTCTCAGTCGTCACCGGTGCCTTGTGACCTTAGAAGGACTTTCAAAAGGGATGATGGGTCATGTGTTTGCTTTTTGCAGAGGGTTGTATTAACTGGGGTGACCGGTGTCATGGGGACACAAAGGGAGCTGGGAGCAGAGAGGACATGCGTGCTCTTTACAGTGCTTAAGGAGGCAAGCAGTTTATTGAAGCCAAAGAATGATGCTGGAACGATTTAGCCTGCAAATTTGAAGTACTCTGACCTTTGGGAAATTAATGTCCTGTAATGGAAGATGCAGTGCCAAAACAGCTTGGTTTGAAGATGGTTTTTAATAAGTTTATAAAGAGATCACATGGTGTGGCTGCCTGCCATAGCTGGGAACTGGATCTGACAATGTCTGATGGTGTAAACCTATCGCTGAAGGCTGAACCCTGCCCAATTGCTTATAATTGTCAACAGGTATTAAACATGTCTCTGAATGTCTGGTAGGACGAATAACTAACCCCTTTTTATAATTTTTCTGTGCAGCCGTTAATCATTCCTTCTTCCCACTGATAGCTCTTCAGGTTTTTTTCTCAAAAGGCCGTGGTTAAAGGTTTTGTGTCTCTGCTGGGAAAGCAGTGAGTATAGACTCCCAGAACCTGGGGTCACTAGTTCCAAGAAAAGAGTCTGGCAGAGCTCAACAGCACTGATCCATCTTAAATGTCTAGTTTAAAAAGAAAACATATCCTTTTGAGTTTGTGTTTACTGACTTCATGGCTTTTTTAGCTTGGGATATACAGGTTTTATTTCTGTAATACCTTTTTTTTAATGCTGAAGTTAGTAGCCCTGTAATGTTTCTTTAAACCATTAGTGAAACTTTATCTTAATATTTAGTGACTGAAGGCAGTTCATTTCCTCTAGTTACTGTTTACAGTGTCTGGTTTCTTTCTTTCATGGCTTTTTCCTCCCTGCTACTTGAACCTCTGAAGTCGTGATGTTGGATGCTTTGCAATTTGTTATTGCTCTTGCAGGATAAGGGGTTAGTCGGTTTATAGCTGGATCTTTGCTGCGAGATGCTGGTGAATGTTTGTGTGTTGTGGTGGGAATTTGCAGCAAGTGGAAGCATTGTGGTGCCACCGGTGAATGCCAGAGTGATGTTGCTGCTGCGCTACTAAGATCCTACCTTATTTTCTAGTCCCTTTCAGGGCTCTTTGTTCTGATAGAGCACTCTTAAGAAGCACTTTTATAGCTGTAAGTGGGATGGTACAATGCTTTGAAGATGTGGAGAAGATCAGATGGTACTACCAAATGTCATGTGTGAATGGGATGGTGGTGTGAAAATCACTTATGTTGGTGTAGTGTCTGATGTCCAAGCTATAGGAACACTCATACTATTCCCTGTTTATAAAACCAAGAAAGAAATACACAAATGTGGCTACCCTCTGTGATGTTTTTCTACTTAAAAGGTCCTCTGTGGCAGCCCAAAGTCTTTTTTTTTTCCAGCCCATCTAAAGAGCACTTAGAGTTTTAAGTGAAACCTTTTCTGCCCCTGCTAAAGTATCTGTTCCTACTGGTTTATAAAGGTGCACTTTATTTCCTTTCTCATTTGGATCAATGATGCTTTACAGAGAGACTGAGAAAATTGAGGACTCCCTCCCCTGACTGCCAACTTTTCATCAATTTCATTCATAAATCTTTCCAAAATACTGGTTACAGAAAGGGAAAAGCTTGTTGAAATGTAAGAATAGCTGGATAGAAATTGGTAAAATTAACTCTGATTAATTGCCTGCTTGATAGTCTGGGTGCAAAAAAACAAACCACAAAAATAAAATCCCCATGGTACAATGGAGTCTTGCCATGTGTCAGATGCCCTCTGTTAACTTCTGCGTGCACCGATTGCTGTGGCTGCGAGCCAGGTCCCCTGGACAGCAAGCACCCCTTGCTCCTGTTTGGGGATTGCCACTTGGTTGCTTCCCTGATAGACAATAAAGTGGAGTCTGTCAGCAATGAAAAATAATAAAAGCAAAGAACGTCACAAATATTTAGTAAAAGAAATTCGGGGTATTCTGCTGATGGAAAAACTAAGGCAAATAAGTTGAGCTTGCCTTTCCGCCAGGATGAGAAACGGGCTGTCAGCAAGGTTGTGGGTGGGCAGTACTGCTGATTTTTTCATACTTTGGTTTAGGTTTTTTTGGTGCCTTTGTCCATGTCTGATAATTTCAGTGTGGTGCAAAGTCTTAGAGGCTGCAGGTTTTTGCTCTGATGAATTAATATTTATGCAACTTCCTTTGATGCTGATGTATTGCTTTTCTGGGAAAATGATTTACTTTTTATATCAAAGCAATACATTATTATAATTTGCCACTTTTTTACATGAGAAATTTTGGAGATGAAACATTCTCCTGTCTGAGAAAATGAATTTTACTACACGCACTAGTAACTTCTTAGGCTATTAAAACAGATACAAAAATTGCCTTTTACTTTGGAAACTGTAAATTCTGTTTGGTATTTTTCAATGTCACACCAGACAGCAAAAAATATGTTACTTAATGTAAGCGTGGCTGTGATATACAACCTGATAGCCATTTTCTCTTTTAACTGTCATTCACTATAGTGTTCAGGTCCCAGATGTGTTTGGGAATTTGTCCAAATGTTTACTTTGGATGCTTAAAAAAGTCCTACACAACAACCCCAAAAGCTAACTGTTCTACATAATTGCAGGCTGTGGTAAAACTTAATTCTGAAACATTGATTAATGTGCTTTCAGTAACTTGATACTGAATTCTTCTCTAAATCCATACATCATTCTAACTTAAACATGAAGTCAGCTTGCATGGTAATTATTATAATCACTATTGCATATGGTAAGGCTTGCAGTAGAGTTGTTCACTGGTTTCAGGTGTAGAACTAATAAGTCATAACAAGCTTCTGGGTTTTATTCAATATTGCAGGCTAATGCAGTGGCTACTTAAATGTTTGTTTTTCCTTTAAATGTTGCAGTGTATGATTCAGCAGCCCTGTGTGCTGAAGGAAGGGAACAGGGGAAGCACCAGTCAGTAATTTGTGCTGCACCTGAATAGGTTCTGTAGCTTTAGGCATGCTATGCCAGCTGAAGACATTGAAGCTTTGCTGTAAGTCAGGTGTTTTGTTTTATCACCTTCAAACACTTTTCCCCCTTCTCTTTTTTTCTATAGGTTTACTAACATTTGCTAATTTTTTTTTTTCTGGGCTGATGGTTGGAGTATAAGATCCTTGTCTAGATGATTCTTGGAATGAAATGTGTTTTCACAGAATCACAGAGTAGCCTGAGTTGTAAGGGACCTTAAAGATCATCTAGTCCAACCCCCCTGCCACGGGCAGGGACATCCCCCACTAGATAAGGTTGCTCAGGGCCCCATCTAACCTGACCTTGAATGTTTCCAGGGACATGGCATCCACTTCACCCTTGTGGTGAAAAACTTCTTCCTTCTACCTAACCTAAATCTACTCTCCTTCAGTTTAAAACCATTACCCCTTGTCCTATCACAACAGGCTCTGCTAAAAAGCCTGTTCCCATCTTTCTTATAGGCCCCCTTTAGCTATTGAAAGGTGGCAATGAGGTCTCCTCGGAGCCTTCTCTTCTCCAGGCTGAACAACCCCAACTCTCAGCCGTTCCTTGTAGGACAGATGTTCCAGGCCTCTGATCATTTCTGTGGCCCTTCTCTGAACTCATTCCAAAGGCTCCATGTCCTTCCTGTGCTGAGGGCTCCAGAGCTGGATGCAGTACTCCAGAGTAGAGGGACAGAATCACCTCCCTCGATCTGCTGGCCACGTCTCTTCTATGCAGCCCAGGACACGGTTCGCCTTCTGCACTGTGAGGGCACACTGCCAGCTCATGTCCAGCCTTTCGTCTACCAGTACCCTCAAGTCCTTCTCAGCAGGACTGCTCTCAATCCCTTGATCCCCTGTCGGTACTGATATGGAGGATTGCCCCATCCTAAGCGCAGGACCTTGCACTTCTCCTTGTTGAACCTCATGAGATTCCCCCAGGCCCACTTCTCAAGCTTGTCTAGGTCCCTCTGGATGACATCCTGTCCTTCAGGTGTGTCAACCGCACCACTCAGCTTGGTGTCATCTGGAAACTTGCTGAGGGTGCACTCGAGCTCACTGTCTATGTTGATGAAGATATTAAGTAGTGTAAGTACTGATCCCAATACGGACCCCTTGGGGACACCACTTGTCACTGGTGCCCACTGAGTTAAGTGCATCTGTGGTGCATGTCTCAGCATAGCTAACAGAAAGCCTGTCCTCTGCTAAAGAAACAGCCCAAAAGGATGTACACCAAGGCTGTAAGATGTATTTTCTTACTAGTTTTTTAAGCATTGTGTGAAGGAGTGGTGACTGGCCCGTGGCTCTGTCAGACTCCCAGAGCAGTTCATGTGGCAGCTTGATGACTGCCTTGTCTCCACTGAGTGTCCCACACAGACAGCCCCTTGTTGTGGAATTGCTTGTGGCCCACAGCTTACTTTGTTCTCTCTGTTTGTTTATTTTTGATGGTCCTAGTGTTTCTCATGTGTAGCTTTCTTTCCGTGCCCATCCCCGAGCTCTTTCACATGTGACATGAGGCAGTTAGTGTGGTTAGATGGTATTTTATGCTGGGTTGCACAGGGATGTCTTGCTGCCCTGAGCCTGTGCCTGCAGCTGTGACCTGCTTTGCCAAAAAGTCTGGAGCCACCAGCTTAGGAAATCTTCAAGGTGGAGAATGAGCTAATGCCAGAACTGAGGTTCATGGCTGCTTGACATCTGGTTATTTGGATGGATACCTTTTGTTTTTAAAATAGCTTATTTTCAAAACAAGCTGTACTGGTAGAGAATTTTTCCCAAATTAACTAATACTCAAAATATGCGTGCTTCTATGGTTTCTGGTCCCCTGGGCTTAAGTGTAAAACATTCTCATGTTTCAGGTAACCAGGGGGGGATCACCCCACCCCCCTCTTCTGAAAAAGGGGAAGACATAGCGCCACATGCCAAGCTTTCTCCTTCCTGTAGCTTTTTAAGCATATGTGACAGCATACCCAAGAGCAGGCACCCCTTCTCTCCCTGCTGGCTTGCTGGGCTGGCTTCTTCTCTTCTGCTGGGACAGTACAATCGGTTTCAGTATGTCCCAGTAAATTTGCAAAGTCCATTTCGAGGGGATATAGAAAACTTTTGGACTGATTCTTTCTCAAGTGGGTTTGGCAACCAGCTTGCAAGTATTTTTCTTCTCCAAAGTAGAACAAATTTTATTCAGTGTGTATGCAGTCATGGCAAGAAATGCAGCCCTTGCCATCAGCCTCTGTTCTTCCAGGGGCACTGGAGCAGTCCTGTCTGAAGCCTGGTGTATTTCAATGGCAGTTTTGAGTTCTGTTTACTCCAGGGCAGACACAGCAAAAATGTAGCTGGTTTGGTTATTTTAAGTTTTCGCTTATAATACTTTGAATGCTTCTGAGTAGGCTGCTGCCCTAATTTACAAAAAAGCATTCCCTGCCTAATATTTCTTATTTATCTTGCTTAGCTGTATGAAAATCATGGTTTCAACAATTAGGCTATTAACGTTTTCTCTGTGAGATTCATAATTTCTTCTCAAAACACAGTTGGAAAGCATCTGGCCAGCCTCAGGTGATGTTCTGCAGCAATGCTTCCCACACCATAATGGCAGTGTATTAATCACCCACCGCTTACAGACTATTGTTATCTGCAAGAGGGCTTTGAAATTCTCTGCAAGAGGTGCTTGGTTTAATTTTCTTTTTGCTTTCCTTGCCAAGCAACGAGGAGCTCTCTTGTGGCTGTGAAGTGCATGCTGCTTCTAGGCCATAGAAACTTCAGACTGGTAAAGTGGAAGAAGGGAGCAATTTGTGTCATAGATGCTGATTGATTGCCTGTCCCTTTGGGCATCTTTGTAGTGGCCTCCCAAAAGAAAGACATACTGTATCGAGCAGAAAACTGGAGGATCCATTGTGTATTCAGCAGTGCACGGTGGTTGCAGCTCTGGACAATAACACAGGCGCTCTTAGATAGAAAAGCTTTGAGGGCAGTTAGGCAGTCCTGCTCCGTGACCTCCCCAAAAGGCTCTTTGGTTTTCACATGTGGGGCTAGTGGGAATGAGGAAGAGGGATTCCTGGCTTGTGCTTGCTGAGGCTTTTGATTTTTAAGTTGAATTTCCCATGTCTTCGAAGTGAGGAGAAGGTTATAACTTACTTAAATAGCCTGCATATATTGGGAGGGTGGCATGGAGCTGGGCTTTGTGCCAAGGTTTCAGTTCTGCCCTCCAGACTAGAGCAGAAATGGTTTGTTTTGCTTGATAACTTGTCAAATGCAATGGCTGAGCGTTGTCTGGCTGCATGTACCTGAGTCTCGGTGCTCACATCAGCAGAGTATCTCTACAGATCTGTGTAAATTGGCTCTACCAATTGCAGTTCTCAGCATCTGGGTGTTTAATTGGTAGGCCTCTCCAGTCTCTTATCCCTGGGGTTTCAGGATCGCTAGAACTATTGCCCATATGGCCAAAGCAGCATTCAGAGACTTTGGGCCTTTCTGACAAACTCCAAGTGTTTGAACTCCTACGGAAACCAAAGTGACTGTAAGTCTTTGAACTGAAGTCCAAGGACGTGTCTAAACCATGGGGCACAGCACTTTCTGGTGTCCCCACATCCAGACTGTCTGCCATCTAGAACTGGGTATCACAGTACACTGTGTCCCTCTCCCTGGTCACATACCTGATGTGCCCCTTTCTGCCCAAAGGAAACCACAGTACTGGGGACTGTGATGAAGACAAACCATGGGACAGCTTGAAAGTTTCTTGCAAGGGTTTCAAGCAGACAACAACTAATGCAAGTCACTGTGCGCGTGTGTGTAGCTCTGGGAAGGGTTCTGTGTACCAAGATGTCAGGGGTAGAACAAAGCTGTAAATAAGAGGATAAATGACTGCAAGGTGCTATGTTCATTCTCCCTGGCATTTATACACCTATGTTTGGGTCAAAATCAAAGATCTGTCAAGCATGTGGAATGTGCCATGGTGAAGTTTGCACGCACTGAGGGCAGATGTGAAATGAAGAGCAAAGCAGAACTGACTAAAATAGAGATGCTCGCTGCCTAACATCACCCGCTCCCTACCTCTGCTCACCTGGCAGCTGTTCAGTCCCAGTGGTGCAGCTGCTTAGTATGCATCTCAGGTCACTTCTGAGGCCATGATTCAGAAGCTGCCAAAGTGCTTCCTAAGCAGGGAATGGAGTTGGATAAGTGCTTTCCTGAATTTGAATCGGGTTCACTAGTGCAGATTTTTGTCTGCATTCTAGTATGAAGCAACCCTTTTCCATTAGTGTTTGGTTTTACACTTTCCCCATGTCTCCAACATTAACAATTCTTTTTTTTTTTCTTTTCTTTTCCAGGAAAAGAGGAGTAGAAGTAGTACAGGTGAGTAAAAACTATATTTGATCTTTTTTCCCCTCTATTTTCTTACAAAGAAGGTTTACTGATTTTAAATGCTGTCATTTAGATGTCAACATGACCTGGGCTTAATTATTTTTCTTTATTTTCCATTCAATTCTCTACTGTGGATACTATTTTTGGAAAAAGAGGATGCCTCTTTTGTGAAGTATGTGTTGAGCCCATCTAGAATTAACAGGTGCCCAGGTGAAAGTTGGGTTGCAGTTAGGCATTTCTGGTGTCTGTTAATTAATAAGATCTGATAGTTGTTCAGGTGATGTTAGTATGTGTTTGTTGCATTCACAGCAGACAGGCTTAACAGAAAGGGGAGCTCGCCTTTGAAAAGAAACTAAAGCAGAAAGAATGTTCTTGTAACCCAGTGAGCAGAGGAATGTTGCTAAAGTGCCTTTGGGTTGTAGACCATCTACAGATACGTTCAGGGGTTGGCTACATCTGTCGTTTCCCAGGTCTGAATGATTGTATTTCATGTAAGATGTTACTTAAAGAATGATGACAACTTGGGAATTAATGTTGCCATGACAGCTGTAATGTAGAGCACTCTATGTTTCTGGCTTTCAGATAGCAAGCGTGGTGGACTGGTATGTGCCAACTTCTGTGAATAGACATCAGGATTATTTTTTTTTTCAAAGATGTTGCAGAGGATCAGGAAAGATTTTTCTGCTACTAAAGAGAAATCTTTGAAGTCTTCAAACAAGCATCTGTGTGACTTCTGTTCCCTTCTTCCAGTGAGGAGTTAAGATGGTCCT
Organism: Aegotheles bennettii; assembly: GCA_013398125.1. Classification (NCBI taxonomy): domain Eukaryota; kingdom Metazoa; phylum Chordata; class Aves; order Caprimulgiformes; family Aegothelidae; genus Aegotheles; species Aegotheles bennettii. The sequence goes on along the minus strand of VZRW01001979.1, from coordinate 320,804 downwards.
CTTTACCTAGACTAATGAAATCGTCTTATTTTGCTTTCTTAAGTCTAATTGAGCTGTACAGGTTATCAGCGAGCTGCTGCTAGACAGCAATTAACATTCTGTGACTTTTGTTCAAGTTCTGTGTTTTGCCTTGTCTCAGACCTTCAGTTCCAGCAGAAAGAATTGTTCGAGCTTTCTATTTTCATTGAGTGAGGAAATGTGCATCCTCCAAAGAGAAATAAAGGAAGAATAGGACTGGCAGTGGGATTCTAAGCAGGCATGCTCCTTTATCCAGCAGTAAGACATTATTCAAGCATCACATTAAAAACAAAGAACCTCTCAACTCATGTGGTGATAAGTAATTATTTATTTTTTTTTTAAGAAATACTGATTAAATTCTAACACAATGCGAATTCACTGTGAACTCAACGCATAGGAGCTGAAATGTGACATATAGTGCAATTGATTAACATCCATCAAGCTATCTGGCTTAAAAGATAGTGCAGTAGATGAATCAAAGAAAAAGCTTTCAAGGTTATGAAATTTCCAAAGACAGTAGGAGTCTGAGCCTGCATCCAAATGTTTGGGAGCATGGATAGGTTAGCTCATTACTGTTTTTCCAGTGTGCAGTGGCAGAACTCTGAGTAGCAGCATCTTTAAGGTCTGGCAGAGTTTTGGATCTAGATTTGCTTTCTGCAGCTTAAATCTGAGTCAGGCAGCTACAAACCAGTGTTACACTGCAAGAAAAAAACAAATGTCATCCTGACTTTTAAATACAGGCTCTTAGCAGAATACTGTTCTATATCTCTTACCTTGTGGCGGGTCATTTGCTTATTTTTTTTAAGGAGGCACCACCACAGTGTCAGGGTGCTTTTTGAATTAGGGTGCTCACCTGTTTGTACCCCGTGAGGTAAGGAAGTGCTCTTTTTCCAGTTTTGCAGGAGGAAAGACTGAAGGATGTGTCCAGGCTCCTACAGGGAACCTGTTGCTGTGCCAGCCCCAGTGCCATCGGGAGCTGTGCTGGCAATCCTGCACGGCAGAAGTTCAGCTGTGGCCCCTCCTCGGGGCTTCCCCATGCTGTTATGTGGGGCACGAAGGGAAGAGCAATTGAAGGTGGTCAGCAGACCTGGTGTTGCTGGCTTTCTTCCAGTGTACGACAGCACCAATTCAATTGCATTTGATCTTAAGGATGTATTAAAGTATTGTGAGTGTAATGCTCTTGTGGTTCTTGTGGCAGTTATGTACCTCCCTTTTCTTGCCAGCTTTTCACATTCCTCACAGCTGCCTGCTCAGCTGGAGTGGCTTGAGCTGGTGGCCAAAGGAGGGGTGGGGATGCTCTGAACAGGTGACAAACATGACTGAAGCCCATCTGCCATGGCCTGGAGGGAGTTACAGGCAGCAGCTGGCAAGGCTGGGGCAGAGCAGTTCTTGCACTAGAGTTGGGGTGGCTTGCCAGTAAATGCTGTCATTGAAGCATTTTGTAATCATTTCCTTCATCAGCATTTCAAGGGAAAGGCTGCCTCTGAAGTTATGCAGTGGTTGTTCGATGGGACATTGACAATTAAATAAAAAAATCTATTTTTTTAATAATGGCATCTAGCAAAGAAGTATTTTGAGTAGTTTCTAATAGGTAAACCTGTTTGATTGTTTTTAATAAAAGCTTGGTTTTGTTCAATTTTACCCCTCCATCCCACAAATCAGCACAGGACCAAATTTAAAATTGTATGTTGACGGTGGTTCTTAGCCAGTAAAGTATCCAGTTTCTTACGACTTTGTACACTGGCGAGGAAAAAAGAGTACATCTCCATCTACCTTGTTTTTCAGGAAAAATCTGTTTGGCTTAGTTTGAAGAATGTAAGATTGAAAACATGTGCAGTGAAGTGGAAATCATCACAAGTACCTCTGATGAGGACATGCACTTATTTTTGTTTCACAAGCTATGTAAATCCAGAATAATTAGCTGCAGCCCTTTGCCTTCTGACAAATTGCCAGTTTAGTCTTTGTGTGACAAAGTTTGGAGCCTTTGTATTTCTCGCAACTTCAAAGCCATTTCAAGGACTTCCATGCCCAGACTTTCCTAGAACTCTCACTTGCATTTTTTAATTTTAAAATAGTGAAGATTTCCTATTTTTTGGTAGGTATTTTTGGTTCAAATGAACACTAATGCTCTCTTTTATCTTAGAAAGATGTTCTAGTCAGTTGGTTATAAAAGTGGGGTTAGTCATTGTATTTCAAGCTGCACATTTTTTAATAGCAGTGGGATATGGATGACAACATGTTTTTCAGTGTGGAACAGCTGATTGTAGTAGTTACAGTGGTCTCAGCTGCTGGTTTGTCTTTCCTTTTCCCCCCAACTCTCTGAGAACTGAGATATTTGAAATCTTTTACTTTGAGCTGTGGATTTACTGAAGCCTGCAAAGGAGAACTGAGGGTCCCCTCCCCCCTTTTTAATTCTTCAATCAAAGTAAAATACCAATGACAACAGTTTCCACTAATTGTTGCCAGGGAACTGTTGTTTTCTTCAAATGTGGAGAGGTTTATTTTCACATGAAGTATTAATGGAATAAGCTTGGAACAACAGTGTTTTAACTGAGCGAAGCAGCTTATAAAAGATACATCTGATAGCATATACAGAAAGATGTGACTGGAAATCTTCCAAAGCAAGCAAGGTTGTTGAGATGTTGGAGAGCTGGCTCTCAAATACAGGGAGAAGAAAGTTTATTTTCACACACATGCCAGTCCCTCAGTAAAGTGCATGATCTCCTGAGGATGGCAGTCAGCTTTGCCTTGAATGTATTTTTGGAAATGATGCTGCAGAAGCCCTCTGCCCCTCCCCAATCAGGATTGTGCTAGTTACTTTGCACATGCTTGATGGTGGAGGGTTGCTTGTTAAAATTCTCAGAAGATCCTGATACTTCTTAGCTTTGGTGCCATGCATAGTGTGCTAAGCACACAAAGGGTGGTCTTCCAAAAAACCTGTAATAATCTCCTCTTCAACCCCAGAAATAGCAGGACTCTGGAACAACAGATCCTAGGCAGAACCCTCTCTTTGGCCTTTCTTGGTAGGGGAGATTCTTGTTGGTACCTGAGAAGCAGCATTGACCAGCCAGAGTGAAGCACAGGTTCCAGTGCAGCGAGCAGTGGTTTTGGCATGCTGCTGTATATTGCATCAGCAGACCAGTCAGTTAGGTACAGCATGGCCCTTTCTGGTCCAGTGAGGAAGAAGAATAAATACACATCTGATGGGGCAGGGAAGGAAGAGAAAACTACAGAACATTTCCACCATGTGGATTAAGCAGATTACATAAATAAGCACTTATTCTTAAAAATTAGACAGAATAAGCCAAACAAATCAAAATACATTTAGATCTGATTTATTTTTACCCTTGGTGAGGGAATGAGAGAACCACAAAGAATTTTTGTGTCTCAGAGAGAGTCCTCGCTAACTGGTTTGACTGCTTTCTTTTGACTGTGAATCCCAGTGGCCTAGGAGAGATGCAAACTCTGCAGTCACTTGCAGAAGTCACCTGGGTGAGTGAAAACATTACTAAGATTTAGAAATTTGCAACTAATGTGTAATGATCAGCTGTCAGGTTTGAGCTTGTACTGCTTTGGCCCGTGGAGTCAGCTCTGCCCGGCCCCTTTGTCTTCTTCTGACTCCTTGGTGTGTAACGATGAGGCAGTGATTCCTAACAGTGCTAAAGGCTGGGAGTTGGGATGTCCTGGGTGGAAATCCAGAATAAGTGTCTTCTCAGATATTTCTGAGAATTCCTCCGTAAGAAACAGTATGGATGAAAATAAGATCCAGACAGAAATGCTGGATAGTAAAACTGTATTTGCCTCCTTTTGACTGGAAATATTTTGCAGCCTAGAGTCCCAGTCTGCACAAAATTACAATTAGACATTGCTTTTATTAATCATGATTATTACAGTGGTGCCTATGGGCCAACAAAGACCTGGCTTTAATTTTGGGCTGCATTAAACAATAGGATTATTTGTCTCACTGGATGCAGAGGTGTTGTGATGTGGTATCAAAGCAGGGCTAATGGAGTGTGTTTGGAGACATGTGACTCAGGAAATGCCTTATTTTAAAACCAACCTGTCCCATTTGCAGTTTGCTGAAACTGCAAAGTCTGTGTTGAAGTACAAATGCACATACAGCGCTTTTGGCCTTTTCTTAAGTTTTTTCTTGGCGTAGGAAGGATGGGGAGTTAATTTGATACAGTACCAAGGGTAACTGTACCTCTTACCCTGCTCCTGAGGTGTCCTCTCCCAGCTGAATGCCCCATCCTTTGTCTGTTTTGGGAGTGAAATCATGCAATTCTCCTGCTCAAGCAGAGCTGCAGGCTTGCTCCTGTGACAGCAGTTGTAGCCTTGTCAGTGGAGGGATTTTGTTCCACAGGGACAATGATGTTCCTTTGAGAGCAATGACTCTGGTATCCACCATAGCTCAAACTTGCTTGCTTCAAACCAAAGCTTTACAGAGAGAGTATCATCAGAACAGTAAAATAGAGTATTTGTATGCCTGCTTTCCTCAGTGAGGGTGCTGGTAGGTCTGAACTTCCGGAGGACTGCAGCAGACCAGTGGAGTTTGGGGAAGGCTTTTTAGTGTATGTTGTTGACTCTTCCTTTCTCCAGCTTTTACAAAAGTTGCATACTCCTTTGATCTTAGCTGTGACCTGAGATAATTGTATCCGGAGATCATTGCATGCTTGTTTGCTCTTCTGGCACTTCACAATTGAATGATTGAATGAAATAAAGGTATTCATGTTGCAAGATTGAATGGGGTTCCAATAAAACCTGGTGCTTAAAAGACATTAGGCCCTAAGGTTCCTTAAGTTTTCCTGTATTTGGTCTTAGTGAAACTCTTAACACATACGCTTCAGCTGTATAAAACAGGGCACATTCAAACACAGTGAAACCTGGAGATGTTTTCCTGAACCTGGTGGCCTTCATGGAATTACAGCAGAAGAAAGCAGAGTGGCTTCAACTTAATCAGAACAGCTGAACTTCCTCCCTTCACACACCTTTTTTTAGAGCACTGTGTTTTAAGAACGGTGTCTTTTGCTAGAAGGAATATTTATCATTCACTTCTGGTGAAAGGAATACAGCTGTTTTTTCTTTTCTTTGCCAACAATGTAGACTTCTTGCTATATGTCTAGCAGGCAAATCAGACAGGGGTTCTGCACATGCTGTAGTTGTTTTCTGTGCCTTTGGTTGTTATTTTGCAGTATCTCTCATACTGACCTAGCATATTGATAGGAAACACTTGTTTGCTTTTTGACAAATAGTTTTTAATCACTGCCTTTGTCTAGTTTTTGAGAAAATCTGCTGCTAAAGGTAATTTTGCGCTGGCACCAAAAGCAGTGCAATTAATAGTTTAGAGTGGGAATTGTTGAATGTAGGATTTCAGTCCAAGGAACAAAGGAGAGAGCCAGGAGAAATTTCAGTGGTTACAAGCATAGTTTCTCCAAAGTGAGATAGAATTGGGTTATTCAAAATGTGTGTTTCTTTAACATACAGTCACATTTATGGAAAATGTGAGACCTGTGGTATGTATGTATTATTTTGTTTTTCATCCCTCTTCCCTCACGTGACTTGTCAGAAAGGAGATTGCTACTGCAGCTTCCTAGGTGAGATTAGTGTGGTTCTCCGCTGGCTATGCCAGGAGCAAGGGTAGGCCAGCCAGAGTTAATAAATGGATCAAAATAGTCATTTGATGCCCAAGGGTATGATCTGCTCTAAGCAGTCCCTCAGTGAATGGTGAAAATGGAGTCCCTCCTTTTGGAAAGCTCTTTACAAAGAGAAGGTTGAGGACAGAGTTAACTTTATTCCCATAGACTAGGGGGGTGGGAGCCTGGAGACAAGCCTTCTCCAGCAGGTTGATGTGAGTATATCTCTGTTGCTCAGATTTATACTGGGGATGGTACCATTAGTATGTTTAAAGACAGTGTGCTACTGGCACAGCAATGAATCTGTATAAATCCCAAAGCCAGAGGAACCAGCAAAGCCACCGAGCTTTGTGCAGTGCTGTGGGGCAGTTTCATTCATGGTTGTCACAGCCTGTGCTTTGCTGCTTCCCCTCCTGCTCAGTCACCCACAGGGCACTGTGGTTTTGTTCCTTGGAGGCTCCACATCCAGGTGTGCTCTCTGTGACCCAGATGCGTCACTGAACCGGTGATGCCATAGTACATTTTAATTGTTCTCTTCTTATGTTAAGGTTATATTTGTAAAGGAGTTGAAATAATTGATTGTTGCTCATGTTATAGATGAATAAAAGCACATCAGAACTTCTCCTCTGTAGTTCTGCTTAAAGTCTGCTTGTTGACCCCTAGGATCCTAAGGCAGTGCTGTCAATTAACCACTCATTAAGGTATCAGACATTTCAGTCGTGATAAAAGAAACTGAATCAAATTCTAGGTGTTGCTCCTTTGTCTTTGACAAATAGCACAACTGGGGTTATGAGCAGGAGAACAGAAACTACACCTGTATACAAGCCATAGACCGCTCTGTCATTGCTAAGCAATGGACTTACCTTGTACTATTTTTTGGCTGTTATTTTAGGATCCAGGGTAGCTCAGTGTCTTACTTTAGTTCAGGAATAATTTTTTCAACCTGAGGTTGCTTTAATGAATTACAGTTGCCTCATTTAATTTCCCAACTGGCGCGCTTCCCTGAATAAAAGGGGGTTGTATCTAATTTAAAGTTGCTATACATGTTAACTTAAACGTATATTGTGTCCTCGTTTGAGTGTTTGTTACCAGGTGGGTATTCAGTAGTTAGTGAAGACCTTTTTTAATAGAATCATAGAATACAAGGTTGGAAGGGTCCTCAAGGATCATCTGGTCCAACTGTTTTTGGCAAAATAAAATATTCCTCGTGGTACCTTGCCTAAGTGCAAACAAGTTATTTACAGTGTTTTGACAGAATCATCTAAAGATGGGATGGAAAAGATGCCATTGGGGCTGAACTAATACTGTAAGAGACTGAAATGTAAGGGAAACAACTGTTGCAGAGGAATGTTTGGCCAACTTTGCAAATGCATAGAAGCTTTTTAGCTTTGTTTTTGTAGTAATTTGTTGGTTGGAGTCAAGAGCTTCCTTTACTCAAAGGTTTAAGTGCATTTGACATTTTCTTGTACAAGAAGCTTTATTGCACAACCCCACTGTCCTGTAGCCTCAGCAGCATAGTTACTGTGTTAAAATTGTTCATTGACTTAAAAGATGGCAAAGATGAGAGGACAAGCTAGCTGCAGTATATAGAGAATTTATGTTGATTGCAGAGAGATCATTTGTACTTTAGATTAGCTTGGAAAATGTTCTTTCCTCTGACCTAGATGAGCTTATCTTGTAATATCCTTCCCTTTATGATAACATCCCTAAGTGGCTGAAAAGAGAATGGCAGCTGCAATGAGTGAAACAGAACTTTTTCTTTATAGCTTTAAGTACAAAGCAGTTTGAAACCGAGTCAAAGCAGATTAGATGTTCTTGAGCCCCCTATAATGTCCTGCATAACATTCAAGGCTTTAATGGCTGGTTATCAGTGAGCTAAGTGACTAAAAAGAAGGTAGAGATAGCATTTGCTGCCTGCTGGTGACAGATCCTCTCGCCTGTTCCTGCTCCTGATTGTTTTTCCACCTCTGAGCCGAAAACGGCAGGTTAGAGTTACTGGTGGGTTTCTAATAGTGATGCTTCTGCTTTGGCCAGAGGACCTTTTCCTGCCAGTAAAGTAAGCGTGCTGTCCTCACCCTGCTTTCAGTTCCTGCTGGGTGAAGGAACTACACCCCAGTTGTGACTCTTGCCTAGCAGGTATGTTGAATGCTCAAGTTCTCTGCTTTCTTTTGATGAACGCTGTGATTCCTTGTCTTAGATGTTACTGCCTGCTGGGTCTCTTCTTAGCTGCTTCAACCTGCTTCTATGATTAGATCGATGCATCTCTCATTCTTCCTGTGCATTCTGAAATATGGATCTTTCTGTCAGCTTGCAGAGGTGGATGCACCAGAAAGCTGCGTTGTCTCTGTGAGCTCTGTGTGCTGCATGGATGGGATGGTGGTGTGCCAGAGCTGGTATGGCTGGTCTCTGGTTTGTATGCAGCTGCTGGGGCCAGAGCATGTTCTGTCTATCCAGTACATTCCAGGCCTTACAGGGAATTTAAGGACTGGTTGGTGCAATGTCTTCTTACTAAAGTAGGGGGGTCAGCCCTTTGTACAGCAGCTCAGTGGCTTGTATTTGCTTCTGTACTATATAGAGTAGGTCTGACTTCAGTGTAGCTCAAGGGAGGAAAGAGGATAGCAACACACCCTGATGGTCAGTGGGTAGTTAGTTTGCATTGTGGAAAGTCAGAAAGTGAGTGGAGATACGTTTTCCCAGCTGTGTCTTCATCTTCTGCATTGTCAAGTTCCTTTTTACTTAAATGGCAAAGTGCTGACTTAGACACTAAGAAGGTTTAAACGATGTTTTCAGCAGGTCTGCTTTCATCTGGGCTTTGGCTGCAAAGTCCCTGCTCTGCCAACCAGCGTACACTCTTGTGTGCAAGGAGGACCTCTCCAGACAGTAAAGGGATGAGGAAGTGTCTTGCGCAAAGGTTGCCCCAGGGACACCCCAGGAGCCAGCTGGAAGCACCATGCTTGCAGTGTTGCAGTGGGAGAGCAGTTTGCTCAATTTGGGCGAACTGAGTTCATACCAAAGGCACTTCTAGAAGGCAGGTGGGGCCAGTCCACTGTCCAAGAGCCACCCAGGGCTCTAAAGCTGTTCTCATCAACGGCTAAGCCATGGTCATGTCCCAGGAGTTGTGGTAGTCCCAGATCAGCTGAGGTTATTGTGAGGTGTCCTGGGCTTTCTCAGCAGCCAGAAAGGTGTCTGTTTTTATAGCTCTCAGCTCTGTGACTCTTTTGATATGTTCTTTTCACATCAAAAATCTGACTGCTTTCGTCTTTTCCTTAGTGCTGAGTATTCCCAGTATTTGAGGATTGGTTTTTTAAAACCATTGTCCAAGACTCTCCTGGAGTGCATACAGCTTAACTCTGCTTATGGCATGAGTGATTTGCAAGTAATACTTATGCTGTCTTTTTTGTTTTATGTAAGGAATTGCAATGTCAATGCTGCATAATCATGCATGAAAAATAATCTGTCCATGGAAATGCTGTCTTGAAGGTCGTTATTGTTACTGCCCAGATACGCCTGTCTATAGCCAAGTTTTGGTGCAGTAATGCCATCAAGCTAATGTTTAAAAGAAGAGCTAGCAGAGTTTACTTCATCTTCAGTAGATAGGAGTACCAAGCATAGTTGCTGATGATTGGGAATTTTAAGTTCTTACAAATTTTCCTAAGATTGATGTGCTAAAATTTAATTTATTGAATTTATCAGGATTGTTTATGATTTTGTCTCAAGAACTTGGTATGTTTGCAGAGGATCACTTAGCAACAGCCTATGGCACAGCGAGGTTGCCTGTGACACGCTCACACTAGGATGATGAACCATAAAACAATGAGGAAACACCCCGAAACAGCAAGTAAATTGAAATTTAAAGGAAAACAAAGCAGCTCACTTACTGAAGAGTTCCATGTTTCTGTGGGGCACTGTTTGTAAATTCTGTGCTTTTCAGTGTTTACTTACGTGTTTGTCATCCTGATCTAATGGTACTCCCTGCTTCTGCAGGTGTTCATGGCGTGTCTGCAGCTGTGTAGTGGAGCATCTCCTGAGTATTTAAAATAGAAATGACTATTTGATATTAAAGCAAGTCACACTTTAATCTGTTAAATCCTCTTAATTAGTCCTTCACCAAGTAATAGTTAAGGAATAAAAGTTCCCTGGAGAGATCTAGACTGATATTCCAACTATAGAGCTCTGTGCTAATGCTGGAAGACTGCTGTTTCTAATAATCAACTTTTTTTTTCCTGAGAGTGGTGGGGTTTTTATCTTGTTTAGGGTTGGGTTTTTTTTTGAGATTGAGAGGAATATTTCAGGCCACTTGTTATTGTATATTGATACCAATAACTTGCTTGACTTAAATGACTTAGCTTGTGCTGGGGGTGTAAAAGCTGAATGCAGCCAGAAACATTTTATTTTCTAAAAATTGTCCTTGGGGTCTGAGATATGGACAAATAAATACATGGGAAATGCCCCACATCTGTGTCGTCAGGCAGCAGTAACTTGACAGGAGCATAACTGACGTGTTTATGGATCTTACTGGTTCAAGGGGTGCATAGTAGGTGGGGGGAATGCTGAGTGTTGAAAGACAATGCTTTGAGATTTTTCAACTATTCTTTCTGATTCTGGGACGTTAGCTGAAGAAATGCTACCACTTCTTTGAGCTTTTCAGGAAGAAACCAAGCTGCAGTACTTGTGTTACCTGAGTTTTAAAAGAGTTTGGATATGAATCTAAGTTTTAATAGAAAATGTGAGGTTTTGGTGAAACTCAGTTTGTTCCTGCAGTCACTTGTATTTCTTAGTCTCTGACCTTATGTCAAGGTTTAACACTAGGTTGGCAATTAAGCAAATGACAGATGCTCTCTATTAACCCCTCTCCCTCCCCAAAAAGGGAAATGAAAGAGAATAACAGAGGCTTATGGATTGGAAACTGAGCTATACAGCTTCAATGAAACAGTAGTGATGAAAAAGAAGATAAATATATACAAAAGCAGTATCATGCTCCCCCCCCGCCAGTAATGCTCGGATCACCAGCGAGGCTGCCAGGCGGCCCCGGGAAAGTCCCAGACTGGGCTCCTGGAGACAGTGACAGACAGGAGCTGGAGGCAGGGATGCATGGATCAGGATCAAGGGCAGATGAACAGACAGAATCCTCCCAGAATGCCAGCCATGGATGAGGAGAGCTTGACCTTTGTGATCCCTCAGAGTTATACCGAGTATTACACAGGTGGGACGGAATACTTCATTTGGTCAATTTGAGTCACCTGTCTGGTCCACTCCTGCCCACAGGAGTGCAGGTGTGACCTCTTTTTCCACCCATTTCCTTCTGGTGCCCAAGAAGTTCAGCACAACCAAGCAGTGACCTTGGTTTCTATAGGAATAAGTATAAGCAAGAGCCTTTCTGCATACCATTCTCCAGCAGTAACTATAAACATTGAGGGTTGTCAGTCCTAGAAGCAGACACTGACTGAAAAATATGCAGTTAATTTCAGCAAGTGCAGTTACTTAGAAGAGACTTAACAGAAAAGTAAAACTACTACAAAGAAAATGGATTCTGTCCTGGCTCAAACCAGGACACCTTAGAATCTGGTGTCTTCATGAGGAGAAAACAGGGAACCATATTATTTTCCTTGGAAAATATCCCATGTAAAATACACTCTCATAGTAAGGAAGGTACAAAAATACTGTGCTGTGCATGAGCAGTGATATTTTCTACTGAAACAGGAGGCTGACCTAGCGAGGACCTCAAGTCTTTAATAGAATCACAGAATGGTTTGGGTTGGAAGAGACCTTAAAGATCATCTAGTTCCAACCCCCCTGCCGTGGTCAGGAACACCTTCCACCAGACCAGGTTGCTCCAAGCCCCATCCAACCTGGCCTTGAATACTTGAATGGGGGGAGCAGCCACAGCTCCTCTGGGCAACCTGTGTCAGGGTTGGGCCACCCTCACAGGAAAGAATTTCCTTCAAACACCCAGTCTAAACCTCCTCTCTTTCAGTTTGAAACAGTTTCCCCTTGTCTTATCACTCCATTGGCGTTGTAAAAAGTCCCTCTCCAGCTTTCCTGTAGCCCCTTCAGGTACTGGAAGTCTGCTATGAGGTCTCCCCGGAGCCTTCTCTTCTCCAGGCTGAACAACCCCAACTCTCTCAGCCTGTCTTCACAGGAGAGGTGCTCCAGCCCCCTGATCATCTTTGTGGCTCTCACCTGGACTTGCTCCAAGAGCTCCATGTCCTTCTTATGTTGGGGAATCTGGAACTGGACACATCAGGTGGGATCTCACGGGAGCAGAGTAGAGGGGGAGAATCACCTCCCACAACCTGCTGGTCACTCTTCTTTTGGTGCAGCCCAGGATACCGTCGGCTTTTAGAGCTACAAGTGCACATGGCCGGCTCATGTTGGTCTCTTCATCAACCAGCACCTCCAAGTCCTTCTCCTCAGGGCTGTTCACAAGATCACAGCCAACAAGATCACAGCCCTGCAGGCACGTGCACATCTCCTCCTGTTTATTCCCCATGCTGTGTGTGTTTGCACAGAGGCATTTCAGTTGGGCCCCATCTCCAATTAACAGGCTGAGGGCCCTCTCTAGCACCTCATCCCTCTAACCTTGGTGTGCCATCCCATAGCTTGTCACAGGGAAGCCTGGTGTTGTCCCCTTCCTGCTTCAAATCTAGCTTAAAGCTCTGTCAATAAGCCCTGCAAGCTCCTGAGCAAACACTCCCTTCCCCCTTTGAGAAAGGTGAATCCCATCTGATGCCAGCAAACCTGGTGCTGTGTAGACCATCCCATTATCAAAACACCCAAAGCTGTGGCGGTGACACCAGCTACAGAGCCATCTATTAATAGACTGGATATGTCTGTTTCTTCCAGTGTCACTGTCTGCAACTGGAAGGAGAGAAGAAAAAATGATTTGTGCCCCAGCATCCCTCACCAAGGCACTGAAGTCTTTTGATTGCCCTTGGACTACATGTTTTCATCAATTGCAAACTTACCCGGCAAACTTAGAACCAACCTTTAAGTTGGAACAGTTCAACAAGAGATGAATTCTCTCTCTCAGTCTGCAAAGCCAGAACTGTGTCTGTAATATATTTTAATTCTGAGGGGCTGAGATCTTTTGGTGTGGCATACTTCATTGACTTGAAGGTTGTCGAGTTGCACACTTACTTCGTTTGTAACACTACAAATGTTGAAAATCACACTTCGCTGTGTTGTCGTGGTTGTGGGTTTATCTGAGATAAATCAGCTATAAGGAGGTAAGGCAAGGTTATGCATCTACACATGCAGGCTCTTTTGGGCAGGATTACCACATGATTTGTTTAACCTGACAGAGTAGCTCATACCAAACCTGTCCTGGTTGTCTTGTTCTGTGTGTGGCATAAAGAGATTATTGAAGATTGTGCTGTCCTTTCTGCAGATGCTTGCAACAGTCGGGGATTTGAAGAACCTAGATTTGATGGGAATGAGAAACCATTAGTAGTGGCTAGAATTTTCATTTAAGTGCCCACGTTGCACTTGTTTGCATTTAAAAGCATATGCATCATTGCCTGTCCTTTCAGTCTGGTTTTGGGAACTGTTCAGCAGACTTCTCTCTCCTGTCTGATTTCTGTGCAGAACAGTGGACACCCATCTACTTTAATATCCATTGCCTCATGTGTTTGTCATTTCACCTATTATAAAAGCTGTGCATTTGACCGAGAATAAATAGGTAAAAGAATAAACTCTGTACAAGCTAATTCTAAAACTAAAAACTATTAAGATAGTATTTATGTGTTTTATTAAGGATAACACTAAAAACATTAGATTATGCTTCTCTGTGTGTTGAAGTTTTGGGATATGATGCTCAAAGCACAGCAATGTCATGTCTATCAAAAAGTTCAAGTCCCTTTATCTCGGTGCTGAAAGCACGTACCTGTGTCAAGGATACACATGGCTTTGTGGTCATTGATTTGTGTTTTGTCCCTTCTTTTACAGAGTCTTACTGGCTCATTTGTTTAAGCCCTGCATATGGGACTTCTTTTGAGCCGAGTGTTTCTGCAGTTAGCATAAGCAGGTTAAGCCTGAAGGACAGAGCTTTTGAAGAGCAAATTTCAAACTTCAAACCGCTCTTCGCACTGGCTCCGTATCCTTCTTTGTTCCCCTTCACAAAAGTCTGGGCTGTGGTGTTCAGAACAGGCTGTACTGAAGGACGTCTCTTTGGGGCCTGTCTTGTGCTTGTGCTTGAAGTTGGCTGGAGGCAAGCCAACTCTTCATTTTGAGGTTGCAAAATCGTGCTAGCATGGCAGAGGACTGGCTCTTGTTTCTCTGTGGGGCTTACGGGTCTCCTGTGCCCAGAGCCACACCAGTGAGGCCAGGCAGTGTCCCTGTCAGAGCCAGGTTACATCTGCTCTGACTGGGCAAAGGAAGGCAGATTGTGCTTGCTGCTGCCTGTATGTGACCACAGACCTACCCAAAACCTGTTAATCCATGTGAACACAGCATTTGAATGACTGTTTATGTAAAGAGCACTGATGATGGGAAGCCTTCTGCAGCACGATGAGCTATTAGGACAGTCCCCTCAAACTGCTCGGCTCCCTTCTGCTCCTTGCTAGCTGTGTCCCAGTTTACTCTGCTGTGTTTGTCACACCTTGTTTCCTGCACCGAGACAGACAGAAGAGTGCTTTGCACCTCACGTGTTACCTGCAGCCCATCCCGGGTTGTAAGCTATGGTGCTAGCTGTTGGCCCAGGGTGGAAGCCTGGGTATTCCAACACTTGCAGTAGCGTCCTGCAACCAACCTCAGTGTGGAGCTCTGCCTGCTGGGCTGCTGCTGAGTATGAGTTACAGCCCGAGGCTCTCTGTAACCTTCTGAAAGGAAAATGTGGCAGAACTAAGGCTAAATTTTCATGTCTTTCACCAGATTTTGAAAGGTGATTTTTTTATGACATGTAGTTGAAACATGAAATTTGCAAGCATTGCAGTGGAAATGAGGTGATCTAGTCAAGGGGAAATAATCAGTAAAAGATTCTACTAGCTATTAAATTAGCTTAGCAGTTAGTTGAAATTGTTTAAAATAATTATTTTATTATTTTCATGAAGATAAGTATTTTGGCAGGTTGTCAGTTATGATGGAGGTGATGGTGAGGAGAAGTTCTGTGGCTTGGTCTATAGGACAAGACAGATGACCATAGTGGTCCTCCATGGATCTGAAATCTGAGAGTAAGCTGTGAAGTAATGAACCTGCTTCTCAGAGGTGCTGAGCAGCTGCTGTTAAGGTTCATGGAAAATTCAAATGCTATAGCTCTTTCCTCTGGGTGTAAATATGAATGCAGCAGCCTGCTCTGCACAAGCTTTTGTGTGTATGTGAGTCTCGTTCCGTCTGTCTGTCTTTCCCCCTCTCCCCCTGGAAAAAAAAAATCTTAACTGAGACATTTTCCTGAATGTATTCCATTGTCGAATGCTGGCAGGTTTTTTTACTGTCTTTACTGTTGCTCTGCCTGTATTTGGTTTGCTCGAGACCCCTTCTATTATTTGATGATGTAAATGTACATGGGTGACTCCTAGTTTTTGGGCACAGGAGGACAGAGCCTCTCGGGTCCCTATGCTGTGTGATCAATGTTAATCCATTGATCTCTTTCCCTCTATGAACATTTTGGCCACTTTTGAGAGACTTTTCCTTCTCTAACTTCAGAGCAAAATATACAAAGTCCCACATGCAAAAGCCTGTGTGTCATCAGCAAAATTGCCATCTCAATGAAATGATCATAGTTATACTTTACAAAATACCATGATTTTGGTATTTGTTTTTCTTTTGGCTCTATTAAAAAAAATACATTTGTAAATCTACTACTTATTGGCAATGCAGTAGAAGAAAGCTGAAATTACAGACTTCTAACCTTTTATCTTCTAGTAACTTCACAGACTGAGAAATTTCTGTTAATATTTCAGTGTTTTCACTCATTTTCCTTTGCCGTTATCGAGATACCACTGTCTGCAAAAGGAACACGCATACTCCATACACATGCTAGTTCTGTGGGGGAAAAAGGAGGCAAGTAATGCAAATTTCAGGATGAAAACTTTTTTTTTTCTCCAGCTAAAAGGTTTTACCCAAAAGAAGAGATACTTTCAGTATTCAGTGAAGGACTTTGGTTCTGTGGGAACTGGTCAAATTTAGCAGATGTAAATATAGAAGCCAAGGCGTGTGGCGACTTGCAGAACCACTGCCCGTATAAAGGAAAAAAAAAGACACCAGCAGCTTGTTGCTATGCTTCTAATATGTTTTTTTAAAGGGATTTAAAGGGGTGAGAGATTCCTCTTTCCAGTAGCATAGAGAGACTTCTTGCCTCAGCACCTCTTTGCAAGCGGGGTTGCAGCAGGATGTTTGGTGACTACACCAGGGCATAAGAAAATTAATAGGAAGAATCTGAAGGCTTTTCTCATTGCATAGTGGAGTTTAACATTTTAACTTATCCATGGCCGACATTGATTGTTGCTTAGTTTGATTTTGCCAGAGGGGACTGGGCCAGTCGTGTAAACAAGATTAGCTTTGCAATGTCATGATCCATGCAGGCTAAAAACCTTTTCTGCAGTCTGGTACACCCTGTGGTCAGAGGAGAGGGCTCTGGGCAGGAGCTGTGGGAGTGCTCCTGCCATAGAGGTGGGAAAGAGTGTTTGCAGGATTAGCAGCTACGAACGGTGGCATCTTTTCCAGGTGGACTGGTGGATCTGTTGAAGAGCATGAAATACGTAGTTAGATTGCTAATCTGGGCCAAAGTTGATGCCACCGTGTCTCCCTTTGCTCATCGTCTTACGAAGATTCAGGCTAACACAAGTGTGTGAGTGTGCCACAACTGCATCTCCCATTGCAATTTAAAATAGTATATGTTGTAGACAGAGCAGTCCCAGGCATGTTTTTGAGGATACAATCCATTTTCTCCAAAACTCTGGACAACTTAAAATTCTGAAATAGCAGACTAATGTCACAAGCTTGGTATGTCTAACATAAAGAAAGACTGGGAAAGTAAAGTTTTATTACCAAGAAAACAAAGGTCACCCCTCCTGCAGGCACTGGATGAGAAGAGAAACTTTATATTCCCTGGTAAAAATAATTCCCTCGCTGTTGGTTCCTAAAGTAAATCCAACCAAATCAAAGAGCCCACAAGTCCAATAAATTGTTACTCTGCTACTGTCACCTTTGTCTAGTAGGTTCTTAGCTTATGTCTAGCTCTCTTGTGTCAATTTGAGATATAAATAAAAATGATAAAATGCAGTTTATTGGATGGGCTGGACATTAATTGCAATTAGCTCTGAGTTATTTCTTATCACACTTGCTGTGATATTTTCCCTGGAAGGAGACAGCTTAAAAGGCACTCGTTTCTCATAAACTATTTTTAATACTTAAAAGTTACTTGAAGCTCTTATTTGAGGCATTTATTTTGGGCAGAGAAGAAAACAGCTGCGTTCTCCTGTACATATTCTTAACCTCTGCTGCAGGATGAATCTCAATTTTTTTCTCCTTGACAGGCTCTGTCTGTATTTCTATCTTCTGCTCCCACTTGTCTCATGGAGAGTAAGAATTTGGAAGCTTTACCAGGAGGAGGAGGAGGCAAAACGTACTGTAACCTGCTTTTCTATACATCTTGCCTATTGATCCCAAGCACATCACCATAATCATGGTTCCGATTAACCAGAAGGACGTTAGGCCAAAGATTTGGCAAGTTATCTTTTATAAGCTTTAGTTTCTGCCTGCCCAGCACACGGTTTCGAGTGAAGGTGCCCCTTTCAGGGACTTGCATCCTGCTGGAGCAGGAGGGAGAAGCCGATGGGGGAGATGAATGGCTGGGAAAGCCGGTCCCTCTGCGTGGCGGGGTGATGCAGGAGGTTCTGGAGGGGTCAGGCTGGCTGACTCATCTGTGGATTTTATTGTTCCCTGGGGAAATGGCTGGCTAAAGGAAGCACAACAGAACCCGAGCCACACATGTTTTAAGCCAGTTTGTGGTGGATATTTCAAGCAGTTAAAATACCTGGTTTTGTTCCAACATTGGAGGCTTTGGATAATTTTTCTGGGCCTTAATTTGACCCATTAGCAATATAGATCTGAACCTCATCAGGGATTTAGGAGCCTTTAACTGACCAAAGATGTTTTAAGATCCTGTGAGAGGCAGTGAAACACTTTTCCCAATGGAATTACTGCCTAGTTTGAATTTTATATTTACCCTCTGTTGCTTGGCATGTACCTTTGTATCATGAGAGCATGTTTTCCCTAGTTAATTCACTGTATCACCCCTTCTCACCCAGTTGCTTTGTTGAAGACAGAGATGTCCTTCATCAGGGGCATTGCTCTGTTAGTGACCATGGGACAAAGAGGTGCCTAGGGCAGGCTATGAAAACAGGAGGGTAGGAAAGTGATCTACTGGGGAGGAAAGCTACAATGATCTGTTGGGGCTAATGGTCATCTGGGGATTTTTTGGCTTAAAAATCCTTGTTGCAGAATTGTTCTCCTTCATTCTGCAGATACAGCCTGTGCCACTGTTGTTCTGTGCAGTGTGGCCTGGCAAGTGCCAGGCAATGAAGAGAGGAGCAACTTTTTTTCTCTCTCCTTGTCAGTGCCTTCAAGCACCACTCATTACACTCGGACAGCTGTTTAAAAGCCCACCGCACCGCTGTGGTGGTGACACAACTGGATTGCAGTGCCTCAGCTCCACCAGCACCCACTGCACTTTCTGCAGGAGGGCACCTGCTTTTCCATTATACCAGCCTTGATGGTTTCAGCTGCTGCTTTCTCCTTTTCTTTTCTGGAGTTTTGTTAGTTTTGCAACACCAGTTCTGTAAGATTTCATGTAAAATTGGTATGTTTTAAGAATGTGGTCTGGCAGTTGTAGCTGCTGGGAGTTCTCTCACATGCTGCACCCTGTTGCGGGTGCTACAGGCAGTGGTTAAGTTTTTCTCTGAGGTGGTTCTGCATTTCTATTTTCTTGCTGCGCCACTGCCTGTGGCAAGTGTGAATAAGGTGAGTCCAAAATAAGCATAAGTAACTGTTTAAAATTTCCTGGATAACCTTGTTCTCCTATTTTCTTTTATATAGTAGCTACATTAAAGAAAAGATGGAGATATCTTGTATGTGTACATATGTTTTGAGGTATCTTATATGTGTACCTGTTTTGTTGGTTTTAATCATAGAAACAATTCCTGCTGTGTATTATCTCGAAAAATCTAATGGAACTTAGCATGTTTCAGCTACTTTTACGCTTATGTGTACAGACAATAAAATATTTAATATTGCAATTGGTAGTGTTAGTAGGAAAGTCAAAGATGGGTCTGCCCACAGCATAGTACTCATTGCCAGTGCAGTCTGAAGATGAACTGTCTAGTGCTTGTGCTTTCTGGGACCATCCTAGGTTGTAGGGTGTGTAGAGGGAGGAAGGGAAAGAAAGATGACAGATTTCAGTGACAAAGGATGATGAACCTTGACATTTTATTGTCCGTTACTCATTGTGGTAATAAATATGACAGGGCATTCTTTTTATGACCTACCTTCATCTCTTACAGCATCTTTACCAGATGTAGTTGCCCACAGTGTTGAAACACCTGACTCGGGATGTGCTGTGGAAGTGCACGTTCTGTAATCTTGGCTGCCTAGCCACTGGTGAGCCGAGGGTGACTCTGAAAGCCTTTATCAGACAGTAAATAAAATCAGTTACGTTTGCATAGGGCGTTTCCTAACTGCAGTGGTAGCCTGTTTGGTGTCAAAGTACACATGCTGTATAGACTATGAACTTTCCAAATATTAAAATCAGTCACTTCTTTAAGTTTCTTTGTGAAAGGAGAGGCTCTTTTGCTTTCACGAAATGAGCTGTACTTTTAAAAATCCTGGTTGTTGTTTGTTGATACAAGGAAGTGCTTGGAACCCCAGCATCCATTACAGCACACAGCACTTACCAAAATACATTTACATTGGTATGTCCCTTTGTAAATAGCTATAGATCCCAAGTAATAAACCAGTGGTTATTCAGCTCTGTGTTACTACAGGGTAGTTAATGGACTGAGCTGTAACTACGATGAGTCTCTGTTTTATTGGTGTGTTCAGATGTACTGCTGTCTGCTGTATTGTGAATGCCATGGAGCCAAGTTGCGTATGGGCTTGTGTTAAACCTCAGCACAGATTTATTTGGAAAGCTCTGGTTAAAGCTTGAATGACACATGCCTGTAGTAAGCAATATATTAATATCCCAGAACACTAACTCTGCAAGCCTGCCTTGGTTAAGGGCATGGCAAATGTCTGCAATCTCTACAGAGTGGATTAAGTCAATCATTTTCAAATGCAGGAGGTAATTTTTCCTTGGTCTTAGTCTCACGTCTTGCAGACTGGCATGGTCCAGAGCTGGCAGCAGGCAGCACGGGGAGCGGAGCTGGGCAGCCTGCAGTCGCAGAACTGGTGCTGCCTTATGGGAAGGGACAAGCCTGATTCCCCTGCATGGTGGCTGCCGTCAAGCGAGGGCAAAGCTGCTCTAGCAAGGAAAGGATCCAGTTATAAAACGACCTGCATAAATCTTTTCTGGTTGGTTGAACTGGAGGGGGGGGCCTCTGTAGGTGCAGAAGTACCTGTGCTCCTTTTCCCTGAAATGCAGGATTCTTTCCTGTGTCTTCTCTATTGTTTGGTGTAAATTTTTTGTAAAAGCTCTAACCGATGGGGTTTTCGCCAGTTTCTGTGGGAAGTTGCTCTATGGCCTAACACAGTTTTCTGCCAGGAAGTCTTTCTGCTAATCAGCCCATATGTTTCCTTTCTTCTTTCATCCTATCAGTCCTTGTTAACCCATTTTGTATGCTGCTTGTCTTAAGCATTATCTCTCTTCTAGGGCAAAGCACCTCTCAGATGCTGATACTCTTTTACCATACTGCCCGTTCACCTCAGGTCAGAGCAGGGCTGCTGCACAGCTGCCTGGCTGCAGTGTTGTCGATGAGCTGTATATCACAGACTTTATCCTACGGTAACTTCTTTGCTTGGTTGTAACCTAAGAGTTTCAAACTAACCACCTAGGAGATTTAGGTACCTAAGTAAATTTAGTTGTGACTTGGGAACCTAAATCCTTATGTTGCTTTGGATATCTTAGCTATGTTTAGCTTTCTTGGTGAAAATGGAGCCCTTTTGCCTGTTTTTTGTTGCTGGTCACCACGTTCCTTCCAGTGCTGTAGTGCTCTTTTTCCTGGCAGCCTTGAAAGGTGCAGAAAAAAAATTGTTTCCATTCCATGTCATTAGCAGGGATATTGTATATTGACTTAATGGTGTTTTAGAAAGGGCTATAATTTACCTTATGTAAAGCTTGATGTCATACCATAGAAGTTTGTCCTCCTTTTTCTCCCTTCTCCCCCGTTTGCACTTGGGAAGACTCTCCCAGTTTAGCTCCCACACCCTGCAGTAGAAAAGCTTCTGGTATTGCTGGTTTGGTTCTTTTTGCATGTTTGATTATATTACCACAAAGGTGTGTTTCTGAGGCACCTGCGCTTCTGCTTTCACTTAGTATGTTCTTACTGAAGCAGCTACGTGGTGAGTGAACTCGGGTAGGAGACACAAGGGTGTTTGTTATGTTACAGAGCACATAGCCTTGCAAAGGATTTTATATTTTGATTCCAGCCTTCTATCTTTCCCAAAAAGACTGATTTTGCTGTGGAGCAGGTTTATAGGTAGTATTACAACATTAAATTTAAGATGGGTATTATTAATAAATGAGCAAATAAATGCCAACCACTTGCTGGCTTTCCACCTTTTTCCCCTGCTGTGTTATGAAATGCTTGGGATGTTTCCTGCCACTCAGAAGTTCCTGTGGTGGTGTGTGTAATTGTCCTGCACACTCTGGGGAGTGTTTCACAGGGTTCCCATTCACTCTTAGGAAAATACTCCATTTTCACCAAATGCCATTTGGGCATCTCCCTTGTTTTGGGATCTGCCCTCCAGGGTTTCCTTGCAAGATTTCAAGCTGATTCAGATGAAGCCTTTTGTGTGTTGATTCATTTTCACTCTCAAATGAATCTGGCAAAACTGTTGTCAGTTTTTTGCATCCTTAATTTTCCTGCTTCTAAAGAACACTTAGTCCTTTCTGAAAAGGTTCTCAAAGGGCATTGATCTAACTTGTCAACTTTATTCTTATGTATTGCGTTGCTTCTGGGAGTAATCCTCCAGCTGTAGCATGGTGCTATTTTATCTCCTCAAGTGGCATCCCCAGCTGCTGCTTGCCTCTGGCAAAGAAGACAAATGGTTATTGTGTTTTGGTGCCATGCCAGGTCTTCTGTGTCTCTGCTTGGTCAGTATTGTTGTGTTTTATTTAGGATCTAGCAGTGTTTGAGTAACACTGGTTTATTTTGAGCCCTTCCTTCTCCATCTCCCTCTTCCCCGCTGATGATTTTTTTTTGTTTAGAGACCTGGACTTACTAAAGACAGACAGCCCAGCCCAATGTGCTCTTTAGTAACCTGAGAATAATATGCTTTGGGCAATTCTTCTTTCCTTGTGTTTGAGGTTTTATAATAATTGTGAGAAGAATGTCTAGACTTTCATGCAAATTTCTGAGATTATTTTTGTCTTCAGTTAAATTATCTGGTTGGGAAGAGAAATTTCACTGATTTTGAGCAAATCGTTGCACTCAAATTTCATTTGGGAGAATGTGAATAAGCAGCTCAGCCAGACACCTTTCAATGTTTGCTTCATAGCAAACACACCCTCATCAAGATCAAATGACTTCTCTGGTTTTTCTGTCCACCTTTAGCCCGTGTCTCCAATGGTCACTTCCTTTGGGGATGCAAACAAGGCTTCAGCCATGGTCCCTCTGTTGCTGCTCTGAACAGCAGCTGACTGCAGGACTGTTCCCCTTGCTGCTGAAGGTTGGGTACCTCCACACATGCTTATGTACCCCCCTTCCTTGCAGAGCCTGTGCTGCCAGAGCAGTGACATGAACCATGTGGGCAAAGGGTTGGCACAGGAGGTTCTCACTTAAGGCTAGAGTGCTCCTATCTTCTGTTTAGCCAGGCCGTGTTTAGCAGTCAGCCATAAGTAATGACACAGCCTAGCTAAGGCTGTGATTAGCACAGCCCACTCATTGTATTAGGAAACTGAGAATGTCTCTTGGCCATCTTCTTAGCCATAAATTAGGGAAATTGTTTCTGTGCCCATGTTGGAAAGGGCATATTTGATCAGCATATTTTAATTATTTCTTGAAGGATGTGAAAAGCTTTGAACAGCTGAAATAACTGGAGGAAAAAAATGGAACAGGGAAAAAATTGGAATGTCAAAATTCAAGATCCATCGATATTGAAATGAGTTTCCTTCTTTTAAATTGCACAGCTGGAAATGTCACACTGCCATGAATATGCTAAATGCAGCTGTAAGTTTGCTGTCTCCATGTCTTCCTCTGTCAGAAGAATGTCCCCTTATGGTTGTGTCGAGATGGGAAGGGGACTTTCAAAAAGAGCTTTGACATTTACCCTAACAACAGAAATACCTGGCCTATGCCAGCCAGATGTTTCAAAACATAGTTTTCCCTTCTAATTTCAACCCGATAATGTGATTTAAAGTCTCTGTTTAGCAGCAACTTGAGCTCAGATTTGGAAGATACTCTGTAGACCCATGTGATGGGTTAAGCCCAGCCAGCAGCTAAGCTTGCTCGCTCACTCAGATGGGCTCTACTGTCCTGGCCGTGTCCTAGCCATGTCCCCTCCCAGCCTCCTGCCCACCCCAGCCACTGGTTGCAGGAGCAGCCTCAGAGGCAGAGAAGCTCTGGGCGCTGCACAAGCCTGTTCAGCAATAACTGTGACATGGGTGTGTTATCAACACTGGTTTTGTCACCAGCTTAAAGCACAGTGCCATATGAGCTGCTGTGAGGAATATTAACTCTGTCCCCACCAAACCCAGTACAACCAGTCCTTGTCCTAAACAGTCTGCATTTTCAGAGATTGGTACCCACTGTCTTACTGAAGAAGGAATATTTGATAGCTGCCATCAGTGATGTGGAGCTTTGTCACATGGAAGCAGCTCCAGAACCTTCAACACCCTTGGAGAGCTGGTCAGTGGTGGAGACCACAGGATGGGGTTCTCTTCCTCTCTCTGAGAATTTCCACAGCAAGAAGTTGCACTTCAGAGTCATCTGGTCCTGTGGCTTGTTTCTCATAGAGGAAAACAATAAAGTTGTCAGTGAAACTGAGTATTGTATAGACCACTTGGATATTACAGTTAGCACATAACTGGTGTTGAGAGATGATTTTGCACTTCTAATCAACCACAGGGGGCTGAGTTAGCCTACACTATTGTCATGCAGTTGGGAAGTAGTAACAGACTGTCCCTGGCTAGTTGCAAAAGTGGAGTAAAAAAGATTTATTAAACACACTACTGTAACAACCTATGGGATCCTTGAGTTTGGCTGATGGTCCAGAGACTTTAAAATCTAAGAGAGCTGAGACATAATCAAAGAGCCTGGGTGTCACCTCTGTAAGGCTCACAGCTGCTGTAGCTTCATAAGCATCTCTCTGATGTCCTGATCCAGTATTCAAACACCAAGTAAAATGGAGTAATAATACAAATACATGGTGGAGGAAATAATTTGGAAGAGCTTACATGACTTCGTGGATGGAGAACTTGCAGATACGAGAGCACAGACCTATGACTACAAGCATTGCAGCTTAAAGGAAGCCAGCCTGCTAAAACTAATAGAGGTGATGCTGGTAGTAAAGGGACAAAAGAAAAGCCACTCAAGGTGAGTATGATGATGCCTTGGAGCATTAGTTTATTGTGTTTTAGTCTAAACGTTACAACTCGATCAGTTACAATTCTAGTGTTTTTCCTCTGAAATATTGCTGTGTAGAATAAAAATGTGCTCGAAGGTCGGTGAGGAAGAGCACTCCCAGCACCTGCAACCACAGCCGAACCAGCCCCGCGGCAGGTCCTGCTGTAGGTCAGTAGGAAGCTGGTATGGAGGATGCCTCCATTGTTTTTCAGTCTGTGTGTTTTTCTGAGGAGTTGACTTAAAGTTCAGCACTTCAGGACGTGCATGTAGATCCTGCAGTGCTTCCTGTTTGCTAGCAAGTTACGTTTTCGCTGCAGTACAGGTCTTGTACGCGTTAGACACCACGTATGGCTGCAGTTGCGTACAAGGCACCAGGAAGGTTTATCTCTGGTTTTGCGTGTAGGTCCCTGCCTTTCCCCACACCCTGCCTCTCGCTTTCATGCAAATAGGTAGAAATAGGGCAAAGTAATGGTAAGTTGCAGTTTATTAGCACAGCTATGGAAAAAAATCCTTTATTAATGCAACATATGGCTGAAGTTTCCTGAGACAAACAGCTTTCTGATTCATAGTTCTCCAACATTCCCTCTTCCAGCTCAGACAAGTTGATTGTTTCCTCCCACCAGCAGATGTAGACAGGAACAATTAGAGCTGTGATAACATTATCTTTAATAGGGGCCAGCTGGGTCACACACCTCAGTCTTTCCTGTCTGTAAACAGCAGTGAGGGATGGCCTGCGGGCTGCCGGCAGGGAGCCATGGCTGTGCCAGCTGACCAAAGAGGAGGGAGACGCCTGTTCTACAGCCATCCTCTGCTGCCCAGGATGGATGGAGGGAAATAAAGGGGGCTTTGTTCTCTGCTGCCCAGGATGGATGGAGGGAAATAAAGGGGGCTTGTGGAGAAATGCGGAGCAGTGGAGAGGGAAGTCACGGTCAGAAGACTGGAAATACTCTTTTTTTAATCTCTCTGGTGAGGTGAGGCTCCGGAGTTGGGCAGCCCTGGGTCGGCTGCCTGCTGGTGGGAGTCCCTGCCCGACACCGTGACACAGCTTAGAGGAAACAACCTTTGGAAATTGCCTTGTCAGCTCCTGCTGGGAAGCAGTTAGCTTTTTTACACTGCTGTGATGCACAGGGTAAAGTGCATCTGCAGGAACTCTTTTTGCTACCGTCTGAGGTTTTTAAGTCAGCTTTTCTGTACTGCTGGATTGAGCAGGTACAGTAAATCAGGGGATGCAAAGGGGACAAATTCTGCTCTTTTTTTCAGCATGGCCCATTAAAACCCTCATTACATAGAAGTTTTCCCTGAAGTTTTATGAAGCTGATTTTTATGTGGCAGTTGTCATAAATAAAAATGGGAAGTTCGTTCACGTTTTGCTTTCTGTAAGGAAAAGATTTTCATTTGGAAATTGAGATTTGTCAAGTGTGCTTGCACCCAAAAAGTTTCAAGACATTTTGCTTAGACTAACAGTGACGACCAAACAGTCAGTCAGGAAACACGTGGAAGGAGTTTTGTCGTCAAACAGGTTCTTTTTTTTTTTCAGTTGTATGTGAAAACTTCTGGGTGTAAAAGCTGTGCCAGCAATGATATGTGGTTGCAGTTTTTCCTGCTCAGACAGCTCAGAGGTGACTGCTTATGGTGAGATGCTTGGCTCTGCAGTGTGGGACAGGCAAGGCAAAAAGTTAGTATTCATCTCATAGCTCTAAGGGCTAGTGTCAGAAGTGTGAAGTGATGTCAGTTGACTGCATTGTAATGGTTTCAAGCACCTTTTTCTCCCCAGAAGGTAGGCGTTTAAATACTATAGTGGTGAGAAGTCACTGTGGGGAAATGTGTAGAAGTCAGTGTAAGTTCTCAGTTTCAGAAGATGGCTTAGAATGGCAACTCATGGAGGTTTCTTCTGTGCCATATCATTACTGAAAGCGAACTAGTTCAGAAGGGAAGGAGAGGAAGGAAATACGTATGTTCTCTCCGGCCAGGGCTGTTGGAAAGGTAGGAATATATATATTTAAAAAAATAGATAAAATGTGTTTGTTACACTTATTTAATGAACAACTTTCTTACTGGCCAAGGCTCTAACTTCAGCTGAGATGTGTCTCTGCTCAGCTGGTCTCTGGATGCTATTCTGCCCTTAGTAGCTTAGCATGTCCTCACTGACCATCTGAAAGCTGTGTAGCCTTGTTAATTGAGTTGCAGTGTTGCACCAATACTCTTATTTCTTTGTATCTATGTGTGGTCAAGCAGTAGATGGAGTCAAGTAGCCCTTTGGAGAAAAGGCAGGAGAATTTTGGAAGTTTGGCTGTTTTAGAAGTGATTTTATGTCCCTCCAGCGAAGCAGGAATTGGAAAAAATGGCTGTGAAGTCTAGCAATGACAAAGTTTTGTAAATATTTATGGTAAGCTTCTCTGAAATGGAAGCAGCAGGATGAAAGAAAATGCAAAGGCAATGGTTGGATTTTTGAAGTAGACAGCAGAAATTGGCTTTGTGGGTGGATAAGAGGTAGGAGAGAGTAAGCTCAAGAGTTTTGAAGGTAAACAGAGGAGGGCTTCCTTCTGATCCAAAAAGAGGGAGATGTGATGAGGAATACAAGGAATCTAGAAGGTCTGGATTGCAAGAGGGGGAGATCTTGAAAGAATTGATGGTGTCTTCTGAACAGTGGGCCTGGGGGCTCGATGATGGTACCATTCATGGAGACTGATGAAAGGGGGGAGCGCAGAGAGCTAAATGGGACAGGACCAAGACCAGAGGTGGAGGGAAGAGCCAGAGGGAGAAAAGCAGAAACTAGGATGAGCTTGAGGTTCAGTTACAATGAAAAGCAGAAATGAGGGAAGAAATATCAAAGTGTCAAAGGATAGGCTTCTGGGGATGTCTGGTAGAGCTGGGGCTTGCAGGCAGACGGGAGCTGGGCTCAGCCCCTCTCTCAGTTCATAGAATCATAGTCTGCAGGATGAGTCTTGCCTGGGCAAAAGCAGTGCAGGAGGGATGCTAAAGTGAAATTGGAAGGAGTTTGGAGCTACTCCAGTGCAAAAGAATGGGGAAGGAAAGAAAGTGAGAGTAGATAAAGCATCATCTGTGCTGACAGATGAGGAGCAGCGGAAGGAGGTAGGATGTTGTTAGGGCATCTTGACAGACAGCTGAGGGACTGATATCAGAGCTCAGGGAGCGAGCGATTGCAAACATGCTTTGAAAACTAGGTTATCACATGAGACCTTCTAGGAGTTTATCTGGCTTTCTCTGTTGTAAGGTTATAAGCTACACAGACAACTTTTCACGCTCTAGCTGTGTTCTTAATATTTTCTCCTCTTCCCATCTTTGCCTGTTAAAATTAGTATGACTACTAAGGATGGGGTTTAGTGTCTGTGGAAAGGCACACCAACAATTTATAGACTCCATTTTCTGAGGACATTTAACCTGTTGCTGTGACAGAAACACTTGAGATTCCTGTAAACAGAGTTGAGTAAGGAACAAGAACTACAATTTTAGCTGTTCTTTTTCTAGCTCATTTAATTACCACTGTGTTCACCATCCTCCTTGAATAGGAAGTCATTTTCCTGTTCACTTGAGCCTTTCAAACAGTGAAAGGGAAAAGAAAATGAATAGTAGGGGGCGGGTAATGTCATTTTAAAGCCCCAACAATCAGATGGTAGGCTTGGGAGTTAGCACCTGAAACTATTATTATCCAATTAAAATGAAGTTCTGACCTAATTTCATGTCGCTGATACTCCTTTAAGTCAGCACAGCCATCTTAGCAAGACAAGGTATCTGCAGGATCCTTGCAGAAGTCCAGCGAGGCCCAGGTGCCTTGCCAAGGAAGGAGCTGCAGCTTCATTCTCCATCTGGTGAGGAAGGCTTATCAGTCAAGGTGGGTGAGGAGAGAGCCCAGAATTAGGGAGTGTGCCAGACTCGATTTACAGCTTTATGACAAAATGCCTCTTTGCCTGCTCCTTCCTGAGTGATGCTTCTGATGGTCTTTTTTTTAATCTTGCCTGTGTGCTGCTCACCTAGCAGTCTGTTTATGTTCAAATTGAAATGTGAGTTTGAATAATTTGAAACCTGAAATTTTTCTATTTGAACTTTTTGTTTCTGCACCTCCTAGTTCATTTGTTCCTAAAAGAATGTTCAGGGAACTCCTGGACCATACATATTCCTGCATAGCAGATTCCTCTTCATACTGCGCAGCCTGGAATGCACGCTTATAGCATAAAGTAAAGCAGTACTCAAGTGCATCAGCAGTATTTATTATTAAGTAAACTTTTTCTTGCCAGAAAGTGGTTAATACTCTTAAGAATCTGCATTAGCCCAAGTGCTTCTATTCATAATTTTTAAGGATGTACATGGGATGTAAATGTGGAAGGGATTTTTTAGTCTCTTGAGCATAGAACTTCTAAAGTTTGGTTGAATACTTAAGCAATCATTTTAATTCTGACTTTATATTTCTAGATATGGATACCCTAAACTGGATGCTGCTGTTCCAGGGGGGGATCTCAGTAATGCCTTCTACACTAGCTTCACTCTTACAAACCTCACCTGGTGAAAGTGATTTTATCTTTGTCACAGTCATATTTCAGCTACCATACTAGCATCCTTCTCTAAGTATAGGGCAGATTTTTTTGCGTTTTGAGTCCAGCTACAGGTAGCCTTCCATCTTATATTTAGTCATGTTGTCCTATTTCTGATTCTTCCTTCTGCGTCATACTTCTGTCTGGGTGGTGGTGTCAGTTACACTTCTGTGTCATTTTTAAGGTCTATCAGTAATGTACTTACTGTGCCAAGACCACTAATAAACATACTAATTAAAATGGTCACAGGACTAGTGCCAGTAGCTCACCTCCCTGGTTTGCCACTGCTGCTTTCGACATGCAACCCATTGTCATCTTCTCTCTTATTTAGCTCTTCATTCACTGTCCTGTTCTTCTGCTAGTCCTTGTCTTTCTCCAGTTGACCTGACCGCATGCTTCTCTGAAGTCTGAGAAATAGCTTTGCTGCATTCTCTTTGTCTAGAGAATCAGTGGTCTTACAGCAAGTTTAGATGGGTTTGATCCATCTTTTGTAGATTCATGTCATGTTTTATGAAATTTTTTTATTTACCTCTGGAGATCTAATTATTTTTCAGTATCTTCAAATGTGCTGAAATGCTTGCATAGTGCTAGGTCAGATGAACAGTTAGTAGCTGTCATTTCCCCCCCTCCTACTCCTTCCCTAATATAGTTGCCTTTTTTTGATCCTTTGGACTCACTCCATAATGGATACAGGTATCACCTTGTATCACCACCCTGCAATTTCCTATGGCATGTTTTGGTTAATTGTATTTAATTGCATTTTGTTTTCTAGAGGTTTGTTTTGGGGTTTTTTTTCCAATTATGGGAGAGTGGCAGCTTCCCCTCGCCTCAGCACATTAAACTGTTCAGTCATCTGACATTTGTGCGACTCCACTGGGCTCCCTCTGATCAGGCATATCAGGTGCAATTCCTCATATCCTAGAATATGAATGTAAAGCAGGCTACAAGAATTTAAAACATCAAGGTATTTATTAGATTCTCTCTGTGAGGAGACGCCTGAAATTACAGTGTAGCTATTGACTCCTTAAAATGAGATGAAGCGAATCTCACTCCACGAGTTCTGGCTTTGACTGCTGGTACTGATACATCTGTACCCATCTTTGTTTACCAACTTGCCTTGCTCCCACAGTCAGCATCTTTATTCTGACTGAAAACTGAGGGCAAATATCTTTGTGAAGTTTGGGGCCATTCCTGTATTATCTCTACTATTAAACCTTCATTTGCTGCACAGAGATCCCACTTTTTCTTGTTTCTTATGTATTTCTGAAATGTATTCACTATTTGGCATGCCTGCAAGAAATGTCAAGCGTCCTTTATGATCAAATCCTTGAGCTTTTCACAGCTCAGCTGTCTTAATTAATTACTTCCTTTAATTTATCAATTTGTCATCCTGAGATCATAAAAAATGCTTGAGCTGTGCAGCATTTTATCTTGTAATTGAAACTAACCCATCCTGATGTAGTAGTATCTGTATTGCTAAATTTTATGTTAGTTTTTCTGCTTTGGAATAACCAGGCCATAACCGCAGTCCTGGTGTTTGTTCTCCTGAGTTTAAGAAGCATCTCCCCTAATGATACAGTTCCTCTTCTATTCATTCTCATTAGTATCTGGCTATGTCCAAATAATACTTGTGGGATTATCAGTCCTCCTCAGCACAGCAAAAGCAAGACCTTTTATCACTCTCCTTTAAAAGGAATTTTACCTAACATGTTCTGCCTGTGCCAGTGGTTCTCTGTATGTGTTGGGCAGGTGTTGTGTTGGAAGACGGTTCACCTGGGTGGGAAAAGATGTCTGATGCATGGTTGAGCCATGGATCACTTGTGAGGACTTTGTCAGACATGGTAGAAAGTAAAAAGTGAAGATACCTTGCAGCTGTTGAGAAACAAACTGTTGGCCATTAACTATTGTGATCACCTTCTCTATGCCAGGGTGTTTGCTGAAGCAACCAATAAGTCAGACACTGTGCTCCTCTTCCTCATGTTAGAGCCTTTCCTGTCTCCCAGCCTGTCTGTGTCCCCTTCTCCTGGCTTCACTTTCTGCTTCTTTCTCCAGTACCTTCTAGCAGTGCAGCACCTGAGAGCATGGTCCATGTTGGTTGTGATCCCCACCCACACCCTTCTTTCTGAGTTTGGGAAATCATAGGCCGTTCTTTGCAGCACCGTTCATTTCAGACCATTTCAAATGCCTTTAAATTCATCCTCTCAAGGAACAGTTTCATTATTTTGGCTCACTGGGAGCAGTGGTTTCCAGCTGAAGTAATGCCTTGTGATTGAAAAGCAACTTAATTCTCCCACAAATAATACTTGCTGGAACAGGATGTAAGGGAATGCCACAATCTTTTCCATCTTTTCATGGTCTCTCTTCTGAGTCCTGCTCACGCAGCATAGGGATATGATGTAGATCAGCCGAAGTGTGGTCTTCTCTTTGTTTAAAAGCAGCCTTACTCATTTTTAGTTCTCCCTTAGACTGACTAGGTCTTCTGAAGCTTTTTTGTTTCTTCCCTGTCATATTCCAGTGTACTTCTTCCTCCTCTGGCCTTTGCAGTTACACAAACATTACTATCTACCTAGTGTACATGAGCAACACCACAAGAATATCTTTGGATGAAGGAAGATCTTTTGTTAAGAGAAATATGTTTCAATTTTGTTTAATTTTTCAGAAGGTATCCTAATTAGTTTAGGCAGAGGGTTAATAAAGAGTATAAAATCTTTCTACCCTGACAGCTATTGCTCTCTCCACATGTATTTGAACTGCCTAGTACACAATAAAGGCGACATAAATCCAGCAAAGTGATGAGCCAACTGGATTAAGTGTACTTTGGGTGCTGACTGTATTTGCTTACAACTCAACATCATTCAGAGTCTCCTGAGAAAGGGAAATGCACCTGGAAATCCAGCTCTCCTAGGGCTAGTAGCTAACAGAATTGAAGAGGGTGCTGGTGGCCTGGCTGTGGCTCTCTGCTCACCATCTGGAAGCTTTGTTGAAGGGGGAATTACAGCAGAGACAGTGGCAGTCTCTTGGGAGATGCAGCTGTGCACACAGGAGCACTGACTGTTCTTGATGTTTGACAGGTGCTGCTGAAGAATTATCCTTAAGCTGAGCCTGAGCCATGTGGTGCAAGTCCAGAGCTGAGCTTCCTCAGCCCTTAGGATAAAGGATTGTAGCCAGGCTTTCTGTTTTTTGTGGGTTTTTTTTCTTATATATCAGCTTTTCTACTTATCTAATCCTGCGTCCAAAAGGAGGGAGGTTATACAGTGCATGTTTACATGGCTCCAAGAGAAACTTTCAGAACATGTTTCCTTCAGCTTAACTTTCTCTGTATCTGGTAGTTACTAAAAAAAAAACCCAAACAAACCAAAGTATTCGTAGTACTGTCAGATCTTGATATTTTAAATGTTTGTATGGTGTTATAATTAAGTGCTGAAAGCTTCCAAGAAGTGAAGTGCACCCCTCTTGCCCTCCTCCCTTTGCTTACCCAGGGTACTGGCTGTAGTCCTGCAGGATTTCTGTATTCA
Source organism: Aegotheles bennettii (assembly GCA_013398125.1). Taxonomy (NCBI): domain Eukaryota; kingdom Metazoa; phylum Chordata; class Aves; order Caprimulgiformes; family Aegothelidae; genus Aegotheles; species Aegotheles bennettii. The sequence continues at coordinate 288,372 of VZRW01001979.1, read as the reverse complement.
GGATTAGTTGGAGTGTTCTCCATGGATGGCTGCTGCATTCCACTGCTCCTTTAATGTCTGCTCTTCTACAGGATGGGCTGAGCTGTCAGTTCAATAACTGGGCTAGAGCTGACCCACTTCACTCAAAGAAACATTAAAAGTCTTCCTTGTAAAGTCTTTCTGGATCCGATCTGCCCATTCCAAAGCTTTAAGTTCAAGAAGTGAGCCAGAAATTTCGTGAACCACTTTGTAATTTTCCCGTGATTTCCACTACTGGCAATACCTATATACCCTCTTCATGTAAGGTACGTGAACGCTATCTTTATAGTGGTTACAGAAAATAAAGCAAGGCGACCTCAGCAGCAGATTAAACCAACTGCTCATTCTCATGAATTCTTGTTTTTCTGTAACTTGCTTTCCTTCTTTGGAGCACTAATCCTCCCATGTCACACATTTTCTTTTCAACTTTTCTCCTCTGCTAATCTCTGGATTTGTTCTGCTGCCCTTCCTAATCCACGGGAGCATTGGTGACCTTAGGAGACACCCTTGGCAAGAGGCTTTTTTGGATTTGGGTAACATCGACTATTCCTCCTGCAGTGCTGAGAATCAACAATTGCCTTTCAGACCATCCCTGTACAAGACTGAACTGCCTGACCGCTTGCCTACCAAAAACTGCTCACTGTGGTTCAGCCCTGGTGGAATGTGAGCTCTCAGTTTATTATTGTGTTGAGAAACAGACACTCCCACATCTTTGCAAGTTCTGGAAAGAACTTTCTTCAACTGCCAGAGTATTGTACAGGAGATAAGGAGACACGCCAAGCCGAGTTACAGCTTAATTTCTAGAAAAGTTTATTTGCATTGGGCTGTAAGTTAAAAACAGTATAGTAACAAAGTTCTGGTCTTGGGTAAAAAAATCTCCACTGAAAAGTCAATCATTGCTGTGAAGAGCTGTAGCTATAGCCCAAAGATGGGATTTCTTGTTGTGCTTTTAGAGAAGTGAAAGGGCAAAACTTGGTGCTAACGCAGGAGTAGTGCTTGGGGGGGGGCGGTTATATGCCAGTATTGGAGGGAGGAGAGGAGGGCAGTGGGAGAGGTTTGAGTAACCGACAGGCAGAAACTTATCCCAGCACAGTTCTGCACTGGTTAGGAGTTGTGATTCACTGTCTGTCGTGACAGCAGTGCTGGCTCACTCTTGCTTCTGTGGGAAGGTGCAGATGAGTCTGTGGGGAGGTGATGCTCACTGACGTCCTGGGGGATTGTGTGACTGCAGGACAAGCCTTGAATGTGCAAAGGCTAGTCATTCTACACAGGAGCTGGGGAAGTGACCCATAAACAGTGTCCGTGTATGAGATTGTTTTTACCTTATTTTGTCTATAATGCAGCTAGAACTGAGAACTTCCCAGACGTTTCAGTGATCCATACCTTGCTTTCCAGGGGATCAGCAGCGTGCAACTCCTCAAAATGTGTGAAGTGCTCACACATACTCTCTGACAACTTGTGCCAAGCAGAATGCAAAAGTGATCTGCCCTGCCACCAGCACTAGAAAACTCAAAGAAACCATCTGTTAAACCCAGAATCTTCTCTGTTGTTAAAGTTTCGGTATCTGAGAAAATAGGAACCCAGCAGGACTTCCATAGCTTATGCTGTGCTGCTCCTCACCTTGAGGCATATCTTGCTGCACCAGAGATTGAGGGATGTGTCCCAGCGTGGGACTTGCTTTCCTTCTCCTTAGGTGGTTCTCCTAAAGCTAAGGTGGGCAGAGCAACAGAAGGTAACCTGTCGAGTTAGCATCCTGCAGTGGTAGAAAGGTAAGCTCTTTGGTTGGTCTTTAATTTTCTTGATTCTGAGAAGACTAGCAAAAAGCTAGGGAGATATTTTCAAGTTACATTTCCTTCCTGCTTGGGAGAGAGTTCCCCTCCAACGTGGCGGCTGTTACTGGTGCTCTCTCCTCTTGTCAGTGTGAGGGGAGAGCTGACGGGGGGAAGTCTCCTCACCACAGCGGATTTCCTTTCTCAGGTTGCCACTGCAATGGGACATGCAAGTTAATTCAGCACTGAGAAAGGGGGTTGTGGAGAGAGAAAATGTTGAACTTGTTGCTCTTTCTTTACAGCCATTGATTGTCGGGTCCGTGTTTGTCCTTTGCAGTGGGACAGAGTCGGTGTTTCTGTCACCCAGAGGGGTTTATGTTCTCCCGCAGTGTCCTGTGGCCCCATTAGCAGCAGCAGCAAGTGCTGAATACTTGTGCTAGCTGCACATGGCAACAGCTGAGGTGGTTGCCTTGCCTGGCCAGAGAGATGAAGAGGACCTCTCTTAAATATCTAAATGTTCTAATATTTATTTAGTGTGACTATTTTAGGAGCTATGGAGAGCCTGTATATCACTAAAAAATACCTGTTTTTTGTCTACCAGATCACACAGTGTCTTTCCTCATGATGTGCTGACACATGCTTGTCACTGCCTGTGGGCTTTGGCACAGGGTTGCTCATGTCAGTTTTGTACGTGCATAGACCTGGCAGTGGGGTTTGTGGGAGTGTTGTCCCAGTGGAGGGACAGGACTGGACTGCTTCCACAGGGTTTTGCTCAGGAAAGGAGGATGCACTGGTCTTGTTTGGTCCTGTGATTTACCACAAGAGCAGGCAGATTTCGCTGCTCTGTTCTGTCACTGCTGCTCTGTGTGAGTAGGTCTCGTATGGATGGACATGTGCAACAGTCTTCCTGATTTCTATCCCACTTCTTTTCAAATGCAAGCACCTTCTCTTGCATATAATTAGACTATCCTGTGTATTTTATTTTTTACTTTTTGCAATAAAGCAAAACACTGGACCTGGCACTACTGATTTTTGCTGCTTCCCTTCCCTCTTCAGGATGCTTAAGATAGTTTTAGAGTCTTTCACCTCTGAGCTTTTGGGGGAGAGAACAGCATCCACCAATACATCAGCTGTCAGGGTTCAGCTTCTTGAAAACTCAGCTTTCCAACCCAAAGCTCATGGCTCTTTTTCATTATGACTTGCTTAGAATTGATGCACAGCAAAGGTAAACACTGCAGCTGGGATTGGGGGAAGAAGGGAAGAATTTCAAAGGCTTTGTGTTACAAGCCTTTTGATATAAATGCATGTGATGAAGCTACAGGGTATAAAATAGCCCCAGGAGAGGGAAAATGATGACAAATAACCTGAAGGTGTGTGTGCAGTGGAGTTTAAGAAGCTGAATTAAGACTGAAATAAACCCCAAACGTTTTGGAGTTAGTGCAGCCCTAACTGAGTATCTGAATAACAGGGTACAATAGATTTGTGTAGAAAATTCCATATACAGCCTCAGGACTCAGGGAGCAGAGAGGTCGGTTCAGGCTGGTGCTCTCTGTCCAGTTCACAGGGAGGAAAATCGTTAAATTACCACAGAGAGACTTCTGGACAGTGACTTGTGAAAACATGTACGGATTCTTTCCCTTTTGTGGTATTTTATAAAGCTTTATAGCACTCAGTATGGTAACATCTGATGATTTGGTGACATCTGCCTAGTGAAGAAGCTCGGAACAAACCTGTCTTCTCTGATGATTTTCTCCTTCCTTCACCTCCTTTGGGTGAAAGTTTTATGAGCTTTTTCTACCTGCAGCAGGACAGGCTGCTGCAGAGGGACGGGCACTCCTATGCTGCTGCTCCTAAGCAGTGCATCAGATAAAAACTTAAATATAGCAAGAACTTACTGCGGAATTCGAGTTTGTTAGCCAATTGGAAACTGGGAGAAAAATGCTTAAACCATAGATTCATGAGTCTTTTTTAAGAAGAAAATATTTTAAGATAAAAGTGAGGATAAATAGAAATGGGAGAGGTGTGTTGTAAATTCCTGTGGGATATAGCAGTGGGTAGATCTGCCTTCAGTTCAGAGAACAGAACAGGTTGGTGTTAAGATTTCATTTCATGCGAATGATAATTTCAAAAACTATTTCTGACAAGAGTTTTTTAAAAAACCACAAATCCTGCTCAGCTGGATTCTGAAATACAGTTGATTACAGCATGAACTGGAAACACTGAATAAAACAAAAAATACAAACTTATTTTTAATCATTTAGATAAGTTATATTTCTTTTTGCTAAATCAACATTTACAGTTGTTTGTTTGTTTTTTCTGAGTGAACAAACCCAGATTTTTTTCACTTGGCCATAGTTTTATTTTTAACCACATCTCACAGAAGTACATGCGTGTGGGATTGCAGTTGGGACCAGTGGAGAGCTGTGGCTCTCTGCCAGGCGCTCGCCCTGTCCCTGCAGCGTGGAGGGATTGCCAGCGTCCTGGAGAAAAACAATCCCAGAACTTTAAACAAATTATTCTTAATGGAAATAAACTTTTTTTGCCCTCCTGTGTAATGATTTGCATAATGCGCTGTCTGCGTGTTTCTGGAGGACAGAGGAGAGGGGGAGGAGAGAGGAGGGCAGGGAGGGAGCTCTGTGTGCCTGGCACTGGCTCTCAGTGGATGCTCTGGGAAGCCTGCTGGGGGAAACTATGGCATTACTAAGCTTGGAGCATTTTGAAACTCCCCGCTAGTCTTCCTGCTAGAAGGTGAGCATGCTTGCTACAGCCAGCTGCAATAAAAGCGTTTATCTAGGGCTGTTTTCTTCCATATATGGATCTGTAAGACCTGGAAAGGCATATGCCCTGTGCCTGGCAATTTCTGTGTACAGCTTTGACGCTGTCTTCCGTGTCATTCACCTGAGGTTTTCTGGGTTTTGGTGGTAAGTGACAATGCCGTGAAACCAATACCTGGTTGTTTGGGGGTTCTTTCATATATAAAAAAGAGCAAGCAGAGTAGGCTATAGCCTGATTCACAGAAGAAAAGGCACCATAGCCATATCTCTGTTTTTTCAAGCTGGTGCTGATAAATCTTTTCTCTCACTTCTGTTGCTATGGTGCTAGTTCTGTGCAAAAACAAACCTTTGGGTGATTGTGTCAAATGCAAAGATCGTTTGGAGAGAGAGATGCTGAAAGAGAAGGGAAGTAGGAGGGCTCAAATTCCAGCTGATGACAAACAATGAATTAGTGTTTGTCTCAGCAGAGGGCCATCAGAAATTTTGCATGCGGCTTTCACTGACTTCTGCTTGAGTCTGATACGTCACTCAAAAAGGCTCCTCTTTTCCCCCTCAAATCCTTTTTTTAAAATTCTTTTTATTCTACTTTTACTTTTTTTTCTACTTAGTATATAAAAGGAAGGTGGATCTCTTCCAAATTCCGCACAGCCCAGGAATATTTGCTTTCCACAGCGTGGCCCAGAACACAGAGAACTTATTCTTGCAGTTTGATCCTCCAACCCACAAAATACTGGATCAAACTTTGAAGGTCTGTGTGGTTAAAATGTACCTGCTGTCCTTGTTGAGCCCATTGAAGTAGTCATGGAACTTGCTACCAGAGGAGCTGCCCTAGCATGCTGTCATTTCTAGCATTGCTTTCCTGGTGAAGGGGAAGCAGAGCACTGTTACGGCGAGGGGTGGGGGGGGCGGCAGCTTTTTAACACTTTCCAATGTGCAAAGTAAGTGCATTTGGTTTCATTCTCAAAATATTCCAGTCGCTTGTAGGTGGCACAACTGTTGTAAAGAATTATCTTACCCAGATGTCCTGTGCTTCTGGGAAACACTGTTCTGAAAATGCCTGGATATGCCTTGAAGGCTTATTTCTTTTCTTGGGTCAAGGCTGAAAGGGAGGACTGTTTTCTTGTTTTCTGAATGTTTCTGTGCAGATTGAGCTGCAAGCGCAGGAAGAATGTAGAGGAGTAACCAATCTCAGATATTTACTTGCTTCTCACTGTTTTTCAAACTGAAAGTCCTGAAAATGAATTAATTCACATTTTTGTACCTTGGCAACAGGGAACTTTCTGACTTAGTTAAATGGACCCTTTGTTTTGCTGTTTCCATCCAGATGTGATAGGCAGATGAAAAAACTTCAAGAAAAGCAGTATGGTCATCTGAGACTTCTTTTAAGGATATTAACTGATTTTTCAGGAACTTGGTTGCAGAAGTAGATCATAATCTTCAATGTCCTTAGCCAAGCTGCTGTTCATTTAGTTTTACCTTAATTTTGCAAACACTTATGCTTGCCTTTAGCCTTCATGATGCACTACTGGTGGGAGTAAAAATGTGCCAGGATGGCCAGACCTTCCATGGACTGCCTCACCCAGCCACAGCTTACTGATCACCGAGCACTCACATCAAATTCATCTTTTTTTGTCTTTACCATTGCATAATCTTTTCATGCAGAGAGTCTCCTGCCCACATGTGGACAGTGCCTCTGTTAGTCTCCTTGGAAGGTAGACACACGATGTTTTCCAGTTGTATTAGAGCTGACGTAAGTACTTCAAAGATAGTATTAGAGCCTCAATCTGTATCTGTTAGCAGGAGCATGCAGTAGTGGGCAAGCAAAGGTGGGCTCTGTTGGGAAGAATTGGCAATCTTTAGGTTTGCTTTTGCACCAAAGGTAACTTCAGTTATTCTACTCACGTAACCCTCACCCAGATAAGAGTGCCTACACGAGAAAAGCAATTCGGCTACATGCATCAGTTAGATCAGCAACTAGCAAATTATTATAAGGCTGCTAGATCTCTGCTGTTTTAGTTTTATCGATGTGTGAGCTCCAGCCATCCTGTCTTATCATTACCTTCCTTAAGGTACTCCTTAATTCAAAGCAGGGCCATTTGTGTAGGGTGGGCAATTTTATTAGAACAAAACTCAAGTTAACAAGATAGGAAAGACAAGGCTTCTGTTGAAACAAAGTATCAGCAGCCTCTTCTGTCCATCCCTCTCTCCCTCCTGTGCCCCCCAACCCCTTCTCTGCCAGAGCTGAATAAAAGGGATAGCAGCAATGGAAAGGAGCATGCGTGGAACTGTAAAACTAGATGCTAACTTTAGACCTGTCTGTTGGTCACTTCAAAGATGTTCCTGGTTTGAAGTTTACAAGGTTAAGTTGCCACTGATGCAGTAGGTCTCACAACTGGTTGAAGAGCAGTGCTTGATAACGTGGCAGCTTTTGTGGCTGTGGGCAGCCTGGTGTGTTGGCTAGAACATGAGCCAGTTTTGGTACTTATCCTGTACAAATGTTCAAATCTGGTAAGTAGCTTCATGAGGCCATTAAGTTTCGTAGGGACCTTAGGGGTCTGTAATACATCATCTTGATCAAGGCAGATTCGGTATTAAATTCAGGCTAAGTTGTGTAGGGCTTTGTCCAATCAGATCCAGCAGACCTTGAAGGATGGAGATCCTACAGCCTCTATGGGACTCTGTGCTGCAACCAGACTGTCCTCATCATGGAATTTTTTTCTTGATTTAGTTGGAATCTCTACAGTTTTGATTTATGTCATGATAAATCCAAGCCTTTGCAATGACATAAGCCAGTTCTCTTAGCAGCCTTGCATGCATCCCATCAGGTCCAGTAGCTTTCTTTACATTAAGATTTCCTCAAGAGATGCCTAACTCAATCCTTTTCCAGTACAGGTGGTTCCTCTACTCCTTGAACCCTGTCTTGGTACTGGGGACCAAGCCCTGTGACACATTACCATAACTTTCGTGCCTTCCCATGCTGTCTGGAACAGAGATTCTGCACACCCCACCCCAAATCTTTGTCCCCTATGCAGATAAATGCCAAGGTCTGCTTGTGGGAGTGCTCTGGGAGCACTCCTCCTTACAAGTTAAAGAGCTGTCCCTGCAGCAAGACGGATTTGCAGAGATCCTGAGTCACTAGCTTTTGTGTTACCTGTGTTACTGGCCTGTGTGCTGCTTTGTGCAGTCCCAAAGGGCGAAGGGCACAGCAGGCGTTCCTTTTATTAGTGGTGGTAAACGTTGTCGGCTTGCTTCTTTTGCAAGTAAGTGCAAGTACTGGGAAAGAGAGCTGAGGAGGGAAACGTTGGCTCAGAGTGAAGAAGCCCAGGAAGGTATTTGGATGAAGGGTGCTTGCTAGTGACTGCACAGCTTTTTCATGAAATTAGATCTACATTGCTGAGAAATAAATGTCTGAGTAAAGTTTTCTGACATTCAGTGAAATGAAAATTCTCAGAGATTTGGGTAACATAACAAAATAAAGGCAGTATGTAAATTAAATGCCTTCTGTGTGACAGCAACACGTTGGACAGTGGCAGGGACAAGAACCTCAGATCCTCCATATATTAATAAAAGGTTTCTTTCTGGTTTCTTCAGCTTGACCTCACCAAACCCATTGAAGATCAGGGCCCTTTGGATGTGATCATACATAAACTGACAGATGTCATCCTTGAAGCAGACCAGAATGACAGCCAGTCACTGGAGTTGGTTCATAGGTTCCAGGTAAGTGGTTCATTTAATTCATAATCCTCTGCATTTCAAGCAGGAGGATGATTTCGGTGCAGCAAATTCAATGTTTCCTCTGCAGCTGGTAGGGTTTGATGAAAAGAGGTCCCTGCACACTGCTGCCCTGCTACTGATAGCCCAGCAAAAATAGTTTTATTGGTCTAAAACAGACTTGCACCCTTGGATGGGTTTTATGTTATATTGGTAAGGTTAGTAGGAACTGGTTTCCCACCAGATGTTGTCCTAATGTCATTCCAAGAGCATGAATGCTGTTCACAAAGAGGAACATGGGTATGCAGAGTCCTTTACATGCATCTCCCCATGACAGAAGCCACTAAATTCATTTAGCCTAGTTCTGTCTGTTTTTCCCAGTTCCTGGAATGCTAATTTCTATAACATCAAGGTTCCTGTGGGTGATTCTGTCCTCTGGTGCTGAGAATCCTGTTTTGTTTTTTTTTTTCCTCAAGTTTACATTGAAGGTCAGAAATATGTAGGACAGAGTGGTACAGAGAACTGTTTTCCCAAATAATTCCTATCAGTAGTCTGAATGTTGATGAAAATGATAAAGCAGCGCTTTTATTGTTTAAGAGGTGTTGCTTCTGGTAGATACCTTTGATCAAAGGTATATTCTTTCTGTCAAAGAGAAGCAAAATTTAAAAAGATACTTTTCAGAATTTCATGGAATATGCTGATGTCAGGTGGAAAAACAGTTCAGACAAATTCTGCATGTTGACAACTTTGCTTTCTTGGGAAATGTTCTCTTTGCTCTGCTTAATGTTCTACAACTAGTAACACAGAAAATATTTTACTTAATGGAGCCAGTGTTCTCTTTGCTCTAGTTACAAAGCTTTTCTGCTTCTTTCACCTGTGTATTACCCAGACACACACACAAAGGTTTGACTTGTGGGTCTGGCTCTGGCACTAGTTCTTTGAATAGCAGGTGATTGTTCATCACCAAGTAGTGCAGGCATCCACTTCCACAGCACTGGAAACTTGTCAGAGTGCAAAGAAGTAGATGGATTTCAGGGGCTTTCTGCTTGCAGTCTTTCTCTTTTTGAGATGTTAACTAGCTTCCTTTCACAATATACCCATCCTGTTGATGGAAAACCTGATGACCAAAGAGGCAAAAGGGACATCTGTTAAGCTACTTGCAGCTGATTAAGACTCATGAGACTCCTTATTCCCAATTCTTATGTTACTGTGTGCATTCCTGAAGGCTACACTTTGTGAGGCACAGAGAGAGCAGCTCTGTGTAGTACTGTGGCACCTTCCTTGTCCCCTGGAGAACATGCTGGTGGGGAACTTGTGCAATTGTTGGTGTGTAGCAGTATAATTAATATCTGAAACACCTTTCTTTTATTCCTGAGCAAGAACTTTTCAATGGAGATAGAATATTTTTAATAAGAACTCCAGCTAGTCAACTTACTGTATTTAATAGCTTAAGGTCACAAGCTGGTGCTTTCTCAAGTACCAAGTGAAGTCTGGAGGAAACAGTAGTAAGTACAGAGGATGCATTTTCCTAAAGCTGTGTTTAACCGCCAGGGTGAAGTTTGACATGAAACAGGGTAGAGCACTTTGTAGTTAGAGCCTTTAGCTTTGACTGAGGACTTAGTGTGTGACAGCTGCTGCACTGCTAGAAGGCTGGTAGAGGTATAATGACCTGCTAAAGCTAAATTTCTTACCCACATAGATTTCTTAAAGTAATCTTAATGTAATACCTTGACATTATTCCGTGTGCCTTTGCTACTGTTTAAATAACTTAATTGATTTTTTATAGGTTAAATATTGAAGTTTTGTTTTTAAAGCACTTATTCTTTAGTTTAGGGACTTGCTCTTTATATATATATATTTTTTTTATAGCACTTGGAACAGAATAGTATCATCTGCATAGAGGTGCAGTGGCCTAAAAACAACAGAAACAACCTCCTATGAAAAAAATGAAAACCCAATCAAAACTGCAACTACAAACCAAAACCCCAACTCATCCCACCAAAAGTCTCTCCTAAAATTCTCAAATTTTACAGCTATGTAAGTTAAAACACATCACTGATCTTACAGGATATATTTTCTTTCAAATGATGATATCAAATACAGCAGTGTTTTTTAACCACAGACTATTTGAAGTGAAATTACTGATTTAAACTTTTAGAAATTATAGTTATTTTGCATATAACAGCTAATACAGCTTGAAAATAAGAAGTGTGTGTGTGGATATTGTTCCCATTTTCTAAGCTTTTGTCAGTAAGAAGTATTTTGTATAGTTCAGCTTGGATTTTTTTGAGGAAGTAGGATATAATTCAGTGTTAGTACAGAATTGCTTACTGCACAGATCTCAGATTTCCCCCCCTTTTTTTTTTTTGGAACAGGAGACTGTAGAAAAAACCTTTACAAAACTTGAAGAAATTGTACATTTCTGTCAGTCTTAATGGATCTGTTTGCCACTGTCATGCCCGATGGCATCAATTTTACCATGTGGACTTTTTGATTGTGCTATTTATGCTTTCTCTAGTACTTCAGTTCTACCAGTTCCTCACCTGGTGCTGTTTCTTCACCCTGCAGGCTCAGCCCAACCTGTGTGCTTAGGGCTGTCTTCATAGTCCTCGTGAGCAGATGGCAGTTAGAGGAGTGCTCTCCTGCAGCGTGTTAGGCTGTAAGCCTGAAGTGAATCATAGCCTTAATAAAAGCTAAACAAACTCATATTGCCCTAAAATCCTACTGTACCTGTTGAAGTATAGCCTTGTGTGCAAGTTCAACAGTTCAGCCTTGCCTCTCCTCAATCCCATTAGAAATAATAAATCAAGAGTATCATCATGTTCAAGATGATCCTCTGTTAAAGGAATCTGCATAGTAGCATCCCCGTGCTGTGTTGTTTCTTAGGACTGTGCTGCAGCTCTTACTATCTTCATTAATCATGGAAATCACAGAGCTTTCTTTTTAGTGGCCTCTGAAGGAAACCAGTAAGAAACCTTCCTGTAAGATTTGGGTCAATCAAATCTTACTGCTTTCATCGTTTCCTGACCCATCTCTTCTCTCCCTTACTGCCAAGTTCATCTGTTTTGACATCACCTCCCCTGTCTCCTGTACCTGAGGTTTTTGTTGGCAGCGTGGCCTTAATCTCATAGAGTGTGTACAGTGGTGTGTGAGCTGCTGGGTCGTTGATTTGGACTGGGAAACTAGTGTGGAGAGGCACGAACAGTCCTTGATCCCAGGGAGTCAAGGAGAGTACTGACAGTGGTATTTGATACAGCATGTCAGATTCTTTCTGTGAGATTTGTGTAGTAATAAATTGAGTTACGCACCTTCACAGCACAAGAGCATTCAGTTATGTTAGATATTTTTGCAAACCTGCCTGCTGCCTTCCAAGAGTAACAGAAAACAAAACGGGGAAACAAGTTGGGCTGGAACAGGTTTGGGTTACAGTACAGTGAAACAGAAATAAATGTAATCCAGAGACTAGGTAATAGGCTTGACATTCAGTCTTCTGTCTGTTACCGTTGCCAGTATTCTGTTGCTGTAGGACCCTTACGTCTTTCTGTGCATCAGCTTAACATCACTCTTTCATAAATTGGTCTCTATTTCTTAATAATGGGCTTCATGATTTTCCTGTAAATATCATTGTTCATGAAAAATAATACTGTGGTTCTTGTGAAGCTAAGTTGCAGTAGGCTGGTGGGAAGTTGAAACATATTTTTAATTTTGATAATGTGGGAAATTTGGATTGTGTGTTGTGTTGTAGAAAGCAAAGGTGGTGTTCATGCACCCGGGGCACATACTGCATGTAAGTCAGCACACTGGAATTGTTGGTAGGTCTGTTAATCGGTGAGCAAGTGTATAATTAGAAAACCTCTGTCTGCAGTAATGTATGCTCTGTATTTATTTTTCCAGAGCTCAAGTGGTAGAGACAGATGAAAGTGAGGATAAGTTTCTGACCAAGTCAGATGGAGAAGAAATAGGTCCCTGTCTCCTGACTTGATTGGTAAATATAGTTGAACTTGTTTAGCTAACAGTATGAACTATATAAGAAGGAAATAAATTGGGCAAAAAGCACCCTATGGATACATAGCATTGTCTTATACCAGTGCCTTCTGTGCACAGTATGGTGCTGAATTCTGCTCATGCTTTGAGGACTCCTACATTTTCATCTTCATTTTCTGTCCATCTTGATGGTGATTATAGACTTTTTGAACACTCTTGACTAATTCCAGTTCAGCATTGCTGTGTTCACAATGGCAAACTTTGGCCAGGGATACTCTAGAAAGGCTGGTGCAGGGCTACGCTAAGAAACTTGCTCAGTTCTTCTTGTGAAATGCTTGGATCCAGCTGGCTGGTGCCTTCAAGATTTTAATTTTTAGGAATACTAAATTTAACCTCAAATGAAAATAAAAAAAAGCCAAGCATGTTAGAGGAGAACTTGATGTTCTTTTTTCTCTCCCTTTTATTAGTTCTTGGTTGTACACTAAACACTGTATTATCTAATGTATCTGTTCTCTTTGAGGATGACATCTTCCTGCAAAGAAGTGCACTGTAATGCCTAAAGAATTAGAAGGGGATCCTGGAATGTGGGTTCAGTTACAGGCTTTTCCATGGTTTCATTATGCGATCTAGACCATCCAGTTTACATCCCTAAGTTTTTGGTTTGCAAGCTGTAAATTAAAGGAAATGGTATTGACTAATTTTGAGATTAATATGAGAAGCTCTGTAGGTCAACTCAGAACGGTTGTCATAAGGACTTGGGGTTTGTTTTGGTTGGAGCTCTGGTGTCAATGTGTAGTAGCAATGATGACATTTGATTTACAGACTAAGCTACAATAGTCACACTGGTGTCTGATGATCTTTCTTTACAGACAGAGTGTTTTTCAGCATAGTCCAGTGGATGACTTGTCCACAGTCATGTGGTTGAACTAGAATGTAGGTTTCCATTACCAGCCTACACGTATTTCTGGCCGTGGGAATGGAATTGTAATCTCTTGGTATCTCCAAAATTCATTCATTAGGAAAAAATCCCCTTCCAGTCCCTTCCAAGACGATCTTTTTCTGGTGAATGAGAGAGGGGGCAAGGACCCCTGTGAGCAGGCTCGTGAGTGATACCCTCTCCCCAGTAAATCAAGACCTTGAGCTTCTCAATTTGCACATGTGACACGTTGCTGGCATCCAGGAAACTTTAGTTGCAGTAAAACACGTACCTAGGAACCAGCAGAGCAGAGGAGAGGTCTATCAGCATTGAATTACATGCTAAAGTGTGTTTAAAAGATAATACTCTTGTGTAATTTTGTATATAGGGCAGAAACTGGCAGGAAATTGCTGCCTGTCTCCATCTGTCCTGTATTATTTTTAAGATATTGAAAACTATTAGAAATGAAGAAAAGTGTATTCCCTAGAAAAAATAAATTGTAAAAATCCATTTGTATAAAATGTGTGAGCTGGGGTTGTTGTTTTGTTTTTTTTTTTTAAACTTAAAATTAATGAGCAACTTAGAAATGTAAAGTGACCACCTTGCATGAGAGCTACTTATGTGTGTGATACGGCGTTTGCACTGTGATATTTCTGGCACCTGCACACAAGTGGAAATAGTGTAGTTCCCTTGCTGTTCGTTAAATTGACTGGAAACGTTCTGATGCTCTCAACCAGACCAAACAGTGCAAAATTCATTACGCTAATTTTCCTGCTATTGAATATAAATGTAACAACAAGATGATACCTGGCACCAGGCTTACTGTTGGCTCCATGAAGCAGTCTTCCAGGAAGCAGAGAGCAAGGGATCCTTGACCACAGAGGAAGAATGACCTGCCAGGCTACGTTTATAATCTTTGTAAGAATAGCTTTTTTCAGAGCTGTATTGTAGAGGCCTTGACCATTTTATCTGCAAGAGCTGAGAAGGAAACTGGCTTCACATTTGCATGGGTCTGTGTGCCTGCTCCCTGGAGTCTCTGAGGAACTGTTGTGCAGTCTGGTGGAGTGCTAGTAGATTAGGAGGCCTCTTAGCATGCCCTTTTCATCTTGTTGTTTAATGACTGTTCTCAGTTGCCATGTAAAAAATAATCCTTACAGGAGACTCTGAAAATGGCAAGGAGGAGTTGCCTGTTGCCAGTGGGCTTCTTAGCTTCAAAAGACCTTCAGGGTTGAGCTTTCTTAGGTCTTCGTGCTAGTTGGATGTAGTCTGGACTGCAGTTTCTCAGGCGAATGTTGGTGGGTGCAGACTGTTCTCTACTGCATCAAAGATCAGTGATGAGTGCCTGGTGATCTCATTCAAAGCTGAAATTAAGACTGCATGCAACACCTAGTGAATTGCATGAAGTGCAGAGTAGAGAAATCTTTCTATTTGCTTTGTAGGACACTTGGATCCTTATTTTGGGGTTGATGATTATTTGTAGAGGTGATGATTGGTCTCCCTACCTGCTGTAACACTGGGCTGAAGTGATTAAACATAGTTTATTTTTTACCTAGTAAAAAATTGTTATGGTCGTTGGTGGTTCCTTCTTGACCAGAGGAGCGTGGAGAGAAATCAGGTGGGAAGAGGCATAGTCTTAGTTCCCAAGGGTCCGTTTCATTTGCTGGTGCTCCTCCAGTTCCTGTTGTCTTGGTAAGAAGCAGAACCAAACTACCCCAGTTCCTGCCTTCTAGTCAAAGTTTATGACTTTAAACAGTGAGTGTGTTTTGGCTTGTCTAAGACATTGACTGGGGAATCCTTGTTGTGCTCTGACTCGAGCAAAGTACTCTGTAAGCATCTGCCTGTCATAGCTGTACAGGGGCTTGGGTAGCTTCATTCATTGCAGCTTCATACTAGTCTGTTCCATTCAAAATGATGGCTCAAGTGATGGAAAATCAATAGGGTTATTAATTTGTCTTTCAGACCTTTTTCTGAAGAGGTTCTCTTTGCATTAGCCTTCTTAAAAAGATAGATCAGAAGCAGGTTTTATGCTTAGGCTTCTGCTGTCAGGTCGATGAAAATTTAAAGCGTTTCCTACCCCTCTAGCTGTTGACTCTCCCACTCTGAAGTTGTCCAGGAAGGGCTCTTCTACTCTTGATTCAGAGGCTTGCTTAGTAGGATTGGGACTGGGAGGAAGGAAAATTAAGGAGTTATTTTGGAAGGAACGGATTGCTCTTGCTTGAAAGGGGAGAAGTGCATTGTTCTTGCTGCACTGATTGCTTTCTTCTGAAGTCTCAGCTGTGAGATGGTGATTTAGGTATGTACTTATGGAGATTATGCCAGTGGATTTCTTTTTTCCCAGGATACTAGCGCATTCTGTTCCTGGTTTTCAGCTTTGTACTCTGAAAATACTTAAATGTTTTGAATTTACTTTCACATACTCTGCTGAGAAAAAGCAAGTGAAAAATCAAAGGAAACTATCAAATTTTAGTAATGTTTTTCTTATTGGAGGGACAGAGTGAGACACAAGGTGGAAATGGTCTGTTTGCACCTGAATTCGGAGGCCAGTACCTGTGTTTTTCCCATTTGAAAAATAGTTCTGTCTTAGGTTTGCTGAAAGAACCTCATAAGGAGGCAAAATTAACTAAAAATTTGTCATTTGAGGTCTCACTGGTAGAATAGCTTCCTGTGGGTAGCTGTTTGCGTGATGAAGCAGTGGTGGACTTTTGAAGGCAAAACAGGGAAGCTGAATACTCAGAAAGTTGCTTTGAGATGTACGATGAATAGAAATGTAACAGAGAAGATCTGTTCCTGCTTCCCCCTGCCACCCCCCTCATCTCTTGCAACCACTGCAGATGTCTCTTAGATTTAGAGACAAACAATTTTGAGATGAGTGTTTGTTGAAGATTCAACTTGCCTACACCTTTCATTTTGGAAGGAGGTGTCTGTGATAACAGGCAGTCACAGCCCAAGGACAACAAAAAGGAACTTTTAAGTCTGAATCTGATGCAAACTCTTTAGACAAGCTTGTGTCTGTCTTTACATCTATTTCCCACTTGGAAAATGTCAGTCTTTGTTACAAGTGGTCATCTTCACGTTTCTGTACATGGGAAAACACAAATCCAAGCACTGTAATTGTTTTGTTTGCCTTTTTTTTTTAATATGGAACTTTTTTAATGTTAAACAAAAGATTATAGAAGTTTTATTACTTAGTAATAAAATCAACTCATTGAGTCAGTGAGTCTTTCTTATCATCTAATGACCTAATACTTGCAATAGATACTGTATCAACTTTCTGTTAAAATAGGAAAAAAAAATCATTAGCTACCTTTTTGGGTAAAACGACAAACAACTCTATTCTCATCTCTACATAGGCTTCATGAAAAAAGGGTTTTTTTAAATCTCGGGTTATATCCAGAGGTATTTAACAGGGAACATGAGATATTTGGTCTCTCTTTGATTTCAAGTTTCATTGCTGGTCTTCTGCCAGTAACAGGACTGGTACAGAGCATGACTGAATGCCAAGCCTGGAATACAAACAAAGGAGGATCTGCTAAAAGTCCTTGTTTCTTCTTGTTTGCTTTTATTATGTGAAAGATTACAAAGAGGAAAACATAGACGTTGTCTGGGTCAAGCTGAACTGCAGCCCAAGGACAGAGCTCTTTCAAAATATTGTTGGGAAGCATAAATGTCCCCAGATTGTTGCCTGGATTGTTGGAGTCTGCTGTTGTATATAAGTCTTTGGTAAATCCACCAAAGGAGAGTGCAGAGTTGTTTTATTGGAATGACTGGAGAAGATCTGAACATTCAAAGTTGAAAGGTTGGGCTGTACTGAAAGCTCTCTCTTGGCTTCAGTGGTTCTCTTTTCCTTCTGTAACTGCTCCATTTTCAAGTTCATATCTATAGTAGCTCATCTGCTATCAAAATTGTTAGACACAAACCCCTAATGTTCCTCTGGATCTCTGTTTCTGTTAGCCAAGCCATTCTGTTCCATGGGAAGGGTGCTGCTACTTAGGTTACATCAAGAGTTTTCCAACCTGCTAAGTAATCTTCACAGTTATGCATTCAGTAAAATGTGATGCCCAAGTGCACAGCAGTTCCTAGTAAAGTATCAAAGTTTCTGAAAGGTTTTACATCAGCTACCATAGTTGTTCCTGTGAAGCTAACAAAATTGATTTTTCTTATTGTAATTTGTTATTTTAAGTCATTTTCTGTGTACAGATACTGGAACTCTTTCTTCTGTGTGTGCTGGTGATGTACTGGTGTGAGGTGTGGGGGACTGGGAAAGCTTTGGCAGAGTACATCCTCAAGGGGAGCCTGAGTGATTTGCTTTGGGGATCCTGGTGCAACTTGATGTTTCTGTTTTTGAATGCAGAGTTAATGCTTTGTGGTGGAAATCAAATCAAAGCAACATACAATACCGGGAGAAGAGATGCAGAGTTACAAGGACTTGAGTGCATTTTGATGCTCCTGTCCCTTAAACAGCTCCAGCATTTAACCACTAGTTGTGTTCAAATAGATGCTCTATGCAAATACATTGACCTTGTTCTGCATTGACAGACTTCTTTGCTTCAAAGGGGAGGCTGTTTCTGGGTTCAGTTAAAATAAAAGATATGTAGCCCGCCCCCAGATTAGCCCTAGGAGATACTTCTGGTCCCAGTTCTTTCCTTCAGTCGGATGATGCAGATCTTCACTGCCCTTGCTGGCAGTGTCTTGAGTCTTGCCTGACTGCCTCCCGTGCCCTCTGGCTGTCCAAGTACCTAAACCTGTAAATAGAGAGAATAGTATCTGAAATAAGTTTGATGCTGAGGAGTTTCCTTGTTTTATAAAGAAAGCTCATGTTCAGGCTCCTCTGTGTGTGTGTGAAGGGGCTATCACCTTACACTCAATGCAGTTCTTCTCAACATTAGAGTAGTTAGCTAAAGTCCTCTGGACTCAAAGAGTGGCTTCTGGAAAACAGCCCCCACCTCCTTCATGTTCATCAATTATTTCATGTTTGCCTTACAGAGCTTTTTGGAGGCTCCTTAAGGCAACAAGATGAGAAATCAGTCAACTGGAAAGTCAGCTAAGATGCTCACTTCTCTTGACACGTTGCCTGATGTAGAATGGCCTTGGGATCATGCCTGCATTCCTGTTAAACTTTGTTATGCTGTGTCAAGCTTACTGCTTGGATGGTCTTTTAATATGGTTAACAGCTAATATCTTTATAAATAAAGCACTGTGAAGTTCCTCACAGACAGCATAAAAAAGCAAGCTCTCTTTGGGAATACTTAGGGTAAGGTGAGCCAAAATAATAAGTGGAACACACCTAACCCAGGGAAGTGAGGATAGTCCTCAATGCCAAAGTGAGCATCAGGAAGATTTGGGAAGGTACACAAAGAGCTAGGAGAGAGAAAAATCATTCTGTCCTTGGAGGGGACTGAAGGGGATGGAGGCCACAGGCAAGACAAATTTATGTGTGAGGGGAAGGATTAGTATGTACAGAGTAGGGGCTGGGCTAGGATGGAAATACAGGGAGCTTGAATTCAAGGTGGAGACAGACACTGGTTGAAGTGTAGAGGTTGTCACCACAGTGTGAAAGGAAGAGCATCAGAAACGCTGCAGGGCTTTGCTGCCAGATCTCTGCTGAGGTCACGTTTCGGAGCTGTGGCTTGTTCAGTCTGGTTACCCTGTGTACTCACCTGCTGCCCCACCAGGGTCTGTAATGTGCTCATCTTCTTGGTGTGCTTATGAAGATGCGCACTGTGGTAGCTCGTTATCTTTTAAGCTGAGACATGAAGGGGCTAAAAGAGCTGTCTTTCTATGCTCTAGATATGATGAGATATGCCAGCACAGTTTCACGATCAGCAAGTTGAAGTTAATGCCCTAATCAGTGCACCATCCCAGCTCCACAAGGTGTCTTAGCAGCGGCGTAGAAGGGCATGTATGCCTAGGCACACGTAGGTGTTTAAGATGCATTAGGTAACAAGTTACTCTATCTCTTAAAAAAATATAATCTCTTCTGTATTTGAAAGCTGACTGCTCTACTTAAGATTCTGGAAGCACTGGAGGCATGAGACTCATGAAAACTGTTCTTTGTATGTTTTTGATATTAATGACTTCAAGTCATTAATGAACCCAGCTCCTGCTCCAGTGAGCCGAAGAGGCTTTTTATTCAGGCTACACTGCAAGGGTGAGACAACAACTGGGTCTGACAGTCTTGATGTCTGGCTGTGCTCTGTCCCTTACTTTTCCCAAGCGTCAGCAAGGTTGAGCATATCTCTGGGGAATTCACTCTGTGTGTTCTGCAGAGATTATTAAATACGTCAGGCACACATATTGCCACTGAAGGGTGCCTCGTGCTCCGTGGAGGAAAGCTATTTGTGTGCTGTGGGGGATGCAGTGATTTCATTAAACCCCAATGCTGGATCATCTTAGCCTCAAGGGAATAATCCCCTTTTAACAAGCCATCAGTTCCGAGCATGTAGTCAGCAGAAAGCAACAGTTTGCCAGTGCTAGGAGTAGTTGGGGGAGGTAGTCTGCATCCCCAGTCAGTGTCTGCAGTGAAATCACTTGCTGGGAACAGATGATGCCATTCTTTTCCCTCTAGCTCAGTGTCTAGCAAAGTGCATCTCCTCAGGCCACCTCATCATACTCCTGTTACTTTTTGGAGTATGTTTTGTTCTCTGAAGTATCTAACTTAAGGATATGGACATCCATTGCTTGCAGGAGCATTTACTATGCATTTGCATGAATGTATTTAAAGAAATGAGTGGAAATGTAAAAATGGCTTTGGGAAGTTGGGTAAAACGAAGGCAGATGCTGACTTTGGAAGTGTTTGTCTGATTTTGGATAGAGTAAAATGGATGCTTGTTTGTCCAATTGAGTTTCTGGGGCCAGGCTGGGACAATGATGAAGGAACTCTGCTTCTGTTCTGAGAAACAGAAGGAAGTTTTGTTGGGTTTGCAAGGGCAATACCTAGCACCTGTGTCTGTGTTCATGGCCAAGATTCAGTAATGCAGTCATGGCCTCGGGGAATGGGGAATTGAGTTCCCAAGATGAAGATCCATGAGAATGTTAACTTTGCATGGTTCTTGTACTCAGGAGAGGAGAGCATGAACTGAGAGGAGTAAGATGCTTTCAAAACTCAATGAAGACACAGTGAAGCAGCAGTCTCTTCAGCTTTGCCAAAAGAAAATTCCAGCCCTTATCATCCAGCTCTTAAACACTGTCTTCAGCCCAGCTAGAAGGCAGCAATGATAGCAGCATTAAAGAACACAGATGTAGTTCTGAGCTTAGTTCAGACAGTTCTGATGTTCACGTGCAGTAATTCAATGCAAGGCTGACCCCAAGATAGCAGTGTGTCATCTTTCTTCTCATAATTGCTTTTCTCAGCGCTGCTCGCAGCTGTTACTGTGGCACTTTGCCACTGGCTCCCTTCTGAGTTGATGTAATTGCAACACAGGTTTTACTGCTAATGGTGAGTCCACAGGAGAAATTTGCCATCCTAAACCAGTTAGCTGTCACATTTGTGTTTGTTTCAAATGTCAGTGTCTGATCTGTCTGCTGATTCCCTGCATTGCCACTGTCTGTTTGTCTCCCCTTGAAGAGAAACTGGACACTGAGGTTTTTAATGTTGTCTGTTCCCTTCCCCATGTCGTTATTTTTCCACGCTCTTCAGCCAACCTAATGCCTTTTTTTTTTTCCCCACTGTGTATTTGTTTTGCAGGAGTATATTGATGCTCATCCAGAAACCATTATCCTGGACCCTCTTCCGGCTATCCGTACACTTCTGGACCGATCCAAGTCTTACGAGCTAATTCGGCGAATAGAGGCGTACATGCAAGGTAGGCCAGTACTTGCTCTCCCTGAAGGCTTTTGTTGTGACTAGAGAAGAAAGCAGCTGACTTCTGGAGGCTGGGTGTGAGGTTTAAAGTAGTGGTTTTCAGCCCCTTGCGTTCTGTCTCTCCATGGGAGCACAAATACTGAAGCATTCCTGTGTCACAGGCTTGTCCTCTGGAATCCCACGCTTCTCTTTTTCCATGTACACAACAGAGGTTTGTATCTGGTTAAAAATATGATGTGGATTTAATGGGGAGCATATTTACTGCAGCGAGCACTCCCAGAAATCTTCTGGAAAACATTGCCTTTTTTGCGCGTTGGTAAATTGAAGTGACTGTACAAACTCAGTAGCTTGTCATAAGAATCCTGAGGCCTGAATCTGGGGGGAGATTTATGGAAGAAGGAAAAACTGGTTTTGGAAAGACTGAAAGAAATTAAATTGTAAATAGAGCAAAGACCTTGAGGAGCACTGAAAATTTACTGCACAAGTTAGTTGCTAGGAGGAACATAAATGCACTTCTGGTGTTGGCTAGTTATCTGACATAGGCTGTTGTCTTTAATTGGCATAATTTAATTTGTATTCCCACATTTAGAAGTCATGCCTTTCAACCTGAATAATTAAAGTATCTTATAATTTTAACCATTGTAACTGCTGGATTAAGTTAGTCTTTCATTATCTTTATACTTCTGTTACTGTCGTATTCTTGAAACATTTATTGGCTTTTGACATTAAATATAGAGTAGCTCTTGAAGTAATTGTTTCATATGTTAAATGACTGTATTTGGGGGAAAATACATTGCTGAACTATGTTCTAATGGAATTACCATCATGATTGTGTTATCACTATCTTGATGGGCAGGTAAGAAACTCATCAATTTGTGTTTTTATAATTGTGGATTTATAGACATAGTCTTTGCATCTGACCTGCCTGGCTCCATCAGCAGTATCTTTATGTAAAAATAAGACTAATGGTTGGCAGCACTCTCCCGTGTCCTTTGGAATCCCTTTGGGAGAAAATGTTCAATTAGTTTAAAAGGATTTTGTTTTGGAGTGGTTATTACTGTTTGTGGGTGGGAGAGAGGTTCTGAGGGAAACCTGTGTTCTGAGGAAGTGGCTGAGATTTTGTTCTAGCAGCGGGGAGGTTCAGTAGGGTTTGGTTTTTTGTTTTTTTTTCCCTTTAATTGCTATCAGTATTATTATTGTTATCTCTATGAGAACAAGATGTTCAGGAGAGCATCCAGATTTTGCAAGTATCCTGTGCATATTTTGGCCACCTCTGGTCAAACTGATGAGAAAAAGTAATAAATGCTTAAGGAGGAAAAAAAGTAGATTTGTATTCAGTTAAAACTGACACTTTAAAAAGAAGCTGTTAATAAAGTTGAGGAATGAGGTAAAGAAAAGTTTCACCTGTTCTCACTGTCTGCTGCAATGTTAGGTGACCATATTTCCTCTGTCCCTGTGTCCCTCCGCACCCGCTTCCCCCATCTCATCTCATTTCTGTCTCATCATCAGATACATCATGACAGAGACCTTGAACCAACTTTGTATTTAGCAGGGGAAATCTCAGGAGAGCTGAGTAATGGGCTAACTTCACATTCTGGCCTGAGTAGATCAGCCTCTATTCATGCACATAATGATCTGCAGTGACAACAAAGTTACATCCCTCTAGACAGTGTTCTGGATTTTTCCTCCTGCTTGTTTTTACCTGCTAAGTTGTGTTTTCTACTTTGCAGCTGTCATGCCATATCCCAAGAGCATGAGCACTTAGAAAACTCAAACAAGAAGTAACACATCTGTGAATAGCATGAGGTCTTAGGAGCCACATCTTCTTTGTTCTGAAATTTCAAAGTGGAAGTCACTACCAAGAAAATAATATCCCAGTCTTTAGCTGTAACTAGAGAGCCCAGTTTATCGCAGGATACAAAATTGATGTGATGTGTTAAGTTCAGTGCAAGGGATTATCTCTTCCAAAGGAATGCCATAAACTCTGGTGGGTTGAACATGTAAGGAGAAATCTGCTGTTGCAAGTCTTTCAAAAGAAAATTCAGTGTTTGTTTACAGACCAGTTTTGGATTCAGTTGATCATAATTCTCTTTTAATTATCTTTTAAAGTAACTATAAATGAAGTCTAGTCTTTATTTATGATCTTCAGTTTACACTTAATTTCAACCTGGTAGATTTTACAAGAACTGTATAACTAAAGATTTGCACTGTTGGGTTAAAGGGAGAATGACCACATGCTCTGCTGGCTCCAGTTTGTTCAGTGCTGAATCCTCCTCCGTCTTGCCTGTGCCTTGGAAAATGGCAGATGTTGCTGAAGTGGCAGCATTCTGCAGCAGTAGGGGCCCATGTTCTATAAACAGCTTGGTTTTAAATGTAATCATCTATCAAATGCCCAAGTTAATGCCTTGCCTATCCTTTTGACAGTGAATTCTCCATGCTTCCTGGTAAGCTAAATCCCTATTTGAAGTGTCTAAAACTGGGCATCTGGACATTGTTAGGGTTTCTGAAAGTCCTGTAGCTTGCTCTGTATTGAGTCAAGTGTATTGAGTGGTAAGTACTTTGATCTAGCCTCCTGATAATGGGTTGGAAAGATGCTTTGTGACACACTGCTTGTCTCCGCTACCACTGTCTGTGGCCACTAAAGGAACTGAGGTGGAGAACTAGTAACTAGGCAAGAGTTGTATGTGTAATCTGAGGGAAACCGTGGGATTGAACCTGGACTTTCCATGTCCTAGACTGACCCTGTAACCTCTCAGTCCTTGTGGAAATGCAATGTTCACAGATTTATTGAATCACTGAAGTTGGAAGAAACTGCTTGAAATCATATAGTCCAACTCCCTGCTCAAAGCAGGATCCTCTAGAGCAGGTTCCCCAGGTCCACATTCAGTTGCGTTTTGAATATCTCTGCAGATGGAGACTACATGACCTCTGGGCAACAAGCTCCAGGATTCACCTTGAACCTGGTGTATTAGCATGCAATGGCAGTTGCTGAGGTGACTTGCAGAAATTGTTATTTTCTTCAGTACAGATAGTGATATCTCCCTTGGAAGGAAGTTGGACTCTTCTGGAAAAAAAAAAAAGAAGCTTAAGAGCTATTTGAGCGTTGATTTTAATGGATTCTTTTTTGGAAGCAATAGTCTGGCCAGGGCTGCGACTTCCTCTTTTTCCTGTTCTCTGTTATTTTGAGTGCAAGCTCTGAAAAAGATAGTGATTCTGAAACCTTCACTTATGAGTCGCTTTGAAAAAGCTTTGAAAAACTAAAGGTTGCATTCCCAGCTTGTCCCCTACACAGCTGGCAGGTCTGTCTTGAAATAAATCACTGAACAGGTTTTTTTGGTGTAGCAGTTGGGTTCTCTCAGCAGCTGTATTGGTTTTGTTTACTTATCCGCAAAGAATTAATTCTGATATAAAAGTGCTGTAGATCAGGTTCTGTAATGTTCAGTGAAAGATTATGAGCATTATTTAATGGGAATTTCAGTTTTAGCAAGGTATTGTATAGTTGGAACTGTGTTAGCCTCTTTTAAGCTTGAACCTTATGAAAAATAACTAAATTCTCTGGTGCCATGTTGAAAAACTGATCCTACAGCCTCAGAATTCAAGATCTGACATTTTAAATTATATTTAAGATGATAATAGATAATCACTGTGGCTGGGCACTAACTAACCTTATATTACATTTTTCATTTTAAGATTAGAAGCTTTTAATATTCCCTGTGTATCTTACAAGTAATAATCTAAATTGAAGGAATTTAAACCAAAACTGAGGTAAAGATGCTACTCACTCAGTGCTCTGCCGAGTTAGTGTTCCCATCTGCTACTCAGATTCCTTTACTATCTCAATTAACTTACAGGTTTCTTCCGTAGTATTTGAACTTCAGATGTTGCTGACCCTGGAGTTCATTTCTTTAACC
>VZRW01001979.1:199461-263443 GCA_013398125.1 Aegotheles bennettii | reverse complement strand
TTCCTGTTCCTAGATTCTTAAATTTATGGAGTTCCTCTAGAAGAGAGAACTCCCAGCAAGAGCCAAGCTGTGAGTCCCGAATTTCTCTCTCTCCTAACAGTCTTTTTTGAAGTACAGGAACTACTCTAAACAGTGTAAAACCCTTTAGCGGTGATATTTTCATCCCAGCATGTAATCAAAATAATTTATGCTGGATTGTTTACTATTATATGAGATGCTGTAGTTGCTGTGTGTGCTTCTTTATGATTTTGGGGGATATTTTGGGGGATCATGTCATCCTTCTCTTTTCCCTGGGTTTCTTTTTATCAGATTCTGTCTGTCTGTCTTAAAAATACTCCTTGAACAGCTGCTTGTGTATTTTGTGACAAGGATAGAGACTCAGCACAATGTAACGGGTAAGGCACTTGATGTGGGGTTCAGGGTTTTCTGCTTGGTGCTGGTTCTGGCTTGCTGCCTGGCTTTGGGCACAGCATGTCACCTCTGTGCGTCTCTTTCTTCTCTTGGCACTCATTTGCCTGTCTCTTCCTTTTCGGATGCCATATTTTTCCGGGCAGGAGTCTCTTCCAGATGTATATACACATACTCTGATGCAGTGAGCGTCTGAGACCAAGCAGTCTGTGTAGGTATTGCAGAAATTGTAGCTCTCTTGTTGAGTAGAAAGCTGGATATTTAAAATTCAGTACTGAAGCACGTAGTCAGGTTTTATTTTTTGGATGTTATGGAGCATGTACATTGCTGGAGTGGTGCATACTCAGAACCTCTCAAAATCAGGCCACCCAATTAAAAGTGCCTGGAAATAACTATATACATAGCTTGAGGCGTTCACCTTTTAAAACTGTGGCCTCTACTCTCTGTGGCCTACTTTTCATAGCAGTTTTGGTCAGAGACGAGGGATAATAGTCACATGGGTCAACTTCAGGCAACTCTGTCTGTATTTGAAGCTCCTACTAGAAGAAAAGGAAAGATCTGGTTTTAATTTAAATGCTCCAGATCACCCACCTGAGGCTCACATGTTTATGTAGGGATATATCAGTACAGCATCCAAGTTAAAAGGGCTGATGTTAGCTACTGCAATTAACTATGCCAGTTTTGGGATGCACAAGTCTCCCTTGTTGATTGGATGCTCTCTTTCCACCAAGAACGCATGCAAACAGATGTCTCATTACCTTGCTTCAAGTGTGGTGCGTGTTCACTCACTGTGTTTTAATTTCTGTCTGAAGCCAGTGCATGAGCATGGAGGGAAGTACTTGGAGTGGAATGAATATTCTCTGTGGCTGGGAGGACTTTGGCCAAAGCACATGGGCACACAGCGGTGTTGCATGGGGCCATGCTCTGTACCCTGCTGTCAGCACTTGGTAGGTCTCAGCCCTGCACGCTTCAACTGGAAAGACTCTGGGGCTGGTGGCCCAGGGAGGTGTCACCTGACATCTTTCTCATAAAAGCTCATTCATTCATCTAGGAGGGGGTTGACAAAGGGACTGGGACATGTTGGTGTTAGGATAAACAAACCCTGGCTTTGAAATTTAAAGTAGACAGCTGCTTCCAAAGGACTGATCCTGTCCTGAGAGAGGTGGCAGGAAAAGAAAGCGAGAAGCCCCAAAGGGAACCTGGAATCCCCTCTCTTGTTACCATTGCTTCCTCTTGTTTACAAAAAGGTAGTTTACAGAAGGATTTTCTAGGGTGAGAATGCTGAAAGTTAGCCATTTCATAAACAGAAAATATGAACAGACTCTCCTTTCCATTCCTGCCTCTCCTCCCCCTTCCCAGATTTTCATTATTTTGAGTTGTCAGCTCGGTCCCAGCATGGGTAGGAGGGACCAGAGGTTTGGGGGCCCCTGTAGAAATGATGGGCACAGTCCCTGTTCTCCCAGCCAGGAGTGGCACTCTGCTGGCCTGCTGGTTCTGGCCTGCTAAGGTACGTCAGCTTGGTATTGTTCAAGTGGGCTCTGCAGTCCAACAGACACGAAGCCCAGAGAATAATATAGAAAAAGTTTTTATGATTTTGTCTCGCAGTGTGCCAACCAGAATTACTTGAGCCAACAGACATTCTTTGATCCTAGTAGTCTTTATGGTCGCTGAGCTTTCAAAATAAGCCTGTGTAAAGTTCAGATGTTACTTTTGGGTGCGCTTAAGTTTAATCTTTAAATCTTGTGTGCTTTTGTGGCCAGAATCTGCATCCCACTTTTAGTCTCCTTTGCATGTCCAAATCTAAAAAGAAACAAGGCTTTACTTTTTATCCATTTATTGCATGCCAGTGTTGGAAACTGTAGTTTTACATCTGTGCGCATAATTTCAAAGCATTTGTATACTTGAGAAAGCTGAAAATAAGGAAAAGTTTATAGCAATTTAAGCAAGAGCTTCTGAAGATTTTATATTTGGGGCTTGGGTAGATCTGAAAAATGACTGAATTTGCTTTTATGAGGTAAAGATATAAGTCATGACTGCACTCCATTGTCATGGCATATTCCTAAGACATCTCCAGTCTGGGTCTTAAGAACAGAACATGGATTAATTCTTGAGGATTATTGTCTCTCTTGAATTGGGAAAAGAGGAGCAAGGATTCTTCTTGTTGATGAGGAAGTCTTCACTGAATGAATACAGTCCAGCACAGTTTCAAGTTATTCTGATCCTTTTGAGCAGAAATTTCCTTGGCTGGCATCCAACAACAGAAGATACTTTTCCCAACTATCTGGGTGCTAGAAAAAGTAAGGAAAGGGCGATAAAAGATAAATTGCTAACAATATCAATGTAAAACTAAACAGAGTACTTTTTGCAGCAAGTGGCTTTTTCACTGATGTTTCTACTCATATTGTCATAAAATCAGAGAAGAAATAAGTCTTGAAGAATGAGATCTTTCATCTGAGTTGGAAACCAGGACTCAGCTGGTAGAACATTATTCCAGTTCTGGTGTGATGTGTTCATGTCACTTTCGCTGCTGAAGAAGGAATTTATTTTAAGATGTGTTACAGTAGTCTAGCATGTACAAGAAAAGTAGTATCCCTCACATTTCTTCAGACAAGTAGCTAAACCAACATGTGAGATCACTCTTAGATTCTAATCTCTCCTCATGAAGAGTCCAGGAGGACCTTAAGGCTTATCAGAGTAGCATGGGATCAGCAGATGATAACAGTACCTGAGAGGCTCATGAAGAGGATGCTTTCCTTTACCAGGGCCCCCAACATTCAGTCTAAAAGCACTTTCACTTATCTGCTGGCTTTGTGCAGCTGTTACGACATCTGAGTGTATCAGCAAAGAAAATCACAAAAGCTTGATTGCCTTTATGTTCCTTGACGTCAGTAGCTGATTTTCCCTCATGAATTTTCCAAGGGGCTTTCTGAAATTAGGGTGGAAGAGGCTGCAAAGTGTAAAAGTTGATGAGGGGAACTTGAGATGATCCGAATTTCTTGCATAGTTTATGACTGAGTGGAACCAAACTTCTATGGTCAGCTGCTTGATATGATGGTCTTCCTAGACAAGGTCATTTACTTGTTACCATAATTTGCTACACTACACCACTAAAATAACGTTTTTCTTCCTGTTTGGGGTACCCTTTTTACAGTAGTGCTGTTTTTTTGTTTTTCTGTTGTGTAAATGCTGCGTATGGTATAGAAATAGAGAGATCCAAATGCAACCATAGGCTGGTATGTCTGTATGGAGACAGCTCTTCTGAAGTGTCAGTAATCACGGTTCAGAACACTACTGCATTTGTGAGGGAAACCAAACTGATCTGCAGGATACAGCTTAGCTCCACGAAAACAGAAAGATGCTACAGTGAGAAGAAAGAGTGGTAGTGTTACAGCCATATGTTGCATCCTTTCATACTCTCTTTGGTGGGCAAGGTGTATGTGGAGCATGTTTCAGAACTCATGGCGTTTGTAGGGAAATGTGCACTTGTTTAGTTCTGTACACTGAGAGTGAACCACTGTTTGTTCAATTGGGTTAAAATAGTCTGAATAGTAGAAATTGCGTGTCCCCCAAGTGGCACTGTGTGGCCCTGTTGCTCTCGTTGCCTTCAGGCCTTTCTGACCTATTAGAGTTCTTCAAAGCTGTCAGCTAGGGATTGGGTAGATGGACACAAATCAGCACATTAAAATAACTTTCAAAATGAATAGTAATAAAAAAAACCACTCCTCAGAGGCAGGTGTTAAGTAAACTGAAGCATCAGAAAGCGCGAGACAGAGCCCAAAGACAGAGGGATAAATAAACTGTTTTCAATGTGGTAAGTCAAGCATCCCACACTAGTGGCGTTCCAGGACAATTATTAATAACTCTGGAAGAGGCAGATGAATGCAGGATGGCAAATTCTTCAGACAAGTCTAAACTGTTTAGCTTTTTCCAGGCAATGGGAGACAGCAATATCAGATGGTTCTACCAAAAGTCAGTGAAGAGTCAGCATGATGATAGATCTGGTCTCTTGGGCCCATAAAGAAATAAGATGGACAGCTCATGCATTGTTAACATCTACATTGACTCACTGCTCAGGAAAGACCTTGGCGTCACAGTGGGTAGTTCACTGGAAACTTCTGCTCCTTCTGCCTCAGTAGTCAAAAGAGAACATGCCAACAGAACCAAACAAAAGATTATGGTGGCCAAAAATAGCATTGAAGACACTGAGCATACAGTTATTGAAATAAAGCACTTTCTTTCCCCCAAAGCCTGTTTTCAGTTCTGCTTCCCTGAATTTAAAAATACGCGTTAGAACTGAAAGGAATCCTGAAGAAAAGGGACATGATTGGTGCCAAGAGACGGCCACACAAGGGGAGAGCGAGATCAACCTGGGGCTAGCAGAGGCAGAACAAAACTGAGCAAACAAAATGTAAATAAATGGAGAAGTGTTCCCCCTTTTCTCTTTCCTGCTGTGTCAGAGCAGAGGTCCACTGAATATCTGTGCATTTGCCATAAAATGTCAACTAAGATCGTAGCTAGACTGAAAAAGGTAGCAAACACTGACACCTAGGTTTGAAAGGTTTACAACCATCGTGTTTGGGGGTATATGGTACTGACTGGTGGGTGTTGGAAAGAAACTCCATTTATGAGCTCTGAACACCATAACTTGGGATATGTTGGGGGACAATATATATTCCCTTTCCTATGATTTGAAATCCACTGTCAAGTAGCAAAAATGGAGATGATGGTGTACCAGCTGAACTGTGGTCTCATTTGGTTTGATAATTGCTGTGTTCGTTTCTCATCTCCCACAAACCAGGAATGCCTGAAACTGCAGTGATGATTTAAAGCATTTTCTAGTTCTACATAACTTTTAAACCTAGTATGTATAGTAACATTTTGGCATTTTTACCATCTTGTGAATAAAGTATTAGGATTTTTTAATTATTATGAGCACTCCGCATGTTGAACGGGAACCTCAGATACAGCCTAATATGTTACAGGTGTCATTCTTCCAGAAATATGGCTGGATGATGTGATTATGACTCTCTCTTTCTTCAATAGTTCTCTCTTCTGCTATATTAAAGCACACAAGACCCTGTGGAGTGAGTTGAGGGGGTTTGCATGAAGGGGCAGAACCACGGCACTGTGGGACAGACACTCCTTAATACACGGCAGGGACTTAACAGTACTGAACACTCTTGAAGAGGTTTGTCTGTTAGCTCTTGTTCTGCTAGAGGATCAAGGAGGTCGTCCACCAGATGCATGCTGGTGCATTGTCTGGGACAGGGCGTTACTTAGCACACTGGGACTTGTCAACTTTTAAAACTTTTTGTTTCATTTCCTCTCTTGCTGCCTGGCAAAATCATGAGAAGACTGACCGCTTGCAAAATGTACTTCCCATGCAAATACAAAAACAATTGAACAGATAGTGTTTCCCAGGTCTCACCCTCCTGCTAGCCCTCACAAGCCTGCTCCGTGGTCAGAATAGCTGCAGCTTTCCCCCCTTGGTGCAGCTCAGCTGCTAGCTTCTTTGTTGTCTGCCGGGGCAAGGAGGGAAGTGAGCACTCAGCTGTCACCGAGCGTATTAACTTTAGATGCGGCATTGGGATTCCTACACCAGGGGAGTGTTCATATTCCAGGTTCTTCTTAATCAGCTTGAGGATGCCATGTGGGTGCTTGCTCTGTCTCTGAGTGCCAGTGAGCAGCCAGCAGTGAAATCTATCCTGCAGAGATGCAAAATGTCATTCTTGCAGACATCTACCCACCATGTGTCTTTACTGATGGAGGGTATATGAACATTCTGAATGAGGTCCTTCTTTTGACCAAGGGACACTAAAGATATGTGAAGGCGATGGGAGACGTTAACATTCAGCAAGAGCTTTGTCCTTTCTGATTTGTATTTTATTAATGTTTGAAGGTCCACTAAGATCTTAGCTATGTGGCAAAGTTCAAATTCACTGAAGCAATTTCTTCACTTAAAACTGAGTGTTTATTCTATCACACCAGCTCACTTAGTTGCTGGTGCGTTGACAAGACGCCCATCCAGGTAAGTAGTAGGGACACTGAATACGAGCCCCATCCTGTGCTAAGTCCTGGTTCATATCCAATAGAATTAATCTACATGCAGCATTGTGGGCAAGGCATAGATTAATATGGCTCTGAGATTTTAGAATCTGTAATACTAGTGCAGTTTCATGCCAGCCAAATCTTCAGTGATGCTTCGTTTTTCTAATAGCCCATTTT
This sequence comes from Aegotheles bennettii, assembly GCA_013398125.1. Taxonomy (NCBI): domain Eukaryota; kingdom Metazoa; phylum Chordata; class Aves; order Caprimulgiformes; family Aegothelidae; genus Aegotheles; species Aegotheles bennettii. The sequence goes on along the minus strand of VZRW01001979.1, from coordinate 256,810 downwards.
GACTTGCGTTACCTGATGTTTGTGAAGAAATGCAACACAGAGAGCCTCGGGGCAGGAACCAGGCATTTTTTAATCTTTGTTGAGACTCGGGGCCTTGACGACAGCCCTGCTTACTCTCTTGATCTCTAAAATACCAGCCAAGTCTCCTTGCTTCACCAGGGGAACCTTTTGAGGGTTAGTCAGCACTTGGGAAGCCTGTGAGTGTGCTGTTTGAACCCTGGGAAGAGGGCATACGTATGATAAGATTTTTGGTCACAGGGCTACTGTAATGCTGGGACAAACTAGTGGAGTAGTTATGAACCTCCTGTGCTGAAGGTTTTATGCACAGTTTAGATAGACAAACATCTGCCAGTGTCGGTGTTAGGAACATTTCATCTTGCCAGAATGCAATCAAACTGGGGTACGCAACCTGGTAACCTTTCCAGACCAGTATTTGCCAATGTTCATCATCCTTCAGAATAGAAATCATCAGCTACTGTCAGCTGGAGCCAGGAAGCTTAACAAAGTCATGCTGAAATGTTAATAGATGGACAGATGTTAATAGATGCCTGTCCTGTGCAGGGCCAGCACAGAGGGAGACTCGTAGCATATATGCTTACCTGTGCTGGTGTAAGAGCTGAGTCTGAGTAGTCCTGGGCTCCCACTGGGGCAAAGTCTCTGTGGGTCAGTACAGCCAGACCCGAATATGTTTGACTGTGCTCCCTTACAAAAAGGGGTGTGTTTCAGCTGGACACAGTTGTGTTACTTTGGCTGTGTGATTTCCGGGCTGAGCTGACTTCATTCTGCTTTTTTTGGGGATGCCAAGAGAGGAGCTGTAGGCTGGCTGCACCTGTTCATGAGGATGTGGAGTAGCAGGAGCAAGTATTTCTTCCATGGTGGAGAAATCTGTGGAATGAGTTTGTCACTTGCTTCACAAGGGTGAGGCAGTTGAGCAGTGCATTTCTGGATCAGCAGGCTCCTCTTGCCTTGCGGCGTTAGGCAACCGCACATTAAATCTAAAGCTATAAATTGTATAATTTGCATAAGATATTAGGCAGAGAAGCACAATGGGACAGATGCTAATTGCTGATTTGGGAATCCTCACAAGCATTTGCTAGGCGATAAACTGCAGTTATTTTGGTACTGTGCAATTAGTGTTGGTTTTCTAGAAGGAGGGAAGTGTATCACACCAACTGGTTTCTTGTACTGTGTAATTTGCTGATGCTATTACTGCTCTTGGGGACAGTTTTTTAGTTCCTATTTAAGAAAATATTTTTTTAGGACCTGTTAGTTTTGGCAGGAAGGCAGATGCAGTTCGGGAGGAGTGCATCCACCAAGCAAGCTGGCCAGTTCAAATGCACTTTCCTTGTATTTTGCTGCAGGGAAATTAATTTTACCATAAATTCCTTGGCATTCCATAGATCTGTTCTCGGTTGTTGTGCAGGTATGCCAGATTGCAGTTGGGCTTTTGTCTGGTTGATTTTTGCTTTCTTTGCAACCTGGAGCCTGGTGTGAGTTTTGGGGCTAAAATCTATGCTGACATTTTATTGAAGTTATCATTAATTTTGGCACTGAGTTTTCTAATCAGTTCTTAGGCTGCCAGTTAGTTAAACTGCTAAATCTTGAAACGTGTTTACCTAGATAGCAGAAGTGCTTAGGAGAGTGCAGAGCTCTACATTTGCTATGTTTTGTGGTCATTCTGAGTGTTGTGTCTTCCAGCACTGCCCCACAGTGTTTGTATGCCTTCCCATTTTATGAGCTGTTCATGAAATACAGGCAATTCTGTAAGCACGATGCTTCCCCTCAAGGTCCTGTACTGTGGGAAAGTAAATGTCCTGGACACTAGAGCTGATTGTAATTGCTTTTTTTTCCCAGTATTTCGAAAGAAAATAATGTTAGAAGAGATCAGAAAATACCAGTTTTATTTTCATGTTTATAATGAACCTACAAGGGGTGGTGGAGAGAGTCAGCATGTTTGAGATTTCAGAATTTGAAGAAGAAGAGAGGAAAATATCTCCCCTTCTCCTTCCTCTCCCACTCTTACTCCATAGTGTGCTGGCTCGGGAGTTACTGTGAGAAAGATGACTTGTTCTTTTGGACATGTATATGAGGTGAGAGTAAAGGAGCTTTGCTTTATACTTCACTGAAAAGCATCTTGCTTCACATCTGTGGCAAAAGTGCAAGCCCTGTTGCAGGCAGTTTGGCTTATCCATTTGTTTTGAACTTATCATTAAGGGCTTACGATAGCTGTAAACTAGTTATATGTAAAAGTAAAACACAAACTGCTCACACTGGTGGGGGGCTGGAGTTACAGGAGAGTAACTCCTTCTGGGAGGGTCTGGGGGCTTGTCTGCATTAGGGGTGTTGCTTTTCATTCCTTCCAGTGAGTGACAGCTCTAATATGGATGCTCTTGCACAACAACTTGTGTGGGAGGAGGGATGGAGTGTACAAGAAGAAAGCACCTTTATAGTCTGTATAGCTACATCCATCCAGGTGTTGGGGCAGGGTTACCATTCCAGATGGTAATTGCACCTCTGGCAGGAACAGCTCTATGAATGCAGCTCTTTGCAAGTTCACGCTTGTCCTGAGCCAAGATCATGTAACACTTTGCCTCTTCCCTCTTGTCTTGCTCCTTGGAGTGATTATTTTCAAAGACACTTTTGTGAATTAGGACAAATCCTTTGTGAAACCGGCTGAAGATGTGTAATTGGTGCCATCATTTAAGTGGTTAGAGAAGCTTTTAAAATTGTTTGTTATCAGGTAGCTGAAACAATAGTGGTACCTGTGCCAAACACAGGTATATGTTGCTCGCTGGAGGCAGGTGTGGGTAGAGGACCTTACATGGTTGGTTTGTCTCTCAGGCAGACAAACCTGTCTCCTTCATGCACCGGATGCAGTAGTAGTAGACGCCTAAGCTATTGCTGAGGGAAAAGATAGGGAGTAGCTGAAACAGCTTCAACAAGTGGTACACACGTGCTTGTGATGCTGCCTCCCTCCTGCAGAACACAAAAAAGAGAGATCAAGACAGACAGACTGGTTATGCACACCAAACAGTCCTTTTTTTGTTCTTCCTGCAAGGAAATTGGACTTTCTGTGTTAGTTCAGTATCCAGGCTTCTCAGCATACACAACATAGCCAAGGTTATCAAGTCCTGGCCCGCCTGTTGTAGGCATTTTATCATCCAGCCCAGTCCAGAAACCCAGGGTGAGCCAGCGGGAAGATCAGTCAGGTTTTCTCCCTTCTCCCCACCTTATTGAAAACATTTAGATTTGAAAAGGCCCTCGAAATCAAGTCAAATTGTAAACCTAACACGGCCAAGTCCTAAACCATGTCCCTAAACACCACATCTACACGTGTTTTGAATACCTCTGGGGGATGATGACTCAACCTCTTCCCTGGGCAGCCTGTTCCAGTGCCTGACAACCCTTTCAGTGAAGGAATTTTTTCTAATATCCAATCTAAACCTGCCCTGGCACAACTTGAGGTCATTTCCTCTCATTACTTATTACCTGTGAAAAAAGACTGACACCCACCTTGCTACAGCCTCCTTTCAGGTAGTTGTAGAGAGAGATAAGGTCTCCCCTCAGCCTCTTCTTCTCTATGCTAAACCAGCCCAGTTCCCTCAACTGCTCCTCATAAGACTTGTGCTCTCAACCCTTCATCAGCTTTGTTGCCCTTCTTTGGACACACTCCAGCACCTCGATGTCTTTCTTGTAGTGAGGGAACCAGAACTGAACACAGTATTCCAGGCACGGCCTCACCAGTGCCCAGTATAGAGGGACAATCACTTCCCTAGTCCTGCTGGCCACACTGTTTCTGATACAAGCCAGGATGCCATTGGCCTTCTTGGCCACCTGAGCACACTGCTGGCTGATATATTTAGCTGGCTATTGACCAACACCTCCAGGTCCTTTTTCCACCAGGCAGCTTTCCAGCCAGTCTTCCCAGGCCTGTAGCATTACAAGGGGTTGTTGTGACCCAGGTGAAGGACCCACTTAACTTCGATGAACCTCGTACAATTGGCCTTGGCCATTGATCCAGCCTGTCCAGATCCCTCTGCAGAGCTTTCCTACCCTCACTTGTGACTGACCACCAGCTGGGTTTAACTCCATTCACCACAACTCTTTGAGCCTGGCCATCCAGCCAGTTTTTTACCCAGTGAAGCGTACACCAGCCCAAGCCATGAGAAGCCAGCTTCCTCAGGAGAATGCTGTGGGAAACAGTGTTGAAGGCTTTGCTGAAGTCCAGGCAAACAACATCCACAGTCTTTCCTTCATCCACTAAGTAGGTCACTTTGTCACAGAAGATCAGGTTAGTCAAGCAGGACCTGCCATTCATGAACCTGTGCTGGCCAGGCCTGATTGCCTGGTTGTCCTGCATATGCCACGTGATGGCACTCCAGATGATCTGCTCCATAACCTTCGCTGGCACCAAAGTCAGACTGACAGGCCTGTAGTTCCCTGGATCCTCCTGGTCCTTCTTAGAGATGGCTGTCACATTTGCTAACGTCCAGACACCTGGGACCACTCTGGTTAGCCAGGACTGCTGATAAATGATGGAAAGTGGCTTTGGTGACCACTTCTTCCATCTCCCTGAGTACCATTGGGTGGGTCCCATCTGGCCCCATAGACTTGTGTATGTCTAAGTGGTGTAGCAGGTTTATAGCCATTTTCACTTGGTTTATGGGGGCTTCATCCTGCTCCCTGTGTCCCAGCTGGCAGGTGGCTTAAGAGCCTGAATACTTAAACAGTTGAGAGTGCCTTCTAATTTCAAGTCCAAATTGATTTACAGTCGGGTTTACCCACAAAAGGAAGTACTGTCTTTTTTTAACAACACAGATTTATGTCTGCATTGGACATTTCACCTTTTATTGGAGCCCTGAACCTTAGCACAAACAAAACCCAGCTAATACTGAGACAGAGCTATGGGATTCAAAGCATAATAGGTTTTTACTGGATGAGAGTCACATCTAGACACGCACGTTCTTCTCTGAATCTGGCAGTACTTGTCTTGTCCTTCCTATTTATATCTTTGATTTGTCACAAAGATTTTATCTTTAAGAAAAAAGAAACAGTCATATTTCTCTATCTAATCATAAAATCACATTATTTTTTCCACCTGTTTTAGGAGCAGGAAAGAATCCTTAAACAAAATTTATCTTCTAAATGTAAATATACCCAATTTTAGGTACATTTTTAACCATGTGAGTTAGTGAATGGCATCGGATCATTAGTGTTTGTTTAGTTGCAGTGAAAGTAAAAGCCTGCCTGGAACTGAAGAGTGAAACAAATGCATTTCATATTGAATTTAATATGTCTTGTCATAGGCAGCTGGTTTTGATCCATTTTCCTTCTGCGCTCTCATGCAGTCTTTGTTTTTCATATTATTTTGTCCAAGAGAATGTCTTTTAATAACTTTCCATACTTGGTTAACCTTTGTGGGAAAATTCATTTTTCCTTTTGTAAAGGTAGATCCACATGCACTGGATGTTTGTTCAGGCTTATAGGGAAGTTTATTTTCTTTGAAACCTAAACGTAAGTAGGATTCCTCTTCTTTCCTGACTTTTAAAAAAAACCCAGATGATTTTTTCAAAACGCTTTCCGTTTATGCTCTGGTGTTGTGATTTTTTTTCCACTGTGTACACCATGTACTGCAACTTCTGAAGACAAAGCTGTAGATGTGTGTTTTTAGTGGCTTTAGGGCACATAGTATTAATCTAGGAACTGCACCATCATTGTCTCCATTAGAGCAAGGGTATTGTGTCAGCCCAGAAGGTACAGAGAGAGATTTGAAGTTGTTAAAGACAAACCTATAGAAGAACTCCACTGTGTTTGGGCTTGAAAGGCTTGATCCTGGTCCAAGCCTTTCCTATGGTGCCTGGGTGCCTGGTAATCTCTCCACCCCTTTGTTTCTGAATTTCACACCTCCATCTTTCATCAGTCCCATTTGTTTGGTTTGAAACTTTTCCAAGGGAGATACTACCTCTTACCATGTGTTTTGCACCGTGCTCAAAATACTCACCTTCCAGTGCCACTGCAATACAAATGATCCTACGATGTTAGGAGAAAATAGTAAGGCTTCCATAGTGTCCGTGTAGCTTTTAATTGTAACTGTATACAGAGGGGAATGCTTTGAAACTGCATTTGGTGAAAGCTGAATTCTGAGCTATGACCTGATTTCTCTAAACATTCAGGTTTTGTCATTATTTTGAAGCCCGCAGTATCTGATGCTAAAAATACACTGTGCTGAGCTTCCCACATGCAGGTAGTTACATAAATCTTGCCATAAATAATACTCGTTCACTTGATCATTATAGAAATGTCTTGACATGCAGTTCATAAGGGCTTTGCTCAGAGCAAACCACCAAAATTGAGTAGAAAAACACAGATTAGAATGAGATTTACTAGACCTATTTAGAACCTGCTTTTATAGCATCATTTCAATCATTTCATGGCTTAGTTTGTCATTTCTTCAATATCTAGGCAAATCTGAAGAGTGCTAAGGAGAATCCTGCTTAATTCTTCAGTCAGCTGTGAAATGTGAAGGTTTGGTACTGCACCTTTGGAGCTGCATCCCTTAGAAAGGTTTAGGGTAAATATCTTAATGGTCTGTCATTGTGCTGTGAGCATAAACAAAGAGGAGTTTATGCGTAAGTCCTTCAACATTTGGATTTCACAGCCATTTTGTAGAAATGCTTGAGACTATAGAACTGAAACACTGAGTAGCATGAAAGTCTTGTTTGTTATGTAGTTATTGATAGAAGGTGTGTTTTATAACTGGGAGGGGGAAAAAAGCACAGATAAACTGTTGGTATGTGAGGCAGAGTTTTTCAGGCTGGCAAGACCTGTACAGTAGTCAGTCTCCTAAATCCAGGTATGTTGACTAAACAAAAACAAACTGCCTACAGTTGTCTTTCTAGACTAAAATGTGTATTCTGGTCACAGAAAAGTCCAAGTGCATTTGAGCTTAGACAAAACCAAGAAAAGAAAACAGGCTGGTGCTGAAGCAGGGGTTATTTGGGCAGTGGGTGGTTATGAACAGTAACTCCCAGGATATCACATATAATTTGCAGGTATCAGTATAGTGAAGCGCAGATGCAAAGATTAGTGTAGGTGCAAGCTACTAAGCAAGCTGAAGTGAAGTCAGTGAGGTGGGAGTGAATGGTGCAGCTGAGCTCTGACAGACTGTAAGTAGCAAGCATGTGTCAGAAAGTCTTACTGGGATCTTAGGATTGATTTAATTAGTAAGCAAATGTTTTGACTTCAATTCTCAGAAATGAGCAATCCCTACTTGCATGAATCCTGGTTTTGCCTTGGGTTCTTCTGTCAAGTGATGGTTGTCATTGGTGCTCAGTCCAGCAGTCTCTCAGCCTGATCAGTGGCCTTCATGTTTCTGAGTTTATTCCTGCACAACCTGCTTCAAGTTGAAAAATAAGACTGTAGAAATCATTGTACTGGGAACTGCTGTGAATTTTGTTTCTGCAGCTTGTTAGACCTATTACTAACAGTCAAACTCAGTAGAACCTAACTCAGACCTTAAAATAAACATCAAGAGTGAAGGAAATTACAGTGCACAGAACAGCAAGGCAGGAATGCTCAGGCAGCTCTGGAGGAGTGAGACCTGTCCTCCACGAGGGTGGTGGGTTTTGGTGTGCAGGGACAGAAGGAGCCTGCCCTGCTCCCTGGGACTCCTGCAGAACCTTCGTTATGCTAGAGCACTGGAGTGGGAAGGAACAGGTATTAACTTTAAGAAGTAGAAGTATTGCATTGTTCATTTTAAAAGTGTGCCATTTTCTTTGTGGGTCCCAGATCTCGTTTCTGTGCTACACGTGAGGTGAGAATTGTGTTGCCTTAGCTCTGCTTGCAGTTACCCCTGGTCTGGGTGCAGTAAGGGGTAGTTTGTTGTTTTAAAAAATGCAGATGGAAGATTAATGGAATTACTTAGGGCATCCTGGTTTACCTTCAGCACTTCTCATCCAGCTGATTTGATCCTAACTAACAGTTGTGAGTCAGATGTGAGTTCACTGCCTTTGATACAGAATGGCGTTGTGGAAGAATTTCAGTTTTCTGACCTTTTGTTGTTCTGTCATTTCTCTGCCTTCCCTTCCTCGTTCTGGCTGCATGATCTATGCGTGTAAGATTGAGCAGGGATCCTTTCCAGACGGATACTCATCTATTCCTCTTAAAAAGGATGCAGGGAACATGAATGAGAGAAGGCAGATTCAGAGGAGCAGGAAATTCAGACTGTGTAATGGGGTTGCATTAATAATCATGACAATAAATAGCTAGTCCTGCCACTTTTTTTCGAAAGGGATATTGCAAAAGAAGTCAGTAATTAAAATTTTAGCAGTTTGGGGGTTTTTTGTGAAGCTATTTAAAACCTAATTATTCAAGAAATTATTTGATAGAGCTTAATGCCAGTAATTACAAAGTAGTGAGACAACAGATGTTCAAACGTCAGGATTTTCCTATCAGGGTATGACCATAGCAGTTAGACTTTTAGGAGAACAAACATTGAAAAGGATTAAATAATGTAAAAAAAAAATAAAAAATAATTGTTTTCTCTGTCCATATCAAATAACGTGCTAAAAAGATGGTACTAGGAGCAAATAAAGCAGTTTTTGATGGCTTATGCTCAGCAGCTCCCTTCTCACCCTAGTAAGAAGAAAAACATGATTGGAGAACACCTGCTGTAGTTCAGTGGATGCAGCATCAAACAAGGTTACTTGTAAGAGAACCCGAGGCCACATAATTCTCAGTTGTGCACGTACAAGACTAGAGCATGAATTCCACTGAAGAGTGCTTATTCTTAGGAAAAAAAAACCAAGACCAAAACCGACCAAATTTTCCAATATGTGAACACAGATGCCTTACCTACGTGCTAAACCTGGGTGCAGAGCTTGACAGACATTGTTTGTCTTCTACATTATCAGGAAATGTTTGCACATTTCTCCCTTCCTATTTTATTAACTCTTAGTTGTGCCAGGGCCCCCGCTAGTGAGGATTTCCTACCTGCTCAGTATTTGCTAGTTTAAAATACTACAAATTCATGCCACAGTCACCTTGAATTGCTGGCAATAGTAACTTTTCCCACCAAGCTGGAGAAGGAGAAGAAAGTGCAGTTTATATTCACTTAATGAAAGCTTTCTCTATAAAGACAAGTGTACTGGTGACAGCAGGATTGCTTCTCTGGGCTCTTGTGAGCACTGGCCACTTGAGCAACATCCATGCTTCATGCTACGGCCATACGCATGGGAGGTCTTCCAACCAAACATCCCCTGTGCCCCATCTCAATGTGTCCCAGTGCTGCAGTCACCTGTCTACATGGGATGTGGCTCAAGACCGTGCAGATCCAAGGCACCATAGAACATTTTCCGTCACTCTTGTCAATGGGTAAATATGTTTATAGGAGGATTGTAGCACAAAGCTGGATCGACTGACAATGTTTAATTAACTTTTAGGGTTAGTTTTAATTTGCATTTTAACAAGAAGTTTATGAGGTCGTTGGAATGAAAGTGGGGTCCCAGATCTAACCCCTGTCTGAATTAAAATACCTCCAAACCTAGCCACAGATTTCTGTATTCATGTCATTTGAGTTAAGACTCTAATCTGACACAATACACATGTCCTTCCATAGCAGCAGTAGATCCGTACTTGGTAGTGCTGTATCAGGCACAGGGTCTAATGCCTAGTCTTTTGATTGTTGGTCGTTCAGGCATGATGCTTGTTCTCACCATTGCAGAATACTTCTGGCAAGCAAGAACAATGAGAAGAGATATTATTTAAGCTTCAGATCCCAATGTCCCAAAAACCAGTGAAAACCTAAAGCAGTGGATTTTTTCCCCATCCTCATCTGTCAACTTCTCTAAAATGGTTGTGTCCTATTCTTGTATCTAGAGCCCTTCTCTAGGCAATTTGTCTCAAGCCAAGTGAAAACTAAAGTGTTTTTGGTGATGTAAGGGGTTCAAGAGACCTAGTGGGACCCCTGGTTTACCTGTCTTCCTCAATCATCTTCTGCTTCCTTAAATTAAGACCGGTGTCAGAGCTGGGCTTTGTTGACTGTTGACAGAAGAGGAGTTATGGAAATTCACCACAAATTGTCATTCAAGCAATATAAAACATGATTAATAAAAAGAAGCCTGGCGATCAAGCATGAAGAAATTTGCACAATGAAACACTTTTCATACACTTGCTATCTACCCTGACTCATGCTCCTCTTTTCTGCTTCACCAGCTAATCTCCAAAAGTACTTGTGGGCTTTCAAGTTTGATCAGATTGCAAGGAGCAGCCTCTTGGAAGAAGGGATCAGAGAAAGATTAACACTGCTGGGAACTTGATGTTCACCATTTCAGTGGTGTGATTTAGCTTTCTCCTTATTACAACGATTGTCACTAGGGTTAAATAAATGTCATGGCTTCTAAAAACAGTCCACAAGAGAGAGACTGCTTTGTAGTTTGAAACAAAACATATCTTTAGGGCTGGGCAGCATATCCAGAGTTCAGATAGCATGGTAATTAAAATTAATGATAATGTAACGATCTTTATCCTGTAAGAAGACTTGTTTGCACAAATGAAGTATTACAGATGCTAAAGTCAAAGTTTGATGTAGGGGAGGAAAAGTCCATGGGCTGGTGATATGTCACCAAATGTAATTCAAATAAACCAGAATGTATGTTTTTTAATTAAGCTTAATATATATGTGTCCGTGAAGAGTTGCAGTTAAACTTTGGTAGACTGAGTTGACCAGGGAACTGCTGTTCCTAAAATAAGATTTATTTGTGATTTTTCTATTGCATTTACCATTTGAGACACCTCTGGCTGATGGCTGGATAAGATAATACTGAACGGTCTGCTATTTGTCACAAGGCTTTCTGAAGTCTTTTGCCAGTGCTGAGCTCATGGTACAGAAGGATGGTGTCCTTACTGAAGGGTTTCCTACAATGGGAAGATGCCCATCAACCAAATTCTCACAATCATCCTGTGAACAACCCCCTGAGAACCAACACCTCTGATGTAATTACTATTTCAAGTGATATTACCAAGATTGGAGATACCTGTTTGCTTTGATTTTCAGTCTTACAATGTCCTGAAACGTGGTGCTTGGCTGGAGTGGGCAAAGCCTAAAGCCGCAGTAGTCCCCTGTGTTGGCGGTGTGGCTGTTTGTGCTGTGTGTCACGTTGCCAAGGGCAGGTTATTTTTGTGTCATGGTTGCATTGAGCCACGAGCATTGTGTGTTTGCGGGGAAAAAGACTTTTCTTCCAGGCTGTGTGTTTTTCCCAGTAATGGGGTAGCTCTCATTGCTGCTCGTGTGTTAGCTTACGATCACAGCAGCCTCTGAATTTACAGCTCCTTTTCAAGGTAAAAGGAAGAAGATGGGCTGTGGAACAGAGTTACACAAATCTGGTTCCTTTCATGCTACAGTGGACTAGGGATGCCTGGCTCTGGGAGCGGGGAGAGTGAGTGTTGTATGGAGTTTCTCCAGGATTCAAAACCAGCATCCGAGCAGCTTTCTGAGCTGAGCCCCAAACCAGACATCTGCTGCTACAAAGCAAATACAAAAAACCCCCCAAACTTCAAACATTGCAGCTGTAAAATTTGATTCTGGATGTGAAGTTAACCTGAAGTTAAAACTGAGTTCCAGCTATATGTTATTGCCTATGTTCTTAATTGGAATTGATTAGCAGGACAAGTAGAGTATGGCATTTCTTATTTTAAATGAGGCAAGTGGGTTTTTTGGGGGTGGGGGTGTATGTGATGCATTTGGGCAGTGGGGAGTGTTAAGCAAACTGATTCCCTGCATGTATCATGCTTGAACATTGTTCCTTGCCTACCTGCATACTGGTCTTTGAAAATTCACATCTAGAAAAAATTGTGGATGAAAGTCGGGGTCTGACCAGCACTACCAAATTCTGATCCGGGCCCGCAGCACTTTTTTGGTGTAGGTGTCTTCTCTGTCCTTCTGAACACAAGGGTGGGAGGATTTACAACCTGAGTTAACTGCCTAGATATTACAGAATATCTCTTTGCTGGTGGCCTCTGATTAGTTTTCTAACTCACACAAAAGGAATGTGGTATGTTTAATGCTCTGTAACTGGGTAAATGCAGCTTCTTATCTTCGTTACAACTCTGCTGAAATGCATTCCCTTCTGAACTAAAAAAAATGAAATAAAGAGCTAACTTTTAATTATTTCATGATCTTTTTAGAGCGGTTTCTAGTTTTTAATAACTAGGCTTGTTGGTTTAGTGCTCTTTGAGAGGAAGGGGCTGCGTGTAGGGAGACTGTTCAAAATCTGACCTGCATCTACTCTTGCATTTCTCCAACTTCTTCCAACCAAATATCTCATTTTCTTTCAGAAGGTGCCTGTTCTAGCCTTACAAGGGCTACATAATAACCTGGTACGTTGAAACACAACCTAAGTAGCCTGAAGTCCCAAAGCAAGCTTAGAGAAGTGTGATTTTTTTTTTTCTCTGAGTCTTGTACAATAAATACAAGACCATCTCCCTGCCTGTGCAACTGTTAAGAGTCTTTACTAAAGACTCAGTGTAAGTCTTTGCAGGCAAAATCAAAGATTTTCTGACAGAAACTTGCACTGTCTTACTGAAATGCTTCACTTCACTGGCCAGGGCCTTTCTTTTTCATCTCCAGTACAGTAGGTTCACTGGCAAAGGATCTGATCAAACTAAAATGCAGAGCTCAAAACTTCTTGAAGCAGCTGAGAGAGGAGCACAATGGAGGCCTGTGTGAACCAGGAGCAGCATGCTGATGATGAATGGGAGCAACAGTGTGTTGTTTCTTCTGGTAAATATGAAAGTAGTAAGTGGTAAACTTAAACCAAACCAAACCAAAACACCACAACATTTTTGTTATTCTATATGGCATCACTAAACAAGGAAACAGCACCACACAATGTTGTGAATGCCAATTTGTGTAAGTTCTGTTGATGGCAGAAAAACCTATTGAGAATGGATAAACCCTTTACTCTCCTTAAGAAATCCCTAAATGGCTGCTGCAGTGGGGTATGACATGAACAGAGTCACTATAAGCTTTCTGTGGTTTTATACTCTCGCCTAGACATCTGCCACTAGCCTTTGTCTCTGCTCATTTGTCCTATTATGATCAGACATCATCCTGGTGCTGGAAAAAACACAAAACAAAACAAATGAGCAAGAGATGCTGAAGATCTCCTTGGCAAAGACCAAGGAGAAAAGGAAGTGGGAAACCTAAAGGAAAAATAAAATATGGAAAAAGAAAGTGAATACAAGGGAACAGTTTTCAGAGGAGAATCTGAACATGTACCCTGTCACTGCAAGTATGCATCTGAGTTTCCATCCTTTGGAAACATCACAGGCCTCTGCAAACCTGGGATGCAAAGGATGAGCCTCATTCTGGGGAACAAAAGCACCTTCCTGATCCTTGGTAGATATATGTTTTTGGTCTCTTAGAGAGACCACTCTTCTCCTGTGGACTAGGATAAACCTAAGGACATAAGGAAAACTAGAAACCCATGAGCTTGTTCATATAGTAGGTTTAAGTCCCATCCCCTCTCGTTCCTCCTATTGGTTGTACTGTAGTCAGACAGGTATTGAAATAAAAAGTCAGCTGACATCTTTCTAGTCTTCCCTGATGAGTAGCTGAAATGAAATACACGTGGTTATTTTAAAGATGTTGACGATGCTGCCTGCAGGTTGTACCAGCTGTCTGAGGTGGGATGCTGCCTGTGAGGACCCCACCTTGTGCTGAGGAGCAGCCTCTGAATGACTCCTGAGCTGTGTTATCCTGAAGAAGTGGTCTGAAATTTGGCTGACTGCAATTTAACCCTGGATTTTGGCAGCTTTATGTAAGGCAGAACATAATGACTAGACTCATGCTGCAGAATATAAATGCTTTTGAAACAGGATGCAAAGGTTAAAAATAAAATGAAATTAAAATCCTTGGGTGTTTTTTGAGGGAAGCTGAAGAAAAATGAGTACAGGGCTGTATGGGAGTGATCGTGACCTATAATAAATGAAAATCCTTGAAAAATCTTAAGTTGGTTCTTAGAAAGGTACATTATTAAATGTGGGCTCTGAGACTTCTCTGGGATTTCCTGCTTAGTAGGATAAACAGAAAGGGGAGAGGAGGGGAGGATAACTTCATTCATACCTAACTCTCAAACTCTTGCAAGTGAGGAAATGATAATTGCCCAGTTGGCAATGATGTGTTTGCAGTGCTTCACTGTGCTACATGAACACCTATCTACTGTTTGCCTTGCATACAGAAAATGAATTTCTTCTTGTCTGTGATAGACTTGCAAAATATTTATAGGGGAAGAGCTATAAAAGTACACTGATATTATGGAAAACAACATGAGTGTATTGGCTAGCTGACAGGGATATATTTATAGAATATTCTCTCTCAGGCAGACTTAAGAAACAGGCATTGAGGACAGGCTGTGCATTCTATAACAGACCAATAACCATTGCCAAAATGAACATTATTCATGGTATACAGAGCAAGGGTCATCCTGCAGATTTAAAAGCAAATTGAATATATAGTTCAGCCTCATGGGGGAATAATATGAACTAGATAAAGCACATAGTGTAGAAGAGCTACAGTTTCAAAAAATGCTGAGATATCATCTGTGTGCCCTGAGTGTTCCCTGGCTTAGACATGTCTTCTGCTTTGTTTTAGCCACAGAAGCTGTGACAGTGCTATCCTCCTCACCATCTCACTTTTTTTGCCTTCTGTGGCCATGAAGTTGCATCCATCTAGGAAGCAGCCTACCTCTGCTTTCCTTTGCAGTATAATTCAGGCCTGACACCATGGGAGGATCAAGCCCCTGGCTCCTCCAGTCAGGTGGTTGCATTGGTTTCATTGGTTGCATTGGTTTCCTTCCCACTGGTTGTTCCAGCAGCACAGATGCAAGCTAGCTGCTGTGTTGTCATGGATAGCTTATGGTTGAAGTATGTGTTGAATGCTACGAGTGTCCTGTCCTCTCCTGAACTGTAGGTGGGTGCTTACCTTCTTGACCAGCTTAATACCAGAAAAAACGCAGGTAAATGACAAGGGCTTGTTGGAAAGGAAGGGGCCTTTCTGGTTTTGCAGTTCCCTCATCAGTCAGACTTGGAGCTAATACTTAACCTTCCATGACTCTGCTGGAGTGTAAAGCCTGTGTTCTTCTGCCCCAAACAGGGCTAACAGGAGGAAATGGAAGAGTTTAGTTCTACAGGGTGCATCTAGTGGGTGCAGCCCCAGAAGTCCAGTAATGACTGTATTAAGTGCTCTGAACCAAGATCATGTCTTGATCTCTCCTTTAGAAGGAGCAGCAAGGCATGAGTCCTGTTAAACTCTGTCTCCTCTCTGTTCGTGACTGCCTGTTACTACCTGGACGCCTGCACTGTTGGTCTCAGATGAATGAAGTACACGGGATGCCTCCCTGCTCTGTGTATTGGTATGGAAGTGGTCTGTAAAGTCACATAGCAGTAGTGACAGATTTTTGCATGAACGCGGTAGACTTGCTGCTGCATGCTTCGTTGGTACCCTGTCATCTTCGCTGTGGCTCCCTGGCACTTTGAAAAGCTGTGATAGCCTAACCACCATCAGGATGGCAGCAGTGTCCTTTGCAGCATTACCCAGCATGTGATCATTTTATTTTATTTTATTTTTTTGCACAAGAAACTTGACATGTTCTCTGCTTCTCCTTTTGGTAAAGCACCAAATCTCCCGACAGCTTCCTGCCTTTGTATTCTGCTGTACACTGTGCAGGCAATTCCTAGGGAACCTGAAGAGATTATTATTAAACACTTGACAGAGAAGCTGGAAATGTTAATGTTACATGCCTGAGGACTGGAAAATATTGGCTCCTGCTGTGATTCTCTGGTTCTGAACACAGATATTTTTTTTTCCACTTTCTCAGTTCCAGAGTACAATCAATTCCTCTTCCTGTGGAGATGTTGTGAGGAGTGCACAGGGCATTTCCTCCTCTTGTTCTGCTAAAACTAAGGGTTTCCCAAGGACAAGCACGTTGTTGGACTTAGCGGTGGTTCATTCCTGCCTGTTTTCAGGTCTTGCATCACCTCTGATGCCTGGTGTGTTTTTTGAAACAAAATATCACCCCTACTCTTGGAGTGTGAATCCCCTTCTGTAACTGGCAGCGTGTTGTATTTTGGCACAGGATGAATGAGTTTCTGGAATTGCCTGTACAAGTGTCATATGTCTAACTGAAGCATTCGGCTATTCAGTTGGTGCATAAATGTGACTAATAGTCAGACCTACTGGAACAAAACAAGCGCTGGTGCTGCTCGGGTTGGTGTCCCAGTAGGGTGCTAATGCATCCTTGTTTGGCATACACAGCATTCCTTCCCGGTGCTTGTCCCTTCTTGCTTAGCTGAATTCACAGCACTGAGAAGCAGCACCATCCCCTTCACATTGCATCTTGGAGAGAAGCTGCTGAGGTCAGGTTTTGAAGGCCATGAGACAGAAGGTGCAACACTCCTAAGTGTTGAAATTTACAGCTCCCTGTTCACAGTGGCCTAATGTCTTCTGCTGCTCTTTTCTCTGATAACATCAAGAAATTACCCAGAAAAACTGTATGTACTCTGCTTTGCTGCTTAACATGTGGCACTGAGGTTTCTGCTAACAAATGGCGCCAGTGCTGGCCTCGGGGAGGAGGAGGAAGGAAAACTAAAATGTTCTTGTCAGGGCAAATCCATGGTCTCAGAAATCCTGTGTTTGCATAATCTCATCTTCTCCGTGCACGAGTTCAAGTTGGGAAGAGCAGCCTCCCCACTCCAGAGAACTGATGTGTTTGCACAGCACATGTCCTACGTGTTTCTGAGATGCTTTGAGTGCTGAAGTGCAGAACCGTGTGTCTGAGAGGCCCCACAGAACTGAGCAGGTTTGGATACCTGCATGGTGCTGGTGCCACAATTACATGAAATCATCTGTGGGCACAAAGGTCAAAATAGCAATCTGTAGTAATCACAATAGTGCAAAAACATAAAGTTAAACCCAAACAAATGGACAAGGGTTTGAGCTTCCTGACACACGAGGCGGTAACATACAAAGCTTGAGCTATGTGTCTGTGTTATGTAGCTTAGTAAATCCTAATGTTACTGAGGATCACATTCTGCATTCTTGGAATAAACTAAAATGCTCATACTCTTACGTGCTGATCTCAGTTTTATAAACTTTTCCACTGCACTTTTGTACTTCAATATTTGTTTCCTTTCTCTACATTGAAATACCTCAACAAATGTTGTTCAGCTGTTGCATTGCAAGTGGCTGGTGACTCGGGACAGCCCCAGGAGCTGATAAGTTCTTGGTTCAGGTGGAGTCAGGCAGAAGACTCTTGGGGAGTCTTCCTAGGGTTTTGTTTCTTATTTTCACCATGGGGTGCTGACAAGTGCTGCCTTTGTAAAAAAGAAAAGATCTCCAAATGCAGGGTGCTGTGTGAGAGCTTGGAAAAATTGCCAGTAAATCCCGAGCTGGAGCCTTGGTCTGCTTCAGCTTCTCTGGCAGTAAAATGAAAGCCCCACTGGACAGCTCAGGGATGCTGGAAGAATCTTTGATGCATGTGAAACTGTGTATTTGAAAAAGTTTGTGTAAATGAAGTCAACGTCTCTGACAGAAGCCTGGATTTTCTGTGAGTGTTCTTTTGTCTGCATTTTAGCTAGTTGAAAAGTTTAATCTTAGTATTTATTCTGTGGGGTTTTTTAATCGTTGCAAATACAAGCTAATTCTTTTCATCTACGAGGAAGCAGATTAGTGAAGTTTTAACTGAGAGACATGACCGCATGTCTCAGAAATCTACTAATTGCTCTTGAAGTATTTGGCTTTCCCAGACCTATGGATGCGTTCATCATTTTGGAAATGCTATGTCTGAATGTCTTCTGTCACCTTGACTTTGTTACAGCATTTTCAGTCTGTCAAAAAGAAAATGAGTACCCAGATTCCCAAAGCCTGGAAAAAGGTCATTAAATAGATCAGACGAAAAGGAAATAGCATGTCTACTAAATCAGAGATGTTTTATACAAACCATGATGGGTCATGCTGAGAGCTGTCTAGCTCGTTGAGCTTAGCAATGTTTCTCTCCTTGAAAATTAGCCAAGAATGTAGCTCTTTCCATAACTTTCTAATCCACCTACACAGCAGAGTTCAGATCCTACAACCGGTATGGTATGAAACCAGCATTCTTCTGACTGGGTAGTCTTTAATGCTTCTTTGATTACAACATACTTAAGAATAGAGTTTAGCCTGTGATTTTACTTACCCTGTTGGTAACTTTTAAATTCTTTTGTGCAGGACATATCGTACATAGAACATACAATTTCAACATAGCTTTGCAGCACTGTTGCCCACCAAAAAGTGTGTTGGGAGATAGTCAGCAGGTGCAAATGAAGTGCTCTGAGTCTTTGCAGCTATTTACTTCTCAAAGAAATGCATTTCCTGAAGACACAGGGTGTTCCTGTTCCTTTGGGAAAGGACCTGGTGAAAACTGGGAGTTGACACCGAACAGAAGGGGAAATTTCCTCTTCACCGATCAGATACTCTGAGCTGCACAGTATTTTCTAAATGGATGTGTCTGTGTGGCTCAAGGCGTCTTCCAGACAGTCCATTTCTCAGTCCCTGTCATGTGTCCTGTCACTGGCTGTTGTGAAAGGGGAAACCCTTGTTATTTCATTACAAACTCATAGGGCTCCCAGCCCCCTTTCTGTTGAGTAGCTAAGGGGTAGATATGATAAAGTCTGGCCTTCTAGGAGTCTGTGTCCCCTGTATTTCTTGGTGTAGGTGCAGTACGTCTGGGGAATTACGGGCAGTTGACCAGGAGTTCAAAGGGCTTCCTACACAACTGCCTGCAATCACTCAGCACCCATTGTCTTAATGATCCAGTCTGCAGCTATGCTGTAGCTCAATTTTCTTCAATTTGTTTGTGATATTTGAGGCTTTTTCCTCTTGAGGTGTTACTTGGCTTTTTCATATATACTTCACTGAGAAGACTAGTAAATGTAAGGTACTTACAACTTTCAATTTCAAAGAATGATAAAATTGTTTGGGTTGGAAGGGACCTGAAAGATCATCTAGTTCCAATCCCTTGCCATGGGCAGGGACACCTTCCACTAGACCAGGTTTCTCCAAGCCTCATCCAACCTGGCCTTGAACACTTGAGGGCAGGAAGCATCCACAACTCCTCTGGGCAAGCTGTGCCGGTGTCTCACCACCCTCACAGGAAAGAATTTCTTCCTTTGCTAGATAGATTAAGGAGGAGAGATCTAAAAAGGATTCAGTCACCCAGGGAAAAGAAAAAAGTGATCGTATGAGCTTGAATTTTGGTAAAGGGGGCTTGAGGGACCTGGTTTTAGAAATGTCACAGAAGCAGTTTATCCTTGAGAAAGCATTTGACAAGATGACAGTATAGGTGGGAAGGGGAAGGTGAAGGATGGCAACAGGACTAAGTCATCAGCTGGAAGAGGAGGTGGAACTCCGAGGCGGACAAGAGGAACAACCAATAATGTTTGAGAAGACCTGGGGGTAGTCCTTTAACTAAAGGATGATAGGGGCTAGACAGTGAATCTTTTGCTGCATTCATAAAAGGGAGGGGGGTAAAGAAGAGATAAATGAAGAAGTGGCCATTATATGTAGAAAGCATAGCTATTTTTAGAATGTTTTGATTTTTAGGGAAAGCATCTCCCATGCACCTGAAATCCTGACTAATTGGTTTATAGGCATCACAGAGAGAGCTGTTACATTGTCTTAAATGGATAAACCAATGGGGGAAAAAAATGTATACCTCAGTATATTTGGTCCTTATGTCAGCAGATGGGAGAGGCCAGTGCAGCTCCTCCAGCCCAGTGCAGTACGAAGAGATACACAGAAAAAAGATTCCCCTTACTGCGTGAGTCCATACTAATCAGCTAGGCGAGAGCAGAAGGTGTAATCCAGGATTCATATGTTGTTACAAGCAAAAGATTGTATAAGCAGCAGCAAGCCTATGCTGAGGAGCCCAAGAAGAAACCACAGACATACCTACAATCAGGTGGACCAGGGTAATATTTGCATTCCCTTTTAAACAAGTGAGATTGTACTGGTAAGATTATTTGGGAGCTAGTCTTTGCCTGAGTGGAGAATATGATTCAGGACACTATTTGTCCTTGCCAGTGTTGCTAGATATAAACTGAGGAAATCAGCCACAATCGCTCTGTCCTTCCCAAGCTTTCCTTCAGGGCATTTCTGCATGTGGACATCTCCACCCTTGCTGTCATGCTTCTTCGACAGGAGATGGTAGCAGGTTCGTGAATTAGGAGTCAGTATAGTAACTGAGGCCAGAAAATGCTATGTATTTCTTTGTGTATTCAGACTATACAGGTCAGCATTGTTCCCTGCAAGACAGGAATGCACATTTCAGAAAAACAGGAAGATTACTTTGCAGCAACAGTTCCTGCAAAGGTGATTGTCTGGCAGTAAAGGGCAGTTCATTGCACCTGGCACTACCTAGCTAAAAGCTGTGTTGTGTATTCAGGAGTCTGTGTTTCTCTGCAGTCAGTGAGCAGAGTGATTAATTTTAAACTATTGAATGTCTAAGGTAAATCAGCGTTCAAATGTGCCTGTTTCCACTGACTACCCTGGTACACAGACAGCTTGCATAGACAAGCTGGCTGGAGTTAAGTGAGATGAATTCTCCCTCTGTCATGGTTATCTGTTGGCACATGGCTTCTGGGAGCTCACAGCCACACTCAGGAGGCTGCTGTCACAGGGCATCTGGCTCCTGGTGCTGCCGTGTGTGCTGGCACATCAGTCAGGAATGCCCCTCTGGTGGAGTTGTCCTTCCTCCCGCTGCCTTTTTATTGTCATCTCCCTCCTGCCCAGGTGTTACTGGAGGAGATCAAATTCTGGACTTGCTGCCTTGCAGCATTGAGGTTTCAGGTAGCTGCTTGACATGCCCAGCATCAACACAGGGGTTTGGGCATTGATTGTACCAAAGACGGGCCCAAAGACCCAGTCTTACAGCACAAAAGAAAATAGAAATAGAAACCACTTTGGGTTGGATACTGCTAGAGGGCTGGCATCTTAGCAGATGATATTCGCAAAAACACCAAGCTTGGATACATGCCCCTTCCAATTCAACAGCCACTACCTTTTCTTCAAGGTGCCAGCCAGAATCCTGGTGCACAGGATTTCCTCCTTGCAGCCTGTCAGAAGCATAGTAATAGTGTCAGCTCCCTAAAGCAACGCGGCTTTGGGGCAGCGGGTAAGGACTGCTGGTCATTGCCTCCCAGTAGCTTCTCACAGGTGTTGCACAGTGTTTTGATCGCCTGGGATCCAGTGTGGGAATGCTGTTCCCCGCAATATCTACCCAGACTGTTTTGCAGTTGTTTGGGAAGAAGAATGTACAGGGCTGTCTGAAGACTTTTTAACGGAAGAAACTAATCCAATGTAAACAAAGTGGTGTGTGTGCATTCCCTTGCTATAGTTATACCAACATGATTATAACAGAAAGACATACACCGACAAGGCTTTCCCACGTAGCTAGGTCTTTGCTCTTTCTCCTTCTGGTGTTTAAAATACACAAAGCTTGTTTGTCTCAGAAATTATTTCTTCTCATTGGTTTAGGCGTGGGCCCTATCCACCCCACTTCAGAAAAGTATCATCAAATGGCAATGGTCCCTGTGGTGGGCAGCAGCCTTGGTTGGTGTTAAGCCATTGTGAACAAGTGCAGAGCAGAATTCTTTAAGACCAGAACCAGTTACATTTCGCCAGTGACCAGTTCACGGTTACATTTTTCCAAAGTGTTTCAGAATTGTCCACAAGTCTTCTTTAAGATCTTCACTTGAAAATAAAAAATGTTTCTTAATACAAAAATCTGTTTATTTGCTGTTGTCCCTTCCACATCACACAGCATGAGCTCTGGATGGTGAGCAGTGTAGAGGGCAAAAGTCCCCCATGTGTTAGATGCCAAGCTGTGCAAAGACAGCGTTAGGGCAGGGCATTGCTGCCTTGTTTCCCAGGTGTTACATGTAAACTTGGGACTGCTTAGGTATCTCTGTCCTTGTTTAAACATCTATTTATTTCAGTCTAAACTGTCTTTCCACTGTTGTTATTGAATTATCACCTTCTTATGTTTCACCCCGGATGCAGTAAGAAATGCATCGCTATTGTATAGTTGTGTTCTGGGAGGGTGCTTTATATAATGAAACTCAAATGAAACCAACGGTCACCAAGTCTCTGTAAAATCCTTTTGACCTCGCAGCACAGACGTGGTTCCACACCATAGCTGACAGGAGATGCAGAGCCACAGGGCCTGCTGGCAGCCCTGCTCGGTGGTGCAGCAGCAGCAGCAATATGCTTCTCCTGTTACTCAGTGTTATCGCAAGATCTTGCTGTGGTTTATGGGTCTGCATTTACTCTCTTGCACTTCACTTTGTGTTCACATATATAAAAGGCAGGTAGTTATTCACGTTTCCCCTGTCACCAGGGCCATGGTCTCACACTGGGGCTCAGCTGCTGCAGGAGTCTTGCTGTACAATGGAGCCTTGGTCTGGGCATTGGCTGATACTGTTAGAACCCCTTCCAGTGTGTCCCTACAATGCCTCTCTACCTCAGGGGGATTTTTGTCGCTATTTCACATGCCTTGTGGGCTGCTGCTTTGCCTCTGACCCAGCATGTATAAGTTGGAGGTGGTATTTACTGAAAGCGTGGGACGTGCATGGTGTGGTCTCTCCCAGGATTTAGCTTCCAAAAGCTCATTAAACTGATCTGGTTAAGGGCCATCAACCCTCTTAGATTACAGCTATAAAGAGCTTCAGTGGATTCTACTCTTCTGAGTACTCTAATGTCTGCAAATGAACTCTGTCATGGACAAGAAAAACAGGTCTGTCATCATGCCCCCTGCCATAAATATACTCAGTGGTGCTTTTCTTTTTTATTAGCCAGTGTACTCTGTGTAAGACATGGAGAGACTCATTCTTCAACCAGGAGTAACTCACTTAAGTCAGTAGATTTACAAGCAAATAAAATCAGTAAGGAGTTCAGTGTTGGGCCTTCAGGGCTCACCTTAGATTCCTGGATATGATTAGCGTCCTGCTGCATGGAGCACACTGATGGTCTGCTCTGAATTTCTCATGTGCATCAGTTGGCTATGAGGAACCTTTGTGCTGCATTATCTGTTCAAGTACATGAAAGCCGTGGTGCTCACACCTTACCTTCAAGCTCCAACTTATAGTGTGTAACCGTAAGTTTGCACCAAATCTGGTGCTCCCTGGCCATTTTCAGGCTCTGGGTGTTTATACAGGGAAGTGCACAGCACTGTCTGTTGCCTGCATCCCCCAGCTAGGCCAGGGGGATGCAAACCAGCATCCCACCCACTCCTGTCCTGGAGGTGTGTGGTTTGCAGGTGGGAACTTAGCTTGGAAATTGTTTTGTACTAGTCTAAGTAGTTTCTTAGCTCAGTATTTGGGAGAGGAAATGTGAAATAAGCTGCATTTGGACTGATATGTACCTTTTTTATTTCCGAGGAAGGAATAATTTTTGGATACTGGCTCTTGTTTCTGAGCCTCATTTATCATTCTGTAGTCCATGTTGGCAAGAGTACTGAAATCAGAGACTTCTTTTGCTTCAAAATGGCAATGCTAACTATCATTCCCATATCCAGTACGTATGGGTAAGCATGCAAAACAGCAGATACAAATTACTGTTTAGAGACAGTTGAGTGGGCTTTCATCAGGGTTCAGGTATTCACACTGAACCCGATGTTTGCATTTTAATATAGAGCAGACATGCAGAGCAGATTTTGTGTTGTCTCTCTTCTGGAAATGTCTTTGAGGTTTCACAGATATCAGTACTTTCAATGCCAGGGTTCTGAGTGGATCATTACTGGGGTAAAAATGCAGATAAAGTCTTCTCTGAGCTTGCCAAACAGCCCCTTTCATTTTTTTCCTTGATGAGGAAAATGGCTTTTATTCTTCCCGTAACACTGGAAACACTCCAGCCTGTAAAATGATTCCCCAAGTTTTGGTATGGCTTTGGTGCTCTAAGGAATAAATGTTAGCATTTCAACAAAAGCTGTTCTAGCAGATTTTCTCTGTGCTTCATCATTACTTATCAGAGAGTTTTGCCTGAGATTCTTCTTTACACACAGTCTAAGAAGCACCAGGTTTATTTCCTTCTCCTGGAAAGTTGGTCCATTTGCCTCCTTTTTCTATGGTCAGATGTGCCAGAGTGCCTCCTGAAGACAGCCTTTGCATGAGATGCTACTGAGAAACCTGGAAAACGGTGGAGGAGAAGGCATTGAATTTGGTAAATAGTTCAGTCTCTTGGGTAATCCTGTCGAACCGCAGGAAGTAGGCTTTAGTTTTTGTGTACAGTAAGTGTATAAACATAGCCAAGGTGCTGCATTTTTCAAACACCTAAAGTCATGTGTTTTAGTAGTTGGAGTTGAGCTTGTTATTTTAAATCCAACTGCAAAGCTTCCTGTCCCTTGCATTTGCAAGGTGGTGGGTAACTGCTCCTACCTGTTGAAAAATTAGGTTATTTAATGATGAACATACATCTCCCAGCCCTTACTCTGTCTCCTGAATGAGATAATCTTTCACCTCTTAACTTGTTACGTTGCCGTGAGCTCACTTTATCGGGCTGTGTAAATGGATGTGTTTCACCACAGGTATTTTAACCGAAGGCATGTCTGTACCTGTACTGCTCTGCTGCCAGGTTCTCCATCACCATGAGTAAGCTGAATGCTTGTTTGCAAAACCTGTGTCTTTGAAACAGAGCACCCAACAGATGAGGTGAATTCCTTTCTTGGGAATTAAAAAAGAGCATCCTGCTTACTGAGGAAAGTAAGCAAAAGATCATAGTAGGCCTGAAAGTTAAGAGAGGATCCTGTATAGACCATAGCTTTGTGAATTGGTCGTCTCTGAAGAAGAGTTCAGCTGGGGGAAAAAACTTTGTAAGGTTGTCTTTACCTCGGCTTTTGCCTTTATTTCATCTTTATCTCTTATTGTTTCTCGCCAATCTGAGCTGAATTCATGTTCAAAAGCCATAATTAGCACTTCTAAATTGCATGGAAATGGTGAGTTCTTGAGAATTTTTTTAATAATTTTTAAATTTATATTCAATTATGAGATTTCCTCACTCACAGCCCAGATGGTTCAAAATCGCTGCTTTATTAGAATTGAAGACTATTGCTCGGCAGATGTTCCATTTAACGTAGATATTCAGTGCTCAATTGCTTGTATGTCAACCTAGGGTAAGGTTAAAATCGTGCCCTTAAAGCTGAGTCTGCTCTGCCCTCTTGTGTCTTTGGAATGTACTGCCAAGTGGTCCCCAAATACAGCTGCTTTATCGCGAGAACTGGAGTTTTCCCCCCACATACTTCAAGGTAAGATGCAAACACGTAGGTATTCAGTTATAGGTTGATCTTTCAGTGATGAGCACAGATCGATGTGCGTTTGAACTAAATCTGTTCTGCCAGTATTCCTCATTGCACACACATGTCTGAGGGGAAGGGAAAACAAATTCAGGGGAAGGGAAAACAAATTCAGAGGAAGGAGTGAGCAAGGGGTTCTTCCAGATGATAGAGACTGGGCTGCTGTGAACTTGTGAGTTGGCTTAGCTTGGCTGACTCCCTGACATACCAATTATTGACCTTAGCTTAGACAGTCCAAAGCTGTAAGTTTACAGTGATTAAAGGGATTCTGAAGGGCAAAAAAACTCCAGTCATGTAGTAATGTAAATTAAGATACCTTCAAGATAAGGTTCAGCTGCATACTGGAAAAAGAACCTGCCAACTTCTCTGTGTGGCTGGTTGTTTTTTTGGTTGAAAATGAACTTGGGAGACGGGGGTGAGCTGGAAGTTCAGATTTCCTCCCCTTACTGTATTAGGAGAAAAAGCTGTTACCCTTGCTGTGCATCCTTTCTATCCCCCCAGGAGCAGAGTGCAGCAGTGCAAGCTAGTGGAAGCAGCTTACTGAAAATATATTTATTTTTAAAGGGGCTTAAGTGTTTTAAAGTCACAGAGCCGGCTATTCTATTAAAAAATGGCTTTTCTCAACAAAGTAGGAAGTTTAGAGTTTGATACAATCCTGCTGTAAATCTTGCAGAGAAGTTAGGGCTTAACTTTTGCTCCATGAGCGCTGGACAATGACTGACCCGAGCCAGTCCCGATTTTGACACGGATGTTTTTCTCCTTATCTTAATGGGTGCCTACAGCAGAGACCAGCACTTTCCAGGAGCAGCTTTGTTGTTTCTCTGCATAGAGCATTGTGTACTATGGAGGTCTTGCACACTGTTTCTTCAGAAGTAATCCTGGCAGCCTTTCCAGAGGCACAAGCTGTGCTTCATTTGTAATTGCTAAGTAGAATTAGGGAATTACATACTCATGTGCTTTGGGCCAAGTCTGTTGCACACCAGGGAACTCCAGGCCTCCTCTTGTGCTCCTTTGACAAACTGTATCCTTGCTCCACCTGTTCCAAAAATTCACTGTGCCAACTTCTTCTAGCTTTCCACTCTCCTCAGCGTGCCCCCCATTTGATGCTCCTGTGACCTTCTGTGTGCAAACAGAGAAGTAGATGCTGCTAACAAGACAGTACGGAGCCTAGTCAGAAGATAGGATATTCTTGAGTAAACACACTTTTTATTTTATGTTTTTCCACTAACAATCTCAGGATTTTGGTTTCTGATGCTCAGACTGAAGCTTCAAACAAGTAGTTTGTTCAGCTCCTGTAATGACCCCAGTAGCATCAAAAAGTCTTTTTCCTGAAACCCTCCTTAAACCAGTTCCATAAAGGCCCACCTGGCCAAGGGGAGGCAAAGCCTTCTCCCCACTTTGCAAATGGGAATGTAGAGATAGCACATGTTTGGTGATTTGGTCATGATTTCGTGGCAGGAGGTTGGTGGTGCTGGAAATAAATACTCATTCTTCAACTTGTCTGCTCTGCTTCCTAATCCATAGATTAGATAGTGAAAGATGGTGAATAACTAGGTAGGGAGACATGTTGAGACTGTAAATCTGAAGTTTAATAGGCAGTGGCCTCCTCAGGGTGTTATTTCCTAGTCAGATTTTGAGCTATCCTCACAGAAAATCTTTGACCATGAACTCTGTTTTTAAACTCCTTTTCCAAAGACAAAGAAATGCAGTTTGCTGATCTGTGAATGCAGATCATTTGGTCTGCGATTTATTATTTGTTTTCTTATCTCTCCTAAATCGTAAGGATCAAAGAAATCTGAATAGGAAACTATTTTATGGTTCGTCTGTCCATATGGTTTATTTTTTCTGTGCAATGATCCAGAGCTGCCCTCTGTGTCAGTACCTCTTACGTTGCAAGGACCACCTGCGCTCACTGAAGACCATCCAGGCCTGTCTTGTGCAGCCCTGTCACAGTGGTTTCCATTTACTATCACACAGGATTTAGTTCAGCTGGGAACAGCCATATATTACTTTTGCTTTTCCTCTATCTGTTTTGCCTGCCTGCAGTCTGGGAGTGTGTGTTCAGTGTTGGGTTTCTTGTGCCTTCTTCCTTTTGGAGGTTTGGGTATCCCGTAACTGTTGGGCAGTCTGTCTGCAGGCCACCAGTGGTGCATGGGCCCTGGGTAGAGGAGCACCACTCAACAGCTCTTACTAAAGCAAGTCCCAAGCATAAAGATTTTTGCTGATTTTCACCACCAGAAAGCTTTTTTCCCCAACCAGTATGTAGTCTGCATCTTCCCCATCTTCACATCCCGTTGCTTCAGTCACTATTGTTGAACTTCACCAGGAATAATCCCCTCCTTGGCACCAGCACCCTGGCTTGAGTACTCTCTCACCTCTCTCTTGTTCATTAGCTATGTTACTCATCTTGTAAACTGGCTTTCATCAGTCATGTTTTCCACTTTCATGATAACATTGTTGCCCCGTGGGAACTGAGCAGTGCTCTGACAAAGCTCAGCCAGGATGTGCTGACTGCCCCTATGCTGTACGGGAGGCGACTGCTGCCTGTGACTCGTGACCTCTTAGTGCCAGCTTCTCTGCTGGCTTCGGAGGTCCCCTGCTTCCCCTGTGCTTGCAGTGAGCAGGATCACAGAATCACAGAATTCTAGGGTTGGAAGGGACCTCGAAGGATCATCTAGTCCAACCCCCCTGCCAGAGCAGGGTCACCTAGAGTACATCACACAGGAACGCATCCAGGCGGGTTTTGAATGTCTCCAGTGAAGGAGACTCCACAACCTCTCTGGGCAGCCTGTTCCAGTGCTCCGTCACTCTCACAGTGAAAAAGTTCTTCCTGATATTCACATGGAACCTCCTATGCTCCAGTTTGCAACCATTGCCCCTTGTCCTATCATTGGACGTCACTGAAAAAAGCTTGGCTCCATCATCCTGACCTTCACCTTTTACATATTTGTAAACATGGATGAGGTCACCCCTCAGTCTCTTTTTCTCCAAGCTAAAGAGACCCAGCTTCCTCAGCCTTTCCTCATAAGGGAGATGTTCCACTCCCTTAATCATCTTAGTGGCTCTGCGCTAGACTCTCTCAAGCAGTTCCATGTCCTTCCTGAACTGTGGGGCTCAGAACTGGACACAATACTCCAGGTGTGGCCTCACTAGGGCAGAATAGAGGGGGAGGAGAACCTCTCTCGACCTACTAACCACCCCCTTTCTAATGCACCCCAGGATGCCATTTGCCTTCTTGGCCACAAGGGCACATTGCTGGCTCATGGTCATTTTCGTGTCCACCAGGACCCCCAGGTCCCTTTCTCCCAGCTGTGATCTCCATTGAAAGGTGATGGAGGCATAAAGTGTAGGTAGAAGTGGAAGAACAGAAATAACAGTTGAAAGAAAGTCTGGCACAGAGAAGAAATGGGAATGGGGGTGAGAAAAGAATGCAGAAAGCATGAAAGAGGAGAGAGAGAGCTCCCTATGAGATCAGATAGTCTTGAAGAAAAGGGAGAATAATTTAAGGAAAACACAGAAAGCAGACACCACAAAGTTTGTGCCAAGGCATACAATATAAAATTAGGACAAAGATGCGGGAGGAACACAGTGACAGTGTTTTGACTTTTAAATTTAATTTTGTTGTTTCTAACAACAAAAATGCTGCAGATACTTTTGGTACTTGCCTGAAGTGAGAGCTGAACCCTCGCCTGATCTGAAGAGTCCTTCCTTGTTGCTGTTAAGTTGGCAGCTCTGAACCTGACATGGTCCACCTGGAGTCCCGGCTGTATTTCAAAGGCAGGTCTCTGAGAGACAGCCAGGCACTTGGGAAAAGAAAGAAACAGCACTCAAAGTGTGCCCTATAAAAATGTACAGCCTCTTATATCACAGCAGTCCTTTGACTTACGGAGAGATTTTTCCTGCTGGTATCTTCAGTTCAGTAAAGGCTGCATGGACATAGGGTTAATAATTACAGTTGTCTGTTTATCGTGTGGTTCAGTGCATGTACCCAAAGGGAGGGAGGACCTGCCTGAGTTTGAGTTTCAGATGGAAAGTGGAAAACAGAAATTGCATCTGTAGCAATCTCTTGGGAGCTAAGGGCACTTGCACGTAGCTGAGGATGGAAGATAAGGCAGAGTCTTTTCCAAACTTGCTGTTTTAGAAGAAGTCTCTTCCAGTTAGCAGCATCCCAACATGCAGCTCAGGGCTGAGTACTGATGGTAGAAGAGTGACAGCCCCTGGGCTGTGTCAGTGGGTTCTGGGCTGTGTCAGCTGTGTCCCAACACATACAGAGTCACTTCTGCTAGCGGTGCATGCCTAATGCAGCTTCGTGGGAGGCATGTCACAGCTGTGGCCTTGTGCTTCAGTAGTGCTCAGACTGCTTTTACAGAAGTGCTTCATCCTCACTAGGGCTCTCTGATGCAGATGAGAGTATTGCCTGGTTTTAGACCTGGAGGGTTAGACTGTAGTGTCAATATGAAGGGTCAGCAGTGGGGCCAGTCTCACATCGTCCATTTTCGCCTCTAGACAGTTACGTTTGTTAGTATATTTATTGTTGTCTCTTGGAAATGGTCTCCCTTGGTGACTGGTCACTACTGGTTAGCAGAGAAGCAGTGACAGTGGCCAAGGATCCAGTACCCAATCAGTAAAATCCTGCTACAGCAGCGTACCTGGGCAGGAAGAGAGGGAAGGGTTCAGTGTACCACTGGGTGTTCGTTTGCCCTTCGTGGGTTGTATGGTGTAGTTCCATGCTGATGTAAAACAGTATTTGGATTGACCCTCAACCACTGAATTAGGTCTGAGCTGGACCTCAGTGCAGAGAGGATGTGCTGAGACTGCTGTTACTCTGATAGCAGGAGCTTGGTGGTGAGAAAAAGCTTCCAGTGTGTGTTTACCACCCTGGGAAGGAGGAGAGTGTCATCACTGGCAGCTGGAGGACTTTTCTTAAAACCAATGGCTGCCTTCAGAATTGCAGTATGTGCAATTAAACTCAGAGCAGCAGCTTTCTAGCTGTAGACCATACTGAAATCTTGTGTTGAGCGAGGGTTTGTTTGTCCTCAGACCTGGCTGAGAATTAATGGTCCATCTTAGGGGCCTCAGTGGGCTAGAATTGTGTTCTTGGTGGAGAAGATGCCAGTGCTGTGCAAAGTCAGCAGGAGTACTTTGAGATACTAAGAGTCTTCTCTGTCAATTTTTGTTGATCCAGGTGGTCTTTTCTAAGTACAAAGTCAAAGAAATTACTGTTTGACCCTTTCTTCATCTCCCCATGCAAGTGTCATGTAATCAGCAGGAATGCTGAATCCTCCCTGTCTCCCGTTCCTGTTTGTATGGGAGAGAAACGGAGAGAAGTGAGGTGGAACCATCCGTCCCTCTGCATCTGAACTCTGAAGACAAAGTTATTTGTGAGCCCTAAGCATATGGGTGGGAAAGCTGCCAAGCCAAAGTTGTTCCCAAGTATCTAGTAGATTAAATCTGATTCCTTAAATTCATCTAGCTAAGGAACTTTTGCTCTGGCAAAGGCTTGTAAATATTACAGTACCTGTCACTTTTGGATGCCGCTTTTTGTTTTCATAGCAGTGAACTGAAGGCTTTGAAGTCTGGAAAGTTGTGTTTAGCTTTGTAGAGGTTGACCTCAAAGCATCAATCTTTCCGCTCCTTTTAGGATGTATGAAAACAGTCTTTTCTTTTTGCAGAAAACTTCTTGTAGCAGCAGTATTGCTAGTGACCAGAGTCCTCAAATATTCTCGGAGTGTTGAAACATGTATTGAGATAGGTATATTGAAATACAGAGTTTTGCCTCTCTTTTCAGTGTTTCAGTTTTCTCTGTGAGGGAACATTCATAAACTTACAATGAAGGGAAAAGCATTTATCTAAACAATGCTTATAAAGTGGTTTCTGGATGTATGGTGCTCTCAGAGTATATAGTTAGTTTTGCTGGGGTTTTAGTCTACATGTGCTTTTCAGTTTCTGCACCATCTGCACAGCACAGCTTCCACCTGTTCAGATTCTTTGTGCTCCCTAGGAGAGAAGTGAATGGTAGTAACAGTCAGATTTTGCTTATTTTCAAGACAAGTTGCTGCTGGTTGATATAAACCTGTGACTTGAGTTTGCCAGATACAGTTGCTGCCATCATTTGTTCTGTTCTCCAGTTGCTTCTTGGAGGAAGCATCATGCTGCTTCTCTTGAAATAAGTCTTAGAAGTGAGTTTCAGCAGACTCATTCTGAATTACAGTTCAGTACTGCACAGTTAACTCGAGTTGTAACTCATTTGTGACTCCAAAGCTAATCTGGCCATAGTTAAAAGTCCATGGAGGCAGTACTTTTAAGACTGTGCTCACTAAGGAGTTAAGTTGGATAGTTACTCTTACTTGGGTGATGTTCTTGCTTTGACTTTGTCAATGAGCACACAGTTTTTGTCTGAAAGTCTTTGGGCCTGTTGACCTGTCCCAGAGCCATGGCTGAAGCCAACGTTCTCATTGCACTTGAAATCGCAACCCAGCCCGCTTGAGTGGTAGAGATTTGTGCTTGAGTACTTCGAGTCCTACAGTGCTTTCCCCCTTTCCTGCTGCATTCCCAGAGGAATCAAAGTTCTCCTACAGGGAACAGGACATGAATCCTACAGCAATTCAACCTACTGAGTCTCTAAGAGGGACAGGTTTTGACTCCAGCCTTCCCACAACCCCGTGTGAACAAGCACATCAGCAGAAACACCCTGGAGCAGACCTACTCTGTTAAAATTTACCATGGTTTCCTGTGTTTTTTTCTCTTTAACTGAAGTCCACTGAGCAGTCTTGCCAACTTGTCTCAGTGTCTCAGTGGTGCTCTGATGGCTTTTGCCAGACCAAACGAGCACTGCTTTCATGGCCAAGAGGTCCCAGTGGACATCTACGTGCACTACATGCGGATGTACTACATGGCTGGCACCTTGGCTGAAGTAAATCCACACTGGAATCTGACACCTGAGGGGCCTTACTGTAATACTGGTTTTGTGAGACTGCCTACTCCAGCCACACTTACTGACCATTCAGGTTTTTGTAATATGCTTTAGAAAATTATGCTAGAAGACATAATGTCAAGAGTTAAGATCCCAATTGCTTTTCACCTCACTCGCTAAGTCTTGTGCAGTTGCATATTCCTAAGCAGGTAATCATTTTTGCTGCCTAACTGTGAAAGTATGGGATTTATATTTCTATTTAGATTATCTAAAAATTGAGCCTTTCATCTTCTGAAATGATTCCAGAAACCTAGATTCAGGCCTGGCTGATAATTTTTCCAGTGCTTTAGTATTGACTGTTAAAGCTGGCTATCAAGAAGCTGTTAGTATGGAGAGAGCTGGTAATGATGCAGCTGAGAAGCCAAACACCTCATCTCCATTTGAGTCTTTTTTTTGTCTTGCAGATGAGAGAATCTGTTCACCACCCTTTATGGAGCTGACAAGTGCCTGTGGAGAAGATACCTTGCAGCTTATAGAGAAGAATGGACTGGCATTCCCATTCAGTATGTACATGGGCTTTTTCTTGGTGCTTCTAGTAGGTTCTGAATATTATACATGCACCCCCCAAGATGTAGCCAACACTGTAGGAGTGTGGGTTTCATTACCAAAGTGCCAGGAGTGTTAAAACCTTCCTGAAACAAATGTTCTGAAACAGTCTACTTGGAATGTGGGACAAACCCCCTCCCTATCAGCTTTTACTTTGCCTTTCTTTGATGATCTTTACTTTAAACACCTTGCTACAGTAAACCTGCATTCCTGGGAAATGCTGATAGTTCTAACAAAGTTAGCCTTTTGCCCTGAACTTGTGCAGAAAGTTTCTCCTGACAGCTGTGTTCATTATTTTTCTTGAGAAAATCCCTTCCTTGCTGACTGCCTCCTTTTTTCACCCATCCCTACCTTGCCCTGGTCCAGGCTACAAATATGATCTTGGAGCGTAGGAGAAAGAGTGTAAAAGGCCAGAATCAACCTCTCTAAATGATGATGAAATTAAAAAATAATATTGAAAATCGATATAACATGGTATTGTGGGAGTGCTTTTGCTGTCTCATCTCTTTCATTTTTTTTTCTTCAAAAAAACCCCCCCAAAAAAACAAAACCCAAATGCTTCTGCTTGCTGGAGCATGTGTCTGTGAGACATCATATACCACTTTCCAGAATCTGAAGTTACCAACTTATTTTGGACTCTAGTGCAGGTCATCTGCCTTTCATGGCTGCCTGTCATCCTGCCTGGGAATTTGACTCTTCCAACAACCTCCAAAGAAGTCTTGTCCTATTCACCCCCTCACTGCTTGCAAGTTTTCATCTCCTCTGCTTAACATATAGATAACATTGGCTCTAGTCATGGTGTGGGTCCCAGGGTCTTCAGCTCTTCTCTGGTTTTATAATAGCAGGAGCATGTTGTTTCTTTCCTCTTACTGGTTTTAGGATGGAGGTGGGAAGCAAGATATACAGAGCAGGTAAGGAATATGAAGGAGAAAGGGGAATTGCTGGGCTCTTTCTACATTTTTTGTCCCCCTCTATGGTTGCCTACGAAAAATATGTTGTATCTTCTTGTTCAGCCCGTTTGGTTTCCTCCTCCTCCCCAAAAACAGGGAGCTAGGAAATGAAGTTGGCTTCCACTGTGTGCTTGTTCCCTTGTTTTCAGGACAATGGTGTTTTGTGGTACCTCTAAAGTAGCTCCAGCCTGAGGCAGAATCACATACTTGTGAAGATGGCTTCTGAGTAAGCAGGATGGCAATACCAGTACTGGTACTAACTTGTTAGCTGATGCTTTGCATCTCTGTCTAGTCCTAATAATGACCTCTGCTTGCACCTTAGTTACAGGGAGAAATTGAGAGAGGAGGGCTTGGAGCAAGCCAAGCTTTGCAGTGATTAAGGGCACTGTTCAAGCAGAGACTGTCACTGGTATCTGGTACAGTCAGTGCCTCGGTCTGGTGAACTGCATGTGTGGGTGGGAACAGATTCATAAGGGTTTTGTGTGTCCTGTTTCAATGGTGCATTGTTTTTTCTTTTTTATTTGCCCAGTTTGTAAAACCAGAGTGGCCCATGGAACCAACTCTCATGAGGTGAGTTAACAAACTTCTGTAGTATTATCCCTCTGCTTCCAGTCCCCCCATGGTGGTTTGGCTGGTGCTTTCTGATCCTGTAGTGGGCAGAATAGGGGCTATGCCCAAATGACTTCCCTTCCCCCACCTCTCCCTTGTGTTTAATTACACCATTATTTTTTCTGATTTATTTGAAGTGAAGTTAAAAGTGACTTTAACCGCTTGATGTGGAAGTTCTTTCTAGCAGTTTCTAGCTTCTATCACCTAGTTGCTTCTAGCAGTTCGTGGTCTACAGTCAGTTCTGTGTGCAAGGAATCTCTTTCAGCTTCTGCTTTGGTGGGAGGTGACACTAAGTGGTGTTTCCACCCCACCATGTTTCTCTTTCAGAATGTATGTGGTGCAGGTGAGAAATGGTTTTGTGCTGCAGATGAAGCAGAAGTGTGAGTGAAGGCCAGCTGGTTCCTTTCCTTGAGAGGAACGGAATTGCAAATAGAGATGGTGTCGAGGCATGTTCAGTTATAACAACACGGCTGGAGCTGTGGGAAGAACAGGGCTTGTAGAACTCTCCGCTTTCCCTCCTTCCCATAAGGCAATTACAGTTAAAATGGTCATGTATTCCTGGAAGGAGTGCATTCCCTGTGAGCCCAGCTTCCTCTAAATTTAGGCAAGCTGAGTCCTGTTTTAATTCTTTTCCATTTGTGCTTCCTGCCTTCCTGCTTACTGCAGCTCAGTTTTGAGAATCCAGCCCTCACTGCTGGCTCTTGCAGTGCCTGGCTTCCTTTATTAACATGGTCATCGGTCCAGGTTTCCCAGCTGCTCCTGAAACGTGCAGTATGTTGCTGCAGTGTCTCTAAGAGGTGAAGGCCCTAAAGTAAAATAGAAGTCTAGACAAGCAGAATGCCTACAGCTGAAATCTTGAGTGACCAGCATTTTCTTCAAAAAATGAGGCTAGATTTTTCATGCAGGCTTTAGCCTGGATCATTTTACAAGCATGACAGAGGAGTCCTGTTAGTTTGCCCGAGCAGCTGCCATAAATTTTTGCCATCGTTCCTGAGAACACTTGGGGACTGGGTTGTGAATTAACTTAAGACTCCAGCTTCCCTACTGATTTTTCTGTCGAGGGTTCCTGTGCAACAGCAGCCTGAAATGCATGAACCTTTCAGTGCTTGTCCAGTCAGGCTTGGACTCAGTTTCCTTGGTGAATCTTTCTTTGCTGTTCTTTCATACAGTGCAGACATACCTCAGCCTCCTGCCAGAATTCCATTATCTGAGCAAAAATTAGACTAAAATACAGTTGTAGGCTATACTTTATCATAGAAACTTTATGACTTGAGCCTAGGAGAACCCCTGGAAAAAAAGCCTGAAGTCATGTGTGGTGTTTTACATAGTAGTAGTAGCCATTTTTGGGCTTGCTGAGTTCTCAGGAGTGATCCAAAAGTGTATGATCAGAGAAGAACTGTCCTGTAACTGCTATTTTATGGTCAATAGCGGCAAGGAAAACAGAATAAATACTCTGATTACAGTACAGTCTGTCTGAAAGACAGAGCATAGGTCTAGAAGCAAGAAATAGTTGCCTGTTGTATTCATGACTTCTTTGGCTTTTGGCAAATCACTTCATTTTCTGTAGAGATATTCCCACTGCAGAGCTGACACTGGAATTAGAACAGAGACTGACCAGAAACCTGCTTTTCTTCATAAGATGACTATTCGGAAAGTTCAAGTACTGGCTAACAGGGACAGCTGTAGGTGCAGCCTTGAGTTTGGGTCTGGTGCCCGCCAAGGCTGTCAGTCTCTGCATTTTGCAGTGAAAACACAAGCTAGTTAAGCCAAGGTGCTGCTAGTTAGTCTTCTTGTGGTGTCCCACAGTTCTGCACGGCCTCTACACTAAAAGTTGACATCAGCCAGCTCAGCACTTAAACCCTACTTGACAGCACTGTTTGTTAGACTTGAACAGAGATGGTACCTGAAGGTTGTCCTTCCCAGCTGCCAGCAGGTCAGAACATAACTGACCTTTGGTAAAGCTGCTGTGAGATATCACTGAGACTTACAACCTGCAGAAACATGTCTTTTTCTCAGTGTTGAGCACACAGGAATGAAAAGGCAGAGAATCACTGTGGTTTTTTGAGACTGAATTCCTTAAGGACGCTGTCAGTAAAAATACTTGGTGCCAAATGTTTTGTTTTGCCTCCAGAAGAGCTCTGCATTTATAATGCGGAATGCTGTTTGGAAATTGTGATATCAAGTATTGTTCTCATGTTACTGCCAGACACAGCAGGTCTGTGACAAAGAGCGAGTGCCCCTTGCAAGTGAATTCTTGGAACTGTATTCATGCAAGCTAAAAACAGAGACATCACAGAGAGCCGGTATAACACAGCACCATGGAAGTTATATAGGTTGTGTGCTAGTCCATGGGGCTCTCAGCACAGAGCTTTGCAGAAGGAAAGTTTCACATCGTTTCCAGTGGCCTGGGTCAGTTCAGTGCTGAGCAGAAACTCTCTGAGTTTCCACACTTCTAAAATAGGGTGACAGGTACCTGCTCATCTTATGAAGGAGTAGTTTGTAAAGATTAATTAGCTAATTTTTAAGGAGAACACTATAGGAACAGCACAATTCTTGCCAGTATGATGTTGTAGATATTATAATGCCAGCAGTCTACACAGGAGGAGGATGAGAGCAGTGTTTCTTGCCACCAGTGAGAGACAAATGAGATCTGTATGATGTTGTTGCTGTGAATGATGTTGATGGACAAGTCTTCTGGTTAGACTAGGTTTCTTGCACAGGTTGTTACCACTCGCAGATTTGCTCTGTGCTGTCAGATAGCATCTGGTATAGTAGAAGCAGAGTAAGAGTATCAGCTGCTAGCAGGTATTGAATGCACACATTTACTTGGACTCAGAAAATGTTAATCTACTGAGTCATTGTGCATGCATGCAGACAATTATGTGATCTAATGTGGTCTACCAGATAAGGAGGAATAAGGACAAAAATGTTCTCAGACTTTCAACGATGAGCATGTAGTCACTACATCATTTATCATGGATATGGTTTTGAACAACAGAATGTATGATATTTACTATTTTTATTACAGGAACAAACTAAGGTGTTAGCAAAAATTCAGTCTGAAAGTACGGTGTACATCAGATGAGCAGCTGTCATACATAATATATGAGAGAGAGCACAAAGTGGTAGTTTCTTTGTAAAATTCTTCTAGTGACCCTGACTTCTCTAAGGTACAGCTAATCTCAGAAAGCACAAAAACTGACAGGAAGCATACAGAAGGAGCAAGCAAGCAGTATAACTCATCTGTACCATGCTGAGGCAGGAAGCTCCAATTTTATTCTGTTTATCGCTGTGGAGTCACTGCCGGACCAACAGGAATTCTCCTAGCTTCTCTGTACTTTCTTGCATCCCAAGTAAAACACTAGGCCCGAGCAGGCCGGTGAGAAAATACTAACAGGCAGAAAAAAACCCTTGTGTTTCAGAGCTTAGGAACTTTTCTGGTGAGTGTTGTGCATCTTGCACTAACTGAGGTAGGCGGCAGGCTCAAAACTTAGAAGCTGTTCACTTCAAGGCTCTTCAGAGGGGGATCATGCTCTAACCAAAGCATCTCTTCCTGTGGGAGTGAATTTTGATAATTATATATGCATGTAAGCATGGTAAGGGAGGGATCAATGGAAAGAGCAGCGTAGCATGTTCTGAATACATACTGGCTCACTAAAGTACTTCTCTACACCTACCAGTACCGCTTCTGTGCTCTTTGAGGCAGCTGTTGTTCATCATTCAGGCCCTATAAATGCCTTCCTTTTTGGCATATTTGTTCCAATCTCTTCAAGAGGACTACCCATTTGGAGTGATGGGATGAAACCAAGCCAAGAAAGTCATTAGGCTGTCATTTGCTAGCAGTAAGAACTCCTAGAGTCTGAAAAACCCACTCTGATGAAGTGGGTGAAAGCCTAGTGCTTAGGCCATTGCAACTGGACTGAACCAAACCACGGGGAGTAGAGCTGTGGGGAAGAACTCATTGTTAGAACATAGAACTGTTCCTTCCGTTACGGTAAACGCTTCTATTCAATACAGACTTTGTCATCTGTGTTGGTCAGGTGGTTTACCCTTTTGTTGTACCTGTAGTTGCAGTAGCTTCTCAACTAAAAGCAGTAAATGAAATTGCAAAGAACTGAGAAGAAAATGTTGATTGAAAATGAGAACTGCACTGGCAGTAGTGTTTGGAGAGTTGCGTGTCAGTGAAATGAAACGTAATGAAATAGGACTAGCCACTCACACATGATCAAAGTATATCCACCAGTAGATGTTCCTTCTCACTGCTAGTCAGGTGGTGGGTAAGTGTGAATTATTGAAAGACTTGTGCACAACTGTGTGTGTATGTGTTTCCAGATGGCGATCATCTTCAACCAAGAAGGCCTGAAAGCTGTCCGCCCCCCTTGCGTCATTCAGAGCTTCATCAATCACAATGCCGTGCTGTATAAAGTCTTTGTGGTTGGGGAATCCTACACCGTGGTGAAAAGACCATCTTTAAAGAACTTTTCTGCGGGTATCTCAGGTACGTTTTGCCAGTTTAAAAGGAAATGTCAGATCGTGGAGCCTTGGCAGCAAACAGCTCAAAAGAAAAAGGTCTTTGAAAAGGCTGCTGAAGTGAAGGCAGCTGGTTCTTACTAGCCATGTTTCCTCTACTGTATTATTTCAATAGGAAGAGAGAGAACTCATCCGCTCTGGAATACATATGAATGACATTCATATAGGAAATATTTATGCAATGGTAACCTGAGTCGTACCTGTTAGAAACAGTAGTATATGTCATGTGGAAGGGGGGAGGTAGAGAAATTCTCTAATTTCACAGTAAGTTCATGTGTCATTTGTTCCGGAGTTTGTTTATAAATGTTCTTTGGAGAGAATTTCCTGGATTCCATCGTTTCAGAACTTCCTCTCCGTATTTTTACCTTGATTATGAATGTGTGTTTAGATTTAAAGTTCGCTTGTGCTGTCCCCTAAACGAGCCTCTGTGTTCATGTGAGGCCCAGCATTGTAAACCTTCGTGGGAAGTGTCTTTTGNGAGGGAGGGAGGACTGCGTTTATCAGCAAGGACAGTAATCCTCACATATGTCACTAGACATCAGCACTTGGAGGGTTTTCAGTAAAGGTTACTAAAATTTCCTTCTGTGGAAAAAAAGCTGTATTCCTGAGAACTGCATTCTGTGGGCCTTCAGAAGCAAGAAGAAATTAGCAGGGCATGGGTGGGAGCATGATTTGCCTGCAACTGGACAAATCCAGGAGGTGGGGATGGGAGGGGAGAAAGTATCAAACTAAAGGAGATGAATTAACAAGTGCCAGTTTCTGTCACTTCTCTTAGTGGTTTCTGCTGGTCTTAGTATGTCCATGTGTGCTCATTTTTAGTGTATGTTTAGCAGGATCCCAGTAAAAGTCCTTGTCTGTAGGTTTGTGTGCCTGTATTTATATTTAGATCTGCTCTATGTCTGATAGATAGATTAGGCCAGAATCTGTACTCATATAAACTGTTAGGACAGTTGGTCCTTCTGCTGGAAGAGAAGGTTTTAAGGCATCTTTCTAAAAATGCCTTAGCTAATGTCTCATCCATTAGTGTAAGACTTGAAATTTTTCTGGAAGCCCACCTAAAAGTAAGTTTTGTGGACACATCAGGATCAGTGTTTGGCTTTCTTACCCTACTCGGGAAGGTTTAAGGGGGCTGTGCTGCCTGCACTCCGTGAGCTGACTTTCTGAAAATACAGTGCCTTCCTAAATGGGAGGAGAGGCAGGAAGAGTAATATGGTGGTGTCAGACTGTGGAGTGGATGTGGGTTTGGTTTTCACAGCTCCCCCATCTTTATCATATGTAGCCCTGTGACTGCTCTTAAATGTCCACTCAGAAACCAGCAGAGCAGAAATACTCTTATTGCTGGTGCCACCTGCGTGCTGAGACTTTGGTCCCAGTGTTCCCATGTGGGTTGTCTGTATGATGCCATCAGTCCACTGTCATGGCAATCCCAAGGGAACACTTGTGGTGGATTTCTCCTTGCCAGTAAAACCTCCAGCACAGAGGAATTGGGGTGGGAAGTGCTGGTAAAATTGTCCCCATGGTTTCCACTGCGGTGTGTTAGTGCCTTCTGTCACCTCAGAGTGTCTCCTGCATTCCCGTGGTGCCTCCAAAGGGAGGGTGCGTCCTGACCATGGAAGTTACTGCTTTCCTCCTTGGTGGCAGTGCTCTCCCCAGGTTCACGGGGATGTCAGTGTTCCCTGGGTGCTGCGCACCTACTGCCTGCAGTGAATGCAGGTTCTCCCTTCTACCACATGGCTTCCATTGGAACTGCCACTTCGAGTACAGCAAATTAGTAGAAATTATCTTCCTGAACTTAGTTATTTGGCTCTGGTGAAGGAAGGGAAAGGAAACGGGTGTCTGTTAACCCCCTGCAGTTCTATTTTTGTGTGACCCGCGGTGGGTCTTGCCTGTGCAAGCAGCAGAGTGCTGGGCAGGAAAGGCTGGGGGGGCAGAGGGTGGGCAGGGGACTTGCCCGAGGGTAGGGGGAATCAAGACTGGATTCCCGGGGCTGCAGTGCCATCTACTGTTCCTTGCACTAGTCCTTTGGAAATTAAAATCTGGTATGAAGTTATTTACAACCTGCTTTTAATTCCAGACAGAGAATCAATATTTTTCAACAGCCACAATGTTTCAAAGCCAGAATCCTCATCTGTCCTAACAGCAGTAAGTACCCTTGGTCTTTTTTCCTCTTGCATGGCTGGAAAACCATCTAGTCCTTTCTTACCGAAGCATTAGTAGCTAGAGACTATCCTTCACAAGTTGTCTGCTTCTGTGTTGCAGGCTGAGGTGTGTTTGGTACAACGAACCAGCATGACTGTGTGTCCCTCTGGTTCCCCTCACCCAGCTCCGGTGAGGAAGCACTGGTGCAGCAGCACGTGCTGCTGGCCAGGCCTGGGCACCCCAGAGATAATCTAGGCAAAGGGAAGAAGGAGGTTCTGAATGCAAATATCTGGCCTTTTCCTGTCCAGAGAGATTAATAAGCATAAATCAACCTTCTAGGACTCAGTTCTGTGAGGAAAGAGAAACAGTGAAAATTCAAGCAGAGAAATTGCTTTGGGCAGGGCCACAGAGGGCCAGTACCTGTCTGTGGTGTGAGCACACCCGAGCTGTGACCACGGGACTATTTCTGGGTGTCTTCTGAATCCAGCAGTGCCAGCACACTGCACAGTTTCACACTTGCATTACCAGTCCTTTTAATAAGCCTTGCATATATAAAAACTAAAAAGTTCTCAGGCACTCAGCTGCTGTGAAAGTCACTTTACAGGACTGGGTCCTTTCAGTCTCTGAGTCTCCAGATTCTTTTCTGTTTCTCAAGCTCTACTGGGGAATAGTTTCATAATCAGCAATGATTAAATTTGTGTGCAACACTGGTGGGCCTGCTAAATATTAAAGCTTTAATTGTGCTAGTCATAAATCCCTTTATGGCTAAATTTACTTTCAAACTTGGAGAGCATATGCTCCTGTGGTTTACCTGCCATCCCTCTTGTCCACATACATACTCCATACACATTTCTGTTGGCATAACAGCATACTTCTGCTGCATAACCTATTGTTTTAAAAGTGAAAAAAATCATATATCCAGTCATAAATAACCTGAGTTTTTCATCCTAATAAATATTTATAGAATAACTTATACATGAAAACCCACATAAAAGATAGATACTTTGAATTACCCTCTGCCCTGAAGATATCAGCCAAGTTGTGTTCTATGGCTCAAATGAAACTAATAGCAGAAGTCTGGCTTATCAGTCCTTTAATATACACCTTAATCTATATTTAAATAGCAGAATGATACGCAGAATATTTGTAGCATGTGGTTAAACACGCCAGCTGTATTTGTTTTTATAAGGTGTAGATCTAGTACTTAAACTGGTGAGTCTGATTCTCCATTCATTCTTGTACTGCCATGTCTCTTGAGGAGCTGCACCAGTATGAAGAGGAAGAACTAGGTGCTTTAGAGCAGGTGAACTGCCAATGTGGGTAGGATTCTGAATTATGAAAGCAGTTTTGCTTTGGTGTCTTTCTTTGTTTCATGCCACTGGTTCTCTGCAATTAGATTTGGTGTATATGCACCTGGAAACCTCTGAAAATTAATCTTTCCACTAAAAAGACTGTTTAAAAGTCCCTTAGTAACGTGTCTTTTTCCACTTCAGCTGGATAAAATCGAAGGAGTATTTGAGCGGCCCAATGACGATGTCATCCGGGAAATCTCCAAGGCACTGCGGCAAGCTCTGGGAGTTTCCCTCTTTGGAATTGATATCATCATTAACAATCAGACTGGGCAGCATGCGGTCATTGATATAAATGCATTCCCAGGTGAGAAAGGCATTCCCACTCATGCTTTGTGGAAATTGT
Organism: Aegotheles bennettii; assembly: GCA_013398125.1. NCBI lineage: Eukaryota > Metazoa > Chordata > Aves > Caprimulgiformes > Aegothelidae > Aegotheles > Aegotheles bennettii. The sequence continues at coordinate 213,989 of VZRW01001979.1, read as the reverse complement.
GCAGCGTGTGCTTTGTATGAAGTTTCACTGCTGGTTTCTCCCATCATTGCTTCCCGGGTAGGGGACAGGAGAGCAGCAGCCAGATTCTTCTGAGATCAGATGCAAACAGCATCTGGAAAGGGTGGAATCCTAATCTAGATGTGGAATGTGCTACTGAATTATTAACCCTTAGGAGATACGGTGAAATTTTAGTGGCCAACTATAACATGGCTGTCATGCCCTTCCCTGCAAAGGGATGCCCAGGAAAGTGAAGCATGGGACTGTGTGCCTGGGACCTGGCCTTTCTGGACCCATTCCTCATTCTGAAGGTGAAAAGAATAATAATGTGTTCTATTTTAGGAGAGCCATTTAAGATTTCTTTTTTTCCAGACTCTGTGCCATTAAAAGTGTTGAGGGGGTGGAAGCAGCAAACTGTTCCTTTGCAAATCTCTTCCTGTGCAAATTGATTCCCCGTGAAAAGACATTTTGTGCACAGAAGTAACACCACCAGGAATCCAAAGATGATGTTAAAATTGTAGGTGCACAGAAGTTTCTGCAAAGGATGAAATATCCTTGCAGGTTCTCAAAAGTGGATCTTGAAGTAAAACAATAGAATAAAGCATGTGAAAACAGGTAAATTTGTCCTCCACCTTTTTTAGTGCAGCATGTGTCTTGGAAACAACTAAACAAGCTCCTTGACCACTGGAATTGTTAAAAGGAGTTGTGTGTATAATGGGACATGATAATGATCTGTCACTTGTGCTAAATTCAGTAGGCTAACACAGGAAAAGAATACATCATCTCGTTCCATGCTGTTTCGCCTGGGCTTTTTCTTTGAGAATCGCCTCTCATTACCTGGTGATGTTTGTTACCAGAGACTGCACAGGCTGTTACAGTTTGTTTAACCTGTCGTTGAGGCTTTGAGTTTTCAAGATGGCTGATGTATCTTTATATTTAGAGATCTTGCTCTGAGCCCCCAATCTTCTTAACCTTTCAGTCCAGGTCCTCAATCCCACTGCTGCCCTGTAGTGCCTTGCCTGTGGATCTGCGCAGTGATTGGCTTGCTTTTAAAAATCCACCCTGCTATTCTCAGATCACTTTGCAGTGTGGTTCTACCGTATGATGTTGATGCAATCTGCAGACCTATGAAAACAATAGTCTGCCAAGAGCCAGTGAAACAACCTAAACTGGGTGTCAGATGGAGCCAAATGAGCTTTATGAATGGGATTATAGTTCCAACACTGGGTCTTGAAGTCAGTGATGCAGGACATTCTTTTGCAATCCTGCATCCTGTGTTTTGGTTTGGTGTTTTGGGATTTTTGGTTTTTTCAAGTGTTGTTTTGGATTTGGTACTTTGCACAGACTGAAATTCCCCTTTTCTTGAAATGTTGAAAAGTCCAAGTTGGGGAGCAACTAGTAGCAAACTGATCTATTTAAAGTGACTAATGTCTTTGTCTTGTGGCAAAAGTTTGCAAAACTGCCCTCAGCCTTGTCCTCTTCTGTACTTCTACCCTAATGCAATAGTTTTTGATATTCAGCCCAAGTCTTGTGTTTCATTCCTGCACTAGGGCTACAACAATCCCATGCAATGCTACAGGCTTAGGGAAGAGTGGCTGGAAAGCTGCCCAGCAGAAAAGAACCCAGGTAGCCAAGAAAGCCAACAGCATCCTGGCTTGTATTAGAAATAGCGTAGCCAGCAGGACTAGGGAAGTAATTGTCCCCCTGCACTCAGCACTGGTGCATTTAGTTTTGGGTCTCTCACTATAAGAAGGACATTGAGGTGCTGGAGTGTGTCCAAAGAAGGGCAAGTGTTCTAAGGAGCAGCTGAGGGAACTGGGGTTGTTTAGTCTTAAGAAAAGAAGGCTCAGGAGAGAACTTACCTCTCTCTACAATTACCTGAAAGAAGGCTGTAGTGAGATGGGTGTTGGTCTCTCCTCACAAGTAATAAGTGACAGGACAAGATAAAATGGCCTCAAGTTGTGCCAGGGCAGGTTTAGGTTGGATATTAGGAAAAACTTCTTTACTGAAAGGCTTGTCAGGCACTGGAACAAACTGCTGAGGGAAGTGGTTGAATCACCATCCCTGAATGTGTTTAAAAGTCATATAGATATGGTACTTTGGAACATGGTTTAGCAGCGGACTTGGCAGAGCTAGGTTAGTAAAGTTAGTTAGTTAGGTAGTGGTTTAGTCCTTGTAAGAGACCTGAAAGCATGGAGAAGCTTCTGGTGGTCTGGTCTACATTGTGTCTCATACAGAATTGTTTTGGTGGTGAACATGTGAGCAGTGTAGGTAGCTACTGGATTTATCACCATGATGTAGGTTAAAGACCAGTTGGAGAAAGTCCAGAGGCCAGCAGCAGAGTCCATATATATGGAAGAGAGAAGGCTAGGGGTAGACAAAGCTGCCTTCACATTTGTAAAAGGTAGCAGAACTGAGAGATCTAGGCTGCTTTCAAGGGCTGGTGAGGTCAGAAAAGAAGCAACGGGGTAACATACAACAAAAGAAAAAGTTACATCTCAACACAGAATACTGTTGCCCAAAAGCCCAGGCAGCTGCACTTCCCTCCAAGAGCCAGTATGATTAAAGGCTGAGCAGCTTCAAGGGCTGGCTTCATTGATGGAGCCAGCATCTTGTTAATGAGAAGTTCAAATTCAGCCATGCTCGAAAGAGTCACTGATGGGCTGCATCAGCAGGGGAACCTCAGTTGCTATCTCAGTGCAGTCCCAGGAAGGGGCTTTCCCTTGCTCCTCTTCCTCAAGTCATCCTGTCCTGCAAGGGTTGCAGTAGTGCCAGACTGGAGCCAAGTTAGACACTTTGGGGACCTGCTGCATTATCTCTGCACCACTGCTTTGGGGAGGGGAAGAGGTGACCCTTAAGGAATATTCACAGCCTCTTTCATGGAGCTCAAACCGCAGCCTGGGGACAGGCCTGACCAGCCTTGTCCAGTGGCCCAGAGGCTTGGCTTCTTTGTCTGCTGTCTTTCGTGTTTACCAGGCTTGAAGCTTATTTGAGCCTGTCACTCCATGGATGTCATCTTGAGATTACTTTAACATCAGAATTGAGAGCAGGTGTACCTGTAGGAGGATGTTGTCTATTATCTGCTCCATTTGCACCAGTAACTCTTAGAAAAGATTTTAAAGATAAGTGTCTAAAAGGCCTGTTGTGTCCCCTGTTCTATGGGAAACCGCTGGGACTATATTTATCTGTGGTTACCAGCTGAAATATTTAACTGTAGGCACAGTCATGTAGCGTGTGGGTTTTATGTTGTCTGACCTCAGGCAACCGAGAGAAAAGGCTTTGCAGAGCCTGCTGTCCTGTGGCTGAGCTCACCCAGCCCGAGCAGCAGGTTGTGTGCAAATTCTGCAGCCTGTCACCAGAACAGGTGAACTGTTGGTTCTGGGTGCATATAGGTGGCAGCTGGAAGCATCACATATGGACGTGCACTTTGTGTGTGTAAATATGCTGCCACAAATGGAGGACATGGGCTATCCATTTCTCTCTGCCCAAGGGAAGATGCAGAAAAGCAGAGAGTGTGTCAGACCAGGGAGAGGTTCCTAAAAATCAGGCAGGTAGCATCTCTAATGCTAGCTTAAAAATGCTCCTAGGCATTTCTTGATTCTGCAGAGCTCAGGGGAGCAGTTACTTTTTTTCAGATGCGTTGCTGGGTGCTCTTCCTTCCTATCTGTGCTCATTCCGAGGACTCTGGAGACTGTTCACAACATAGCAAAATTCAGACCTCTTGTAGACAGGCATTTCCAAAATGGTTTCAGTGGGCAGGGTTAGGATAGTACCTGCTGGAGCACAATTCACAGGATCACAGAATAACTTGAGTTGAAAGGGACCTTAAAGGTCATCTAGTCCAACCCCCCTGCCATGTGCAGGTTGCTCAAAGCCCCATCCAACCTGGCCTTGGAATGTTTCCAGGGACAGGGAATCCACCACCCCTTTGGGCAACCTGTTCCAGTGTTTCAACGCCCTTATGGTGAAGAACTTGTTATGTCTAACCTAAATCTGCCCTCTTTCAGTTTAAAACCATTACCCCTTGTCCTATCACAACAGGCTCTGCTAAAAAGCCTGTCCCCATCCTTCTTATAGGCCCCCTTTAGGTATTGAAAGGTGACAATGAGGTCTCCTCGGAGCCTTCTCTTCTGCAGGCTGAATAACCCCAATTTTCTCAGCCTTTCCTTGTAGGACAGATGTTTCAGGCCTCTGATCATTTTTGTGGCCCTTCTCTGGACTCATTCCAAGAGGTCCATGTCCTTCCTGTGCTGAGGGCTCCAGAGCTGGATGCATTATTCTAGGAGGGGTCTTACCATAGCAGAGTGGAGGGGCAGAATCACCTCCCTCGACCTGCTGGTCACAGTTCTTCTCATGCAGCCTGGGATATGGTTGGCCTTCTGGGCTGAATTAATGCAACTTGTGCTTTGAAGCATGCAAAGCTTGTATCGTCCCACCGATTCCTTGTGTGACATGAACCCTGCATTCATTGCCAGTAGTTTCCAAAGGTGTAATTTAATCTGTCCTTGATCTCCTTATCATCACGGCACAGTGATGTCCTACAATTGACTTTTTTGAGAGGTCTGCAGCAGCGGCCAGTGAACAGAGCAAGGCAATATCCAGTTTGCAGCCTTCCCCAGGCATCCCAAGCTCAAGGGTTGAGACACCCTGGTTCTTTTCCTCCCTTCCTTGTATTCTTTTTTCACAAGCGTGCAAAGTTTCTCCGGAGTGACCAGCCAGAATTATTTGGGCCTTTGCACACAGTGTGCAGAAGGCTTGCACAGAGAGCCTGCCTGACAAGTACAGCTTCCTTACGCTGTAACATCTGCCGATTTCAGGACTGAATAGCTGGCCATCTTATTCCCGTTAAATATTTAAAGCAACTTCTTTATGAGTTTGCCAGGTGCCCTTAAACAAGGATGGTTTGTTTTCAGTGAGCAGACACGAAACACTCTAGGGTACTATGGATCTCTCTGAATATTAAAGCTGTTACTATGGAGATGGCTTATTCCCAGGGTGTTTGAAGCCCTCTGAGTAGATTTGAAGGCTAATCCCGTGGCTTTTACATAAGCAAGAAAGCATAATAAACACCTCTGTCAAAGAGGGGCAGATCTTGTTCTGGCTCCCATGACCAGAGTCGTAGTTGGCCCCTGCCAACCGATGGATTATCTTGCAGGGTGCTGGGAAACTTGACGTTTTGAAATGGCTTATTTGTTTGGTGAATCTGTTTAAAGGCCAATGAGAAAAGAAAACTGGGAGCTGTTGTCTGACATTGCTAGTGTTTTGTGTGACTTGTTATGTACCTAGGAAAATTGTGACTGAGCGCAATAAAATCCAAAGCAATGTAGCAGCCTCAATAAGAGTTAATTGGCTAACTTAATGGATCATAAATAAACCAGTCATCACATTTATCTTAAGATGAAATTATCCTCTTACCTTATGTCTTTCAGGAAGTTGGGTTTTTATTGCTGAAGGAAGTGAGTCTTTACAGGAGAATGGAGATTAAAATTGAATTATTTATGGATCTGAGGGACTCTTCTGCCCTGTGATCACATCACTAAAAGTGTTTTTAAATCTATTTTGTGGTCTCTTGTTCTGCTTATGTGCTGCTGTGTGAATGCATGCTACTTTTAAACTATTGCTTCAGTCACCTGAATTAATAGCAAGTCACCTTCAGATTATTTTTATAGACATGTTAAAACAATCAGCCTAGCCCATTAAATACACACTGAATGTCATATGTCACTGCTAAATAATAAATCAAATTGATAGCAATTTTAGGTAATGCAGTAGCATTTAAGATCCATTTCAAGACATTGTACTAATATGTTGCATGTCTGGTTCAATTTTAAAATGACTGCAGTGATAAAACTGTACCTGTACCAGAGTGTTTGAAATAGATCTAGAAGCTCTGTACGTCTACTGCCACCCTTTGTGTCACCAAAAATGTCATATCTCCTGGTATTCAAGCAACTGTTTTAACCAAGAAGCTTGTTGTTAAACTCTGCATTGTAAATTGTCTGGACTCAATTAACAGAACATACGGGAAGGTGGTTTCAGTACTGAACTGAAAGATTGATGTTTCTATCAAATACTGGATCATTGATATATGTTTACTGCCTCTTGAGTGTTTATCCAGACATTGCTCATAGCAGGGAACATGTTTTAAGTGCCAAGTTAGATTAGATTAGGCGAGCATCACATTGCTTCTTACACAGTGGGAAGCTGCCTTTTCCATAGAGTATGAAGCCAATCCTGCTGTCCTCTGAGGTTTCCCTAATACAGGGTATTGCTGGGCAAAATTTAGAGAGGGTTCAGATGCTCAAAGAAGCTGCATTAGAGCCACTTTCCACAGTAAACCTGAAAACAGGATGGAAAAGATCAGCATTGTACCACAGAGTTTGTAACTTAAGGAAAAACCTGGACTTGGCCGCAAATGGTAGAGTATTCCTAAAATTTTGTATGCACATATCTACTGGGGAGGAAAAAGAAACAAAAACTGAAAGGTGACAGTTTTTCTCATCGAACAAAAGTATTTTTGCAGCAATGGTCTCTGTTCTTCGTTACGCTAATCTGCTCATGCAGTCGCTTGAAATGATGTCATGGAAAAGAAGCCCTTTTATTAGCTCTTGGAGGGCAAGGACAGCCCAGGAAATAGACTGGTAGAGGCTTTTCAAAGAACTTTATAAAACTGACTTAATTGCCTGTTTTTCTCTCCTTCATTTTTCCTCTTTTCAGGTTATGAGGGCGTTTCTGAATTTTTCACAGATCTCCTGAACCACATAGCTGCTGTCCTGCAGGGTCAGGCACCTGAGGTGACTCAGCTAAACCACAGCAAGCTCCTGGCAGAGCAGACCAGCGGGATCATGGATGAGCGGATATGCTGCGCTAGCACAGGCTGTCTCAGCGTCATGGGAAAAGACTCCTCCTGGATTGTGGAAAGCGAGACCAACAGCTCAGTAAAACTGCAACACCAGAGACTAGGCTGCAACTCGGCAGTGTCCCCCAGCTTCCAGCAGCACTGCGTCGCTACGTTGGCAACAAAAGCTTCTTCTCAATAACTTGCCAATGCCATAGACTGAGAGAAAGCCACAAATTGCGGTCCCAGAACCAGATCAGGCTGTAACAATACAAATTAAAAAAATGAAAAAAACCACAAAAAAACAAAAACCGACACAAAACATAACACAAAAAAGCAAAATAAAAAACTTCATTTGATTTAACCTGATTTGCTGATGAAATGGACACAAAGATGGAGGGTGAGAAGGTGATTCAGATCCATTTCGTCAGATTCCAGTTGCAAATCTGTAGTGAGTTTACACACACGTGGGTTTTAACACTAGTCCTTTCATTGTGGGAGGGTTGCTCTTTCATTTCTATTATTCTTTGTAATCACTGGTGACCAGCATTTTAAAATCGGACCTCATAGTATCAAGAAGATGATAATGTTGAAATACAGTGTCTGAATGTAGCAGTGATAGAGATTTTTGCCTAAAATATTCCTTGTTCCCTTTTCTAGGTAGGCCATTGCAAAAGAAAGTGAAGACAACTTCAGCATCGCTAAATCTCTTGAAACGTTGACCAGTCAGGATATTGACAGGTAGCTTGCTGTGAAACTGTGGCACTTTGAGTGGGACAGAGCAGACTGGTTGTTCAGGGTGCAGAACTGAGGTGACCACCCCAGTTCCAGCGCAGCAGTTCTTCCCCCAGGCCTCATTGCTACAGTCAAAAGCAGCTTCTGCCCACGCTTACCAACAGCAACACGTTTGATCCAGACAGGGTGCAGATAGTTAGGTAGAGTGATTTACTACATTAAATATCATCCTTTCAGTTGTCTGCTAGTGGCAAAATCCTAGAAGAGTTAATAGAAACAGCTGATCTCTTAGCAGAGAATTTGATTCTCCCTCTATTGCACTTGTGAGGACTCTGGGACAGCTCTGCAAAAAGGCTGACAAACAGCCATGCATTTTCCTTGGAGCTGCACACCTGCTCTGCAGATCCTAAGGGGTAATGCAGGTGCTGCCTTCCACAGATCCATGCTGCTGTGCATTTTTTTTTTAATTTTGCAAATTAAACATAAGCAGAATTGTGTACCTTTGTATGAGGTAGAAGTCCATGACAGCTCTAGCTTAAAGACCACATTATTTTGTTGCGAGCTGCCAGATGAGGCCGTGGGGTAATTTACAGTAGTGCTTTATACTCCTTGTAAACTATAGCACAGCCAAGCTGTATCTTTCAGATACACAGTAAACCTACAGTGTTCACCCTCTATTGCATCTTCTAGCATGGCAGCATCTTCTGCTGTTGAGAATTCCTGAAACTTTTGCCAATTCTGAACACTAAACTGGAAATACCCGTCTGTCGGCGCTGAGAATGGAGACACTATTTTGGTAGACAGAGTGGCCTTTGCTTCGCTGTATAAGCCCTAAAATACATTTAGTGGGGTAGTGTTAAGAAAATTTCCTTAGTTAAGCTCCTAGCTTGCAGATGTGGGAATTTCTGTCTTTTCTATATTGTATTTGCAAAGCATCCATCAATGCAGCATTTAATACCAGTTTGTTTAGTATCATGTTTTAGATATCTACTCAAAATGAAAGGATCTAGAACTTAAAGCCCAGGTAGACCATGGAGAGAGGAGTAAACTGTGTAAAAGATGTCACCACCCTACCTGATGGTACCAGTCCTGGAGGGGAGAATGTTTTGAAGAGTGTTGTGTAGCAGTTCTTCTGTGTAAACGTTTTCTTAGGAGAGATTTGGTTTGTTCCCAAAATGCCATTCTTGGGAATTTCTTGTAGCCGGGATTGGATTTTTGAGGATGATTTAAGAAGAGATTATTCCACCTCTAGAGGGGTTACTAACTTTAAGATATTCCTATAGGGACTGGGAGGACCTTATGAGTGTGATATCTGTTAGATTCCAGGGTGCACATAAATGCAGCCAACTTCCTAGACTACTGCAGATCAGTTCTGAGCTAGACATGCTTCACAACCCTTGTATGCTTTGAGGCTGCTGGATCCCACAGTGTCTGCAGCTCGTAGGTCTCGGGTGGTTGTGGTGTGAGTGAGTCAGATGTACATAGGTAAGGGTTTATAAAAGTATTCATGAAGACCAAACCTTTCGTAAAGCCATGACTGAAATAAAATTGACATCTACAGTTTGAGGTTTGTTTTTGTTTGTTTAAAATAAAAAGTGTTTTATGTTACATGTGTAACAAAAGATACCCTCAGGAAGGAACTTGCCAGTGCATATTTTTGTATGGTACTTTCTTGTAACCAGCTGGTGGAGTGTTTGTAGACTTGCCTTTTGCCTTTTGCTCCCTTTATTCCAATGGCTTGGGTGGTTTTTTTCTTGTTTTATGGGTTTTGTTTTGTTTTTTTTTTATTGGGTGGTGGGGAAGAAGCAATGATGTTAAGACTGGGTTAGTAACTCATGACCTTTCAAACTTAAGTATGTTTACATGAATCTGAGTGTTGGATCCAGTGGAAATGTCTGTATGCTGTTTCCTAGTTAGAACATCAAATAAGAATTTTATTTTCCTGGCTGCCTTCTGAATTTTGGTTGGCCTATTTTGCACTGCTTTATTTCTCCAAAATAAACTACTGAAATATAATTGTGCATTTTAAACTTGTTTACAAATGATTGTTAAAAGTTTGTTTTGTAATTCTCTGAAGGCTTGCAGAAATGCTATATTTAAATATTACTCCATACCTTGGCAGTAACTAGAAAACAAGTTTAGGTCATTGGTGTGATCAGTGACATTTTTCCCATAGTCTGTAATTTATTTTTTATTTATCAAATGTATCGGTATCACTTTAATTTACCAGGTGCAGATGTGCAGGTACCTGTTGTGATGTGGCATTACAATAGAGTTTTCACATAAATTACCATGCAAATGCTGTACTACTATATTTCCTTACAGAAATTATTGTTATAGCTCATATACTAGAATATTGCTAAATCACAGGGGCAAATTGGGAGACCAACTTTTGAAAGCCCAAACTGTTAATTACCAAGTATTCAGACATATGAGTACATTATTGCAAAACATTGGAGCATGTGTATGTTATTAAGCCTGTGCTAAAGTGCTTTTCTGAATTGCTGCCTCGATTGATAAGTTCAGGATAGTTATGATTTAAGATAAGCTTCACAGTAAGTTAGTTAATACTCTGTAGTCTTGTCTTTTTTTTGTAAAAGTATACGAGTCTAATAATATTAGACCATACTAGAATGCCCTTGCTCTTAAAATTGCGGACAATCTGAGGGAGATTTTCCATGTCTGTTTGAGTTCTGTTATTGTGTGTTAGAAAAGATTCTGCTGTGTTTCAGAGGCATAGCTATTATTGCTGTGTTGATGGGAGCAATTATATTAAAATTATATGGTCACCAGTTAGCTTCTTTAGGGATCTATTTCTGTTCTGCTTCACTGTTAGAAGTCCACAAGAATACCATTAGCTTGGCTGGAATTTCTCCAGGTTTTGTGTCAGTGTGGTTGAGGAGATGGGACTCTAGTTTCCACTGTAATTATGTGATCGGCTTCAGTAGATGAAGATTTCTCCCTGTTGAGGAGAACTTGAGTGGTATTATTACTGCCTGCAAAGCAAAGCCATCACCATCCTCCTCCCCCTCTAGCTGACTTTGCCACCTTATGCTTGGGTTTGTAATGACTGTACCAGGACATCCCCATCGTTCAGTGAAAACCAGCTGCAGGAATGAAGCCTAACTAGGAGCATCGGTGCCGACACCTGTGGTTTCTGCAACACAGAACTACCACTGGGCTGATGCTGTTTTGCCTTTGGTTAACCATGTGTCCTGCTATTCAATCTCTGTGCTGGTCTGGGCTGGTCCATAGGTAGGGTGCGCTATTTTTATTAATACTATTCAGACTATTGGAATGATAAAGCCACTTAAAGATCTCTGTCCTCAACGTGTGAATGTTTGTGCAGAGGAGGTCTGCTCAGATGGAAAACCACCAGTTTAATTTGTTTTCATCATAGATGAGTACAAACTAAGAACCTGACCCTGAGGCTTCACAAGGTAATGAGAATTGCTCAAGATAAAGCTTCAAGTTCTCCAGATAACTGCAGGCTGTATCCAGCCAGATGGAGTAGTGAGTAGGTAACAGAGACAGGATACAGTCCAAAGGCAACAAAATACATAGGGCCAGAGGTGCTTGAATTGGCTGGCTAAAAAGAACAAAACAAAGGAAAAATGCTTCTGTTATTTCCATCCAATAAAATAAAAATCCAGGCTTATCACTTCTTAGAATAACACTGGTTTCCCAAAGTCTTTGCATGGCAAGCAGTGACAAGTGAGTCAGGCTTTTTCACACTACCTTGCAGCCTTGCCTTCCACAGCTGTTCAGAAAGTCTTAGGTTTTGTTTTTTTAGTGAATATAGTCTATTTGAGTTTGCAGCAGTCTTCCCATGTGCACACTTCCAGGGGTTCACTTGCATTACCCTGTAATTTTCTTTTCCTCTCTCCTTTTTAGTAAGAGATGTATTGATTTCTGTATTCAGTATACAATTACTTTATGGTGTTGCAACTGTGTGTTTTGTAATTAGGAGTATGTGAAAATGCTTTGTGTAGATTAAAGTATTTCCTTTAATATAATCTCCTCTCGCTTTCATAGGTAAACAGACACACCATTGCAGATCACATTGCTGATTTTACTTGTAATATTGCTTTAATATCTATTTCAGAGGAATGTAACCTCCAGAAAAGTACTTTCCACATCTTCACTACCTTTTCTTTCCCTGTTTACTCTGTGTGGATTCAGGCCATCAACACTTGAGCTTTTGACCAGATGGGTTTCATATCCTACTTGGATTCTGTCATGTTTACAGGGCCACAGAAATTACAAAATATTGTTGAAGTTTGAGAGCATCCAGGTATAAGTGGAGATGTTGGAGAGATTCCTCAGCAACACAAGCACAATAGTTTCTGTAGCAAGCAAAGGCTCTGAATCATTCTTGCTGCGTGCATGCAGGTGGCCGTCAGGGTCTGGTCCACCCCTGCTGCTGTGGCAGTTTTCCTGTGGAAATGAAAAGTCCACTGCAAGGAAATGTCCCATATCTGTGATGCAGAAGGAGGGTGAGGCGCGGTAGTGCTTGGGTGTGAAATCCTGGCCAGTGGACATCGTGATACCAGTGGTCCAGAATTTCACTCTGTGCTTTTTGATAGCAATTTGGGGAGATCTTTTCTTTTTCTCTCCACCTTTCTTACCCTGAATCCAGTGGGGTGATGCTAGAAAATGCCTGTGGACTGCATGAGCTCATTACCGGATGATCTTGCCCAGCATGACATGAGTTGGCAGAGGGCTCCTGATATGTTGGGAAGTTTTTGTTGATGGCCTGGAAATCTCTTGGAACTCCAGAAATAGCTGAAACAGTGAATGGGGTTCATGAAAATCAGGTCTTCCTCTTCCATCCTTTTTAAGGAAACCCACATTTTATTTCCTCCTTCATTCTTTACACAGTAGATTTCAGATATAAATTATTTTAACATTTTTTTGTGTGAAAAGTCATATATACATATATAAAGTTATTAAAAGGTTGAGTATATGTTGAGTATAAAATAGTGACTTCTTTGTTTCAGATGTTAGCAGCCCCTAAAAATGAGTTGTTTATCCTCTTGTAAAGTCAGTGCTGTAAAAAAAAATTAAAAATAAAAGATGTATTAGATGTATCTTTTATTATTTATTTCTTATTCAGTATTCTATACAGCTTGTGTATACCCTTGTGAGAACCACATACTAAAATGCAGTTGTTCTTAAAATGGAGTAAGAACAATTCCTTGGGATCCCAAGAATTTTGAGAAAACTGGCCCTCTGAGTGTGAATAGTGTTGGATATTCTTCTTCACTCTCCAGCATTCCTCCCCACCTAAGCATGGCTGAATCTTGGGGACCATTTTGTGTATGTGCTCAGTTTCGCAAGTTCAGCAATATCTGTGTTCAGATCCAGCTGTACAGTGTTAACAAGTGTGTCTTGTGATTCGCTTCAACCTGGTTCACTATGACTTCTGAAACATAATTCCCGTTTTGTACTTAAACTTGTATAGAATGATATAAACCCTTAAAAGATCATGGCTTACTGTAAAAACCAAAAATACTTGCTATTTGGCATCTTACTTCAATTGCATGACTGATTAGACCTGATGATGAAGATGGTGCTTTTACCTAACAGCATTGATTTCAATGGTAATATATTAATTTTCTTTTCGTTTGCCAAGCACCTGTTTTGGACAATGTTTTGGTTTCAACAGTAAAGCAATATGCAGTAGGTATTGTGGCATTATCTCTGTAATTGTTAGAAGACACGATTGTCCCTTTCCAACACATAATGACAATAAATGCCTTATAACAAGTTTTACTTTGCTTTCTCTTTGTGAGCAGATAGAGCAGCGGGGTGAGCCACTCACTGGGGGGAGCCCATTTTCATGAGAATTTGGTTTTCTCATCCTTATCCAGTGCAGTTCTTTGCCGTTACTTTGGACCTCCTTGTACCAGCAAGATTTGATTTGATTTCTCTTCTAATGCTAGTGGGAAGTTGACTGTTTTTATCTTACTATATAACACAGCTAAACATCACTGGGATTCAGGCCACTGCTGTACTTAAGAATTTATTCCTGGCATAGACCTCTGGGCTGATTCTTGCTTCATCATCCTGGATAGGGAATTCTTGATTGCTCAAAACCTAGCAGGATTTTTAATCGGGGCCCTATTTTGACTAGTGCAGGAAAGATAGATGTCTCGCCCAGCAGCATTAAATTTTGCTAAGCAACGAGTCCGCTCAGCAAGGGCACTCATGTAAACACTGTCTGGGGATCTGCGCTTGGTGTCAGCCCCAAGGACAAGCCCTGCAGTGGTGAGTTGAGAGATGCCGTAGAGCAGAGGTACAGCTGGTCAGAGGGCCAGCATTTACCACCTGGTGAGGCATCCTCCCAGGCCCAGTGCTCAGTCTTTGAATTCTGTCTTTCCCTTTGAAGAAAGGCCTTGGGTCTCAAATGTTTGTGATTACTTGATTATCCAGTTGAGACAGTATTTATAGTAGATCCATCAAGTAACATTTTTCCTCTTGTGGATTTTGTAGCAGCAATCAAGTTCTGTCTGCTGTTGCCATCCTTTGTGAAAAAACTTGTATAACTCCTTTGGAGATGATGGCTGCATTTCTATGGTGGGCTGTTTGGTTTGGGTTTCTTTTGTGGACAGGAGGATGACCATGAGCCAGCAATGTGCCTTTGTGGCCAAGAAGGCCAATGGCATCCTGGGGTGCATTAGGAAGGGGGTGGTTAGTAGGTCGAGAGAGGTTCTCCTCCCCCTCTATTCTGCCTTAGTGAGGCCACACCTAGAGTATTGTGTCCAGTTCTGGGCCCCACAGTTCAAGAAGGACATGGAACTGCTTGAGAGAGTCCAGCGCAGAGCCACAAAGATGATGAAGGGAGTGGAACATCTCCCTTATGAGGAAAGGCTGAGGGAGCTGGGTCTCTTTAGCTTGGAGAAAAGGAGACTGAGGGGTGACCTCATCCATGTTTACAAATATGTAAAGGGTGAGT
>VZRW01001979.1:184967-199320 GCA_013398125.1 Aegotheles bennettii | reverse complement strand
TGGACTAGATGATCTTTCGAGGTCCCTTCCAACCCCTAGAATTCTGTGATTCTGTGAATTCTGTGATTTGGTTTTGGCGGGGGTGGGGTGAGTGGCTGAAGGTTTCTGTGACTTTTTTGTGACATGTAGGCCTGAGTTTGCAAGGGGTTATATGGGTGATGCTACTGGCAAAGATGCTGCCAAAAAAAAAGAGAAATGATCAATATGTAGAATGTGACTTTTACAGCTGGATTAACTCCCTAATAACTGACATTTTAGCACTTTCTGTGGAACAGCTTTGGCTTCATTTCTGTTCCTACATGTGTTTCCCTGAGGCTGATGAGCATGCAATCTCCCCAGGATGGGGTTGGGAGACTTGCAGCTTGCCCCAGTCCCCAGACAGGTTCTTGCCCTGTGCCTCATCCCAGTTTGTGCCCTGTGCTGGGGCAGTGCCTCAGCCTTTGGGCCTTTGGGCCGTGCCTCAGCCTCGCTGCCTCCTCCTGCCACTGTGTGTCTGCCCAGGGCTGGGGGCAAGGGGCATTGCCACTCTGCAGCTCCTCCAGCCCTCCCTGGGGAAGCTCGCCCAGTGGGTGGAGGATGACAGCTCTGGACACCCAGTGCCTCCTGCACTGAGGAGACCCCGCACCTCCACTGCAGTTCACTCTGTGGGCCAACGGGGCTGATGTTTTCGGCAGAATAAAGGAGTATGTTGAGTTCAAAGCCTGACAGCCATTCCTTGGCCATCTCAGCTGTTCTGGGCTGCAGGTGATGTGAGACAACTCAGCTTTGAACTGGTGGGATACAGCCCTGGCAGTGGGATGCTCTTTTCCTCTCCTGACGATACACATAGAAAGTCTAGAATCTTATGGTTGATCTTCAGAGACTTTTGGGGCAAGCTTCCCCAAGCCCAGACACCACCCGGTCCTCCAACCAGTGTGTGGCCTGAAGCCCAAAGGATGGGGAAGGTTGTGCCTGTTAGCACCATGCCAGCAGGCCACCACAGCTCCTGCAGGTCAACACATAGGAAGGGTGCCCCCTCAGGCCCAACCATCACCTCTGGGTGACACAGACCAGTAGTTTTCCACATGACTAGCCTATTTTTTATTTTTATTTTTTTTTTTTACCCACTCATGCACTGTCCAGAGAGCTGCATTTGGTCAAGTATTGCCAGTGTTTAAATTTCTAAACTGTTTTCCCTCTGGTCAACCCCATGTTCATCAGTGAGTAACGGATGTGACCCACATCTTGCTGAAGCACCCAGTGTGCTGACAACAGACTGAAGCTGCTAAAACAAAGGAAGGAACCCACTGTCGTTTTATTTTTCCTTAGATAAATTTTTTATATAGAATATATTACAGTCAGAGTTCTCAGCTTTTAATCAAAAGATAACAAGTTATTGCAGTTTTTTACCCAGTGTAACTACCGGTGGAAGGAGAACTTTCTAGAAAGCTGTGTTGTTTTTTTAAAAAAAGAGGGAAAAAACCCCCACCCGGGCAGAAAATACAAGTGTAGATCACACTTCATGCCCACCAGCGCCCAGCCAGGCGGGTGGGCATCCACGTGGAGAGGGGAGCATGAGGTGAAGAAGCAGCGATGGGCACAACACTACTGCAAGGGAGGCAGGCCTGGGCACTAGCAAGGTCAGCTTCCTAGGCATGATGCTTCTGCTCCAGCTTAATTGCTTTAGATCAGGAAATGAAAATGCGGTGGGGAGGGAGGAGGGCAGCGGCGGCAGCTTTTGCCTGTGTGGGGCGAGCTGGGGCCCTCAGCCTCGCCTCAGCTCATGCAGCTTGTGGGCAACGCGCTCCAGCTCGGCCTCGATGGCAGCCAGGCTCTCCAGCTCTTGGTCCTGCAAAAAAAGCCAGGACAAGCATCAGTGGCCGTGGGTGGGCAGCCCTCTGGGCACCCCAGAACCATGAAAAGCCCTGCCTGGGGCTAGCTGCCCGTGGTGACACAAGCACAGCTGTGTTTCACCCCGTCCCCTCGGCCCACTCCTGCATTTGCCCCTCTGGATAGTGTCTGTGCGCAGCACTAACTAGTCCTGCCCGAATGGTAAATTGCTGCAGCTGGTGATGGGGACAAGAATTGCAGCCACCATCCTCCCCTTGCCCCACTGTTGGGCTGGGCAGTCCCCAACAGATCTCTCCCTCCAGGGTGCAGGGCTGGAGAGGGATGGCTGCCAGGGAGCCAGCGTCGGGGCAGGCCCTGACAAACGGCACTGGGCACCTGCATTGAGGCAGTGGTGTCAAACCGGGCTGGACACGGGTGCCTGCCACCTGCGGCAAGGACAGCACGTGCTCTGCTCATAGAGGGGAGAGCAGCGTCCCCTCTCCCCACGCCGTGCTGAGTGTCTACATGAACCACCAGGAACAGAAGAGCCTTTTCTGTTTGGGAAAACAGTGCTTGAGGAACCCATCAGTTTAAAGGCTCAAGCTGCCCATTGCTTGGTGGCCTTTCTATAGTGGCTCTTGTGTATCTATGCTGTCACCTGAAGTTATTTTATTTAGTGCAGGTACTCAAATTCATAACTGTGTGGCTTTGCCCGGACTTGGGTCATATGCAACTGGCCCTGTCTCCAATGCGAGCTCCAGCCCTGCCTGTCCTCACAGCTGCTGTCACCTGGGGCTTGCTGGAGATCATGTGCTCGTCCAGTGCAGCAGCAGGCTCTGAGGGAGCAAACTTAGGGTCGTTGGTGCTAAAAGTGCCTTTTCCTGCCAGCAGAGTTGAGGAGGCAGCCTCTGCTGTGTGGAGGGAGCAGAGCCTTGCTGCTGCCAACAGCAGTCACCAAGCATGGGCTGACACTGAGCCACTCACCTGCACTGCATGTGGCTGGTGGGGAAAAAAATAAAGTATGTAAAAAAAAGCCATTTCTCTCATCCCTGAGCTATTTTCCTAAACAGGGAGAAAGTCATCCTGCCCCTCTGGAGGGGCTTTGGCTCAGCCCCTGGGAAGACTCCGGCTGCAGCAGTGTGCTGAGCCCCCACAAGTGCAGGGGTCAGCACTCGTAGCCCTCAGCTGTGCTCACGCTGGCCTCACTGGCCAAGCCACATGGCCAGGTGGCCCAAAAGCCAGGAGAGGGAGGGGACAGGGTGGCAGCTTTTTTTTGGCAGAGCCAGAGCCTCTGCCTTCCCTTCCCTCACTACTGGGTGCCTGGTCTGATGCCTCCTCACTGTCTCCCAGAGGCCCCGATCTAGTTTTAAAAAAAAAACACCACCAAAAAGCCTTGTCGCAACTGTAAACAGTTTTGCAGCCCCAGCAACCTCCTTCCCAGTCCCTGTTTGGAGCCTGAGCCCACCACCTTGCAGAGAAGGTGCACCCCAGAGCAGCTGGCAGGGGCAAGTGGGGAGCAGCCTTCTTGGGGGAGGGACCTGGGGCATGAGCGAGGAGGCAGGTGGGACAGGTGCCCACCTCCTCGGCAAGCACCTGCTGCATCCCTGCTTGGAGCCAAGACGTTTGGCTTTGCTTAGAACCAACATGACTGGAGATGCCCTCTCAGTGGGGGATGCTGATGGACAACCTTTGGGCAATGTTTTGATGCGGAACTAAGACAAGAGGGGTGTTTTGGAGGCAAAAGAGCTGCAGCAAACTGGGTCCATTCACCCACTGCCCTAGTCTGCTCCTGGGCACCTGACTGTGGCTTGTCCCAGAGCAAACACCCACAGAGCCTGTGCCTGGCCCTGCTGTCCAGCCCTGTGCGCTATCCCAAATAAACATCCATGCCTGGAACTGGGCTGCAGCACAAAGGCAAAACTGCTGCTCCTGGGTTCGAGGGGAGGCACTGAGCTACCACACAGCATCACACAAGGTAGCAGGGAAGGAGGTCTCTGGCTTTGGAAGCCTGGTTCAGATGTATTCATGTATCTGTCAACCAGTTCCACTCCAATGTCCCAGGACTCACCATGGCTGCAGCCTTGGTTTGCCTCTGTGGGAGGTCTGACACTACTCCTCCCCTGAGCCAGAGAAAGCCTTCCCTTTGACTTCAAGTGGCTTAGGGACACAAGACCCACCCCCAGGTTCCAGGTAGCGCTCTGGTCACCAAGTCTAGCACCGACCAGCACAAAAGTTCTGTCTCACTTTTAAGATTCTCTGGGGCTGGGAATGTTTTTGCACTAGTCACTAAAACAAGGGGGAAAAAAAAGGCACAGCCAGGAGAAAATTTCAGTAACACCTAAAAGGTCACCAAGAATCTCCTTAATGTCACAGAGAACCAATGCTGGCTGCATAACACCAAGGTACCATCCACCTCTCCAAGCATAGTTTACATTCCCAATACCCAGGCGGCATTTATTCTTAAGCCTCTGTACACCAACCTCTGTTCTCCTGTTAGCACTGCCTTCCTCATCCTTCTTTTCTTCGGGCATGGGAGCAAGTGGGAAGCCTCCTTCACTGCTGTCCTCCTTTGAGTGACGCTTCCATGACCTCCTCACATCTTCCTCTGGACTACTGAAGTCATACTTGCGGGACCGGAATGCCATTTTCATGGACCTGTCTGGGTCTTCCCCACTATCGTTTTCCTCCATGCGCTTCTTCAATGTCAGCTGCTTGGCCAGCTCATCCATTTTGTTCCACCTCTTGGAGTCTTCCCACTCCCTGGAGGACTCCTCCTCCACCTCCTCGCTTTTGGCATCCCTGGTCTGGAAGGTGTCCTCCTCCTCACCCTGCATCCCCTCATCCTCCAGGCGCTGCCTTCCTCCTCTCAGTGCCCGTGGCTGCTCTTCCTCCTCCTCCTCCGAGCTCCGCCCATCTTTGCCAAATCCCAGAGCATCGTCGTTAGCTGAAAGAGCATTAAAACACAATAGTGAGCACAAGTTTTAACCTGGTTACATTTCACCTTTGAACTGAGCCTTCAGTGGTGATGCAAGGTGGGTTTCCTGACTTAGGCCAATTTTCCTAGGATTCTCGAAATACCCACTCTCACGTCACCATGTCAGTAACAGGGCTTGGTATCAGCAGTCAAACTACAAGGGAAGTTCAAGAAATTAGTTGTCCCTGAGTACTATGAAAACCAAACAGCAGGCAGCAAGGCAGCTGCTGGGCTTGTGTTACCCACTGTGTGTGGGCCCACATGGTTGGGTGCTTGCAGGGGGGTCTGGGTGGCTGTCGGCAGGGTACTGTAAACCCAGTGAGCAACTGCCTGAACTTTTAGGCTTTAAAGCCTCTAATCCATCTGTCTGGATGCTCTCAGCTCAGCCCATGTAGGTATCAATGCAGTTGTCTGGGTTACGTACTGTCATCTCCCTGCATTGCCTCAGCCTCCTCGTCCTCCTCAGCCAAATCAAGTGACCTGTCTGCTTCAGTAGGGTCCTCCTCTGCAGCATCTTCTCCTCCATCATCCTCCCGCTCCACACGCTCCCCTGACACCTCCTTGCTCTGCTCCTGGCTCTGCCTGGATGACTGCTCTCTCTCATCCTCAAGCTCCAGGCTGTCTCTGGAGGCTCTGGGCTGTTCCTCTTCATCCCCTTGCTGCTGCCGCTCATCCTCGCTGAAGTCTTTGCTGATGTGGTTGTCCAAAGCTTCATCTTGCTGGGCATCCTCTGCACCCTTGATCTCGTTGCTCTCCGCTTCCTCCTGATCATCCTTCTCTTCAGGGTTGGCATCCTGTGACCTGGGCTCCCTCTCCTCCAGGCTATTTTTTCCCTGCTCTCTTGAATCTTGATTTTGCTGGGTCTTCTGTGCTGCCAACTCAGCCAGGGACGCCGTGGGCTGCTCCTCTTCAGGGCGCTCCCCTGCTGCATCTGCAAAGGGAGGAGCAAGAAGCAGCCTGAGACTCTCGTGAGAGCTCATTTCACAAACAGTGAAGCCCAAGTTTTCTTAGGGAGCTTCAGCCCTACTCAGCAATCTGCTCAACCAGCCCATGGATCCTTTTGCAAGTCACTTCAACATATGCTTGTGTTCAAGCAAGATGATGCTCTCACTGGCACCTGCCCTCCTGGAGAGACTCACAAAGCTGAAGTTAAACATATGCCGAAGTGCTTTGCTGTGGCACAGTCCTCGTCACCATCTCTCGAGATGCCAGCAACAAATTTGCCCCGCATGAAATCAGATCACACGCAAAATGAAAGGATTTAGCAGTGTAATATGGCACTTGCACAGCTCTTCCTGCTCTGAGTGCTGCGCTAACTTCACATCCTTATTTCTCCCACCAGGTTGAAGAGGGAGCCAGCGCTGTTTGTAAGCAAGCCAGAGGGAGCTGGGGCCAGCTCTGCTTCTGCAAAGCAGCTACTCAGCAGGAGCTTAATGTGGGCTGGGTAGTTGCTCTTGCTCATGCCAGAGACTACTCTTTTAACATAATCAGACATAGAAATCACTTTGCAAGAGAAAAGAGGGGGACAGGGGTGAAAGAGTTGTGGGAAAAGCCAGATGCGTATGGAAAAGCAAGCGCAGCCCAAAGCAGGGCTGAGGAATGCACTGGGGTGAGGGGATGCAGAGAGCCAGTCACACAGGACTGGTGACCACCAGTGACACTGTGAACTGGGCTGCCTGCAAGCCTGGACAGCCCAACATGCCATGCTTCATCCTCATGCAGTCTCCACACAGCGGGAGCAAGAGGTTCGGGTCTGTCTTAGTGCGAGGGAGAGCCAGAGCCACCTGTCCTCTCCGTTGGCTTTTGGCCATGCTGGCTGCAGCAGCAGCCCCCGGGGGTGTCACTCCTCATCGCTTTGGGCAGCTTGGGCTGACATTGCCATGGCTCAGCCACATGCCCCAGCAGCTGCTCAAGACCCTCCAAGGGAGTGTTGCTGCTGGACAAGAAACCATCTCATCCCATACCGACATAACCTCTTCCTGATGTGGAAAAAGGAAGGGAGCAAAACCTTTCTGCTACGCTGCCTGTCTCTATCCAGGCCATACCAACATAGTGACAAGGGGAAACCCCAGCTGAACGTGGTCTTCCCAAGATGCAGGTGTTGTGTGTGGATGTGTGCACTGTGTGTATCTCAAGTTCAGTTTTTCCTTCAGAAACCCACAACCTAATATCTTGGATGCCTGGAAACAAAGGTCGCAGAAGCAGACCCAGAACACTCTTGCCTATATCACTGAGTCTCTCAGTCTGGGATTTCCCTGGCTGTGGCTCATTTTAAGCATTGGGAGTGAATGCTGGCATTGGCAGCGGGGTGGAAAAGATCAGTATCAGTTTAGAAACTTGACCATTATCAATTACTATAGCTCAGAAATTACATGTTGTTTAAGCTGGTAAATAAGAACAAAGCAAACATTGGGTTGCTTGTGCTTGTCGCAGCAGCATCGAAGAAGATGCCTAAATGAGAAGCAGATGGACATATCAAGGCTGTTAGAAAGAACATCCCTGTTTACAGCCCGGCCTGGATTTCCTGCAGGGGGGCTGACGCTGACACTCACCTCTCTGCTTGTTCTTGTCGTTCTGACTTTCAAGGACTTCAGAAAGCTCATCTTCGAAGCCACTGTTTTTCTTCTGCTGCTGAGTTCTCTCATTGGCACCTGTGTCAAGGAACAAAAAGTAGCAAAAGGCAACAGCCCCTCCTGTATTTCAGGAAGTAGAGGTAGGAAAATAGTTCTGTGCCCTTTATAGCTATATGCATATTTTCTACAATGAACAAATCTGCCAAAGGGGAGCTGCAAGGAGAAGTGAGACTGGAGGATATGTGAATCAACTGCAGTAACAAAGCCACCATCAAAAACATCATCTGCAGGAAAGAGAAAGGTCTCTAAACAAACAGAGAAACAGGGTTGCTAGGAAAACTAATATTGATGAAGAGCTAGGGAATAAGAGATGCTGAACCGCAGCGCACTGAGGCCAACAAAAGACTTAAGCATCAGAGTATTAAAGGATAAAAATTGCCTCCTGCCAGATGCTGCCCACTAGCTCTGTTGAGGTGAGCACTGAGAGCCCCTGGCCCCTCTCCCCAGGGCACTGCCCTCTCGCCACTCTCTGGGAGGGAAGAGCAGCATTCATTCCCGCTCCCCATCATGCTCCCTGGACCATGATGGTCCAGGGCCTCAAGGCTCCACACTTTAGCCTCTGGGATTATGGAGACAGCTCAACAAAAGCAACACCCTACAGAAAGCCTTGTCTGATGGCAGCATGAACTGGAGATCAGAGCACAGCTGTCCTAGCAACCAGCACTCCCCAGGCACCCCATCCCAAGCATCTGCAAGCAAAGCAAGCCCCATCTAACCCAGCTCACACCCTGCTTCTATGCCGTAATGCAAAGTTGAGAGCCAACACTGCCAGCCCAGTCCTCTCTAACCCAAGATGGGGCAGAGCTGAATGATGTGGGCTCTCCAGCCTGAGCACGACCAGCTGCAGCCAGCACATAGGAGACCAAGATTAACACATTTGCTTTGCCCTTGGGCTACATGACTCTCCCATGCCCAGACACTGTGATCTGTAGATTAGAGTTCATGTTACTCTAGGACAAAATGGTGTGGTGAGCTCCAGCCGAGGAAAGAGTGGAGCAAGATGCACCTTTGTGAAATAAGTTCCTTCACGTGGACTCCATGCTGTATGACATAGCCTATCTGATACATGAGTGCTCCCCTCACAACCCTGGTGTGGCATCCCAGTGCACTGAAGAGGCCCAGGTTTCTCTCTTCTGGATCATCAGATCATCCACAGAGCCTGTCTGGGGTCAGTGCCCAGCTGGCCTCTCCACCAGTGGGACTTGGGCAGTGACCGAACTATTGCTCTGGGAGCTGCACAGGGCTCTCTCCTAATCTTGACTTCCCAATTTTTCCCTCTCTTCTCCCTGTTGCCTCTGTGGCTTCTCTGCTCTGAAAGCAGTCTGGTAGCACTGCCTCCCAACTATCCTTGGCAGCTGTGCCACACAGGAGCAGAGCACAGGGATGCCCTGGTGAGGGAGGGCTGCCAGCTGGATTACCCCAAGGAGAAGGAGGAGGAGGGAAGGCCACGAGCTGTTCTCTGTGCAGTCTGGGGAGAGCCCTGGGCCTAGGGCCATGCACCAGCTTTGAAGTAGACTTGCCTGGGACCTGCACACCAGCTCTGGGGACCTGGGCACCTGAGAACAGCCCTTTTCCCCCTTGCACATGCCTTTGTACAGCTCTGTGCTGCTGCTGCTCCCACACTGACAAGTGGTGAACTGCCCACACCCCTCCAAACAAAAGGAACTTGCATTCAACCTAAGGAAGCCAACAGGAAAATCCCTACTGGGGGCTTTCATTGCAGGATGTAAGTCCTGCTCAATGCTCAGTGAGGCTTCCCTTCTGCCATGCTTGTGTTTATTGCTAGACTCCACCTCCACAAACAGTGAAGGTTTTCTCGTCTTCCATTCTAGTTTTGTTGAATTAAGTTACAATAATTCCTTTTAGGGCTCTCCCATCCCAAAATGCCTATACTCCTCATTGCCACCAAGTTACATTGACAGTCATTTAAATCATCAGATGCATACAGGAGTTATTATAAGCAAAATTCCTGTCCCCACTCATCCAGTCTCTACTGGAAGTCCTTGAACTAGATTTCTTACGGCACATGTATATGATGTCAAATTAATGTAAAATATAAAAAACCCCAAACAACAAAACTGTGCAAGGGGCTACAACAGATGACACCCCTCTTCCCAAATAACTGTAGTGAAACTGTACCTTGAGCAGCAATTTCCTGAAGCTCCTTCAATAAGTTTTGGTGGCGAAGGATAGAAATGATTCGTTCATCTGCAATAGGGGATATTTGGTACAGAACGTGGTCAAAGACAACTTCCCCCCATCCCCAGGAAATGAAAAACAACCCCAAATGCCACCTCCCTCTTTGTTTATTCTTTTCTCTCCCTTGGCCTGATTTGTTGCCACATCTCTTAACTGTGTGGTTAAGATGACAGGAAGGTCTCATGAAAACCAGGCAGCTTCATGTCACCCAGCACTCCCCTGGACACAGTGCCAGCCTGACGCATAGCCTGGGCCAAGCAGCAGCTCTGTCCCTGCTTCTGAGGCCTGATGCAGCCTCGTGGGGTGACCATGAGGAAGGTGAGTGTGTCAGGGAACCCTTGTCATGTGCGTG
Organism: Aegotheles bennettii; assembly: GCA_013398125.1. Taxonomy (NCBI): domain Eukaryota; kingdom Metazoa; phylum Chordata; class Aves; order Caprimulgiformes; family Aegothelidae; genus Aegotheles; species Aegotheles bennettii. The sequence continues at coordinate 189,353 of VZRW01001979.1, read as the reverse complement.
TGTCAGGGCAGGACCAGCCCCTGCTTGCCAGATCTGCTCTTGCTGATACCCAGCATTAAATCTGAGCCTGTACCTCCTCTGAGTGTTTCTAGGCATTCCTCGCTGATCGGCAGGGGGTTTGGCTTCGATAATGTATCAGAGATGACCTCTACAATGCATTTCATTACCTAGAAAGAGACAAAAATACAGATTAAAGCACAGCTTTTTTTTGTCTTTTTTCCCCTAAATCTGTTACCAAGGCTAAAATGTAGCAGATGATGGCACAGATCTTGCTTTTCTGGTCGAGCCAGAATTGAATGTTCAGTTCCAGTTTTACCTAACTCAGGAACAGAAGGTACCTCCGGAAACTGATAAGTGAGTAAATGACACTTGGCAATGGAAAGAGCTTCTTCAACATGACACACACTTCAGCTGAGGATCTCACAACTCCAGCCCATCCCAGAGGCTGGGCACATCAGGAGATTAAAGAGGATCTGGATATACACATAGAGAGCTCTTTTAAGTCAATATCTCTCAAGCTGCATCTCACAAAAGGGCTCAGTGGGAGGTTGCAGAGAGCAACAAGTGGTCATAGTCCTTCAATAGGTAACCTTAAAATCTTGCAAGCTACTTGGGCCCTGAGAAGGCCACCATAGTCAGGCTGCAGCAAGGCATGGTGGGTGAGGTGAGGCAAATTGTACTTTCAAATATGGATGAGAAATATTGCTCTCAAGCCCTAGAGAAGGATAAGACACTCTGGAGAAGTATTTGACCTTCTGCTTAAGTGTTCAAGCCATCTATTATAGATTGGAAGAGCTGTACACAGAAGCAGGTCATCTGAAAGCAAGGAAATTCCCACACTTTCCTTGAAAGCCTTTGCAACTGCCTGAAGCAGACTCCCCAACAGGATTAAGTCTGGGCCTGCCCTTTCCAGCAGACCTTTTATTCAGTGTAAAATGAGAAGCATTTTCTACTTTGTCACCTGCAGGCCTAGCTCTTCACTCATGCAACTGCAGCACCACTGATCCCACAGGGATCACCCAGTGCTGTATGTACAGTAGGGGAATGAAAGTCATAGGTGCAAAGGCAAGGTGGAACCTCTGGCAGGGGTGAAGGCACCCTCGCCACACTGAGACACACCACCAGGAGCCCTGCTGTGTGGTCACAGTAGATCCAAATGGGTAGACCCAGGAGAGAAAGCAGCATTCATTACAGTCTGGTGCCTCTTCATTGTGCAGAAGTCAGGCTGCCTAGTTCAAAAGGATGATTATTTATAAAACAGCCCAGAAAGTATGCAGGGCTCACAAGTGCCTGAGAAACAAAAAAAAGAGGCTACATTGAAAAAAAAGGATACAAATAAGCCTTGGAGCCAGAAAATTCACTCACTGAACTTCTTTCTTCTGAAGAATTTTGCAGGCAGCCCTAAGAGTCCTGACCTCCCTCAGAAGGTGTCATTCTCAGGAGAGCAAAGCACTGTGGCTGCAGTAGAAATTAAACACAAGTCTGCAATTCTCAGTCATCCACAATGTTGCTCATTCAAGCAATTTGATATATTCATTGATCAGCCAGAAGGGGCAAATTTACATCCTGTGTAAGGAGAGAATTCTGCTTTTGCAGATCACGGCCATAAAATGCTGAACTCTTAATTATTTACACAGTTTGAAGGGATTGCCTGCTGGATTAAAAATGTTACAAGAAAGATCTAACAAAGAGAAAGCAGGGAAATTTCCCTGGTATCATTCTCCTATACCACAAGCAATCCATTAATATTGATTTTAGATTACTTTGAGTCACTTCACTCTACCATTAAATAGAACAAATCCCACATTCTTATACTTCCACGTTTCCAAAACTCTGGAGCCACTTATTGTAGCTGTATTCAATCCAGCTTCAAAAGTAAGGACTTTCTCAGCATGAGAAATAGGAACCTGGTCCAATGAAACACTCTGTACAAGCTTTTTGAAGCCTTCTAGGCTGATCTAAGGTCTTTGTCTGAACACAAAGAAACACATCAGTCACCACAGAAATACAGCCAACTCTGTGGAGGAACTTTGCAACAAAATGAAATGAAGAGTGTAGTCATTCCACAAAACTCTCCTTGACTTTTTTAAGAGCAGGTCTTGCAGAGTGAGACTTCACAAGGTCATGAAATAATAGCCTGCATCAGGAAATAAAGGCGATCCTTTCCAAATGAATGTAATCCATCCAGTGCAGAAACTTGGGCTGGAATTTTGCCTTAGCTGTCCTCTAACTGTGAGCATGTAACGTGATCCTTAAGAGCTGTTCATGCTGTCCCTACACAAAAATCTTCAAAGGATCATGTCCTTACAAGGATAGACTTCACCACTTTTGAGCCTGACTGTGCTCAGGCCCTCCTGGAATGTATGCTTGGAAGTGGGAAACAGTGTCCTTAGAGCACAAGAGTGGGCAAACACCAGAGATATTGTAAATACTTCGGCTGTGTTCAGGTCTTCATGGAAAGCTCTTGCTGTAAGGGAAGTCTGATGAGCTGTGCAGGAAAGACCTGCTGAAGCTGAGTGCCCATTTCACAGCCCTGAGCCACCCACAAATGCTGGTGGCACAGAGCGTGGTGCACAGGAAGAGCTGCGGTGCTTACTGCTGTACCCATTGAATGATATCCCTGCCCTGATCTGTCCCGTGAGACCAGGGCTTCCTTCACTGAAATGCTGTGTCTCAGAGGGCAATGAAGGTGGAAGAGCCCTAATGACTCCTTTCAGTTGCAGCAAAAATCAAAGGAAAGGTATGACCTGATTTTTTCTCTAAGCTAGAACGCACATCGGTGCAGTAGCCAGGGAGGGAGAAGGCTTGGGAGACAATCCTTCCTTGGTGGAAGCATTTCCATGGAGTTGCACCAGCTTCCACAAAAGCTAAATGTGACTTGCTGGGAAGTGCCTTGTTTTACACATAGAACACATTGGGGAACAGATCTCAAGGAAAATGGTGGAATTACTGGGTTGTCCCACCAGATGCCAAAGGAGCATCCCACTCTGGCAAGGCTAGTGAAGGGGCAAGTGCCTGGCCTGAGTCCCCTTTCTCAGTTAGCAGCACACAGCCTGTAGCAGTCACCCAGTGGCTCACAGCCCATGGCTCAGCCCTGCAAGGGCTAAGCAGGCTAAAAGTCTTAACAAAGCAACAGCTCTCCAGGCCCAGGCACATCTGACAAGAGACAGGGAGGCACTTGCCCTGTCAATAACGAGCGGAGACACTGTATGATGTGGGTCAGAGTGACATGAAAGTGCCCTCCTCTACTGCTGCCTGGGGAAAAACACATGGGTAGAAGACTTCAGGCAACAAAGACGTTCAGAAGTAGGGGGGAAACAGCTGGTGTTTCATTTTGGGGCACTAGTGTCCGTAGAAGTCTTAATTTGAGCAGTTAAGAGTTCGGCTTATCTGAAAGGCTTACAGGCATCACAGTATCTATAAGGGTGTGTGTGTGTAACTGTCACAGATTAACACAGGCAAACACCCCTATCCAAGCATTTAGGTGACAAAAGTTCACTGGGGATGCGCACACTTCTGAAGTGTGGCTGTGGATGTCACAGAGGTATGGCACAGATGCATGCACAGAGCCTATAAAAGAAGGCTGGAGAGGTCAGCCAAGTCACACACCGCTCGCAGCCACCCAGACAGGCTGAGTAGTAGCTGAGGACAGATTAGCAACCTGAGAGCAGACAGTTGCCTACTTTTTAAGAACATGCACGTTTAAGTAACGCATTGCACACATGCAAACGCAGATGTATACACACCCCCAAATGCACACCGTTCCAGCACTGCCCGTTCCTGAATCACATCTCCCCCCACTCTCCCCTGAGTCACCTCCTGTTGGGAGCTTTGAAAAGCCAAAAGTAGGAGGACTACGGAGGGTTTTAACCAGCCTCCATACCCAGCCTCATCATTCTCTAGACAAGTTGTTTTGTCCCTCTGGTACATCCTGAGGGACTTCCCTCCTGCCCAGGTGCCCAGAAGTGGATGCACAAAGGGTAAATCCTGGTAGGGAGGGAGTGGGGGTGGATGGATCCTGATGTAGGGATCTCATGCAAATCCCCGGAACTTCCTACAAGGGCATTTCAGCAGGGGTAGCCAAAAGCCAGCCAGCCAGGTGGAGGTTAAACATCAGACCCTCCACCTTCACTCACACCTTCCACTACAGGCCAATCCTTACCTTAGTGTCCCCTTTATTCATGTCATTTGTCACGGGCAGGGAGATGGCTGTAAAATGAGGGGAGGGTAAAAAAAAAAAAAAAGAGCTTGTTATTCACCTTATCTGCATGATAAGCAGAGAAATCCTATCCTGCTAGGAATGGGAGTGGAGAAGAGGGGAGTGTCGCTGTGGTGGAAGTGGTCCTTGGGTGCAGCAGCTGGACGTGTGCATTGTGCCCACCCAGG